>CM058232.1:29318383-29543630 GCA_030180135.1 Orychophragmus violaceus | reverse complement strand
ATGAAGAAAGGCATGAAGGTTTGAAGGTAAAACTTTGTACTATCCGTGGGACGTCCGCGGGTCGACTGTAACCGTCCGTGGGACGTACGCGGGTTGACCGCGACCGTCCGTGGAACGTACGCTGGTTGATCGAGACAACACGCGGGCAATAGAATTGACCGTGGATCGTACGTAAACGACCTTGGGTCGTACGTGACCATCTGCGGCACACGCAGGTTATTCGTAAACGTCCTGGGGACGTGGGCAGACGAATGCGGGTCGATTGTACGTGATCGTGGGACGATCGCGACCGTACACGAATGATCGTACCTGTACATGGGATGATCACGACCGTTCGCGGATGATCGTTACTACACCGGGGACGACCGTGATGGGTCACGAACGAACACACGGACGAACGCGACCGCGGATCATACGTGATCAAACGTGGGCACACCTAGTTGATTGTTCGCGGGTGATCGGTTCCATATGCGGCCAGCATAATCGACCGTGGGTCCCATGTAAACGGCTGCTGGTCGTACGTAAATGACCGCAGGTCCTACGCGACTATTCGTGGAACAGATGTGATTGTCCGTGGGTTGTACATAAACGGCCGCGGGTCGTACGTAAATGGCCGCGGGTCGTACGTAAACGATCGCATATCGTACGTAAACGACCGCGGGTCATACATGACTGTTCACGAACAGACGTGGCTATTCGTGGGTCGTACGTAAACGATTGCGGGTCGTACGTAAATGACCGTGGGTCGTACGTAAATGACCGTGGGTCATACATAAACGACCGCGGGTCGTACGTGACTGTTTGTGGTCATAGCCATTGACAGTTTCAGCAGACATAATGGATTCATGTCCAATAAACCGTTTGGTTTGATCGGAAGGACCAACCACGGTCAAGTTCAGGCTAGCGGGACAGCATGGGTTGGACCACGGATTGGATCGGGAGGATCGCATGGTCGAAAATCGTGCGGACCGGTCGAACAGTCAGAGGAACTGGGCCGACGGCCGACGGTACGAACCACGGATCAGACCATCCGTGGAAGTGATCGGGTGAATCAGTCCGACCATGTACTGATCGCTATGTTCGGTGATATTGAGAGCGATCGGTGAAGTGATCAGGACATGACACGATTATTGTCAACATTTGGTTCATGGAGCTGATCATACCTAAGGACTCAGATCGGTATAAGTGTCAATGATGCAGGAAGCAAACACGGTTCAAGCAAGAGGACGAACGATAAAGGGAAACAAGAAGCAAGAACGAATGGTTGTCAAAGGATGGTTGGGATGGTTGGTTGAATGACTAGGTACAAGGGAGGTATGTTTAATGGGTTCGATGAAAATATGAGCTAAGCAGGACGCGGAGCTAGCTTCCCACCGGTTTCACCAAAGGATAAGGTACACGTTCAAGTACTCTTCTATAGTTCTAAGAAATGATTAGAACTGAATAGGTGAATGGAATAATCTAAGCAAGACTTAGGTGGTTAGAACAGATAGATAGGACTGGAACCTCGAAAGGGACATAGGATAGATAGGACTGGAACCTCAAAATCTTTTTGGTCGAAGCCTATAGAGATGAAGAGATGTTTTGGCACCAAAAGAGTAGAGAACATGATATGAAGAGTGGTGATCTTAACACAAAATTCTTTCATGAAAAGGTAAAAGCCAACATGAACAAGAACATGCTAGACCAGTTGGAAGATAGCCAAGGTTTGGTGTACAGATCAGAAGCAGCTAAGGGTGATATAGCTGTGAATTACTTTACCAAGCTGTATAGTTCCTCTGAAGTAGGTGATCTCCAGCAATTTTCTAGAACTTTACTGCCAGGGTAACGTCTGCAATGAATTCTCTTCTGATTAGAGAGATCATCAAGGAAGAAGTCAAGGAAGTTATGTTCTCCATAAAGCCTTCAAGCGCCCCGGGAACGGAAAGCATGACCAGGTTGTTCTACCAGAGATACTGGGATGTAGTGGGAGATCAGGTTACCATAGAAGTGTTGGCCTTCTCTATACCGGATGCTTCCCAAAAGAATTGAACTACACGTTACTATTCTTGCTTCCAAAGATTGTCAACCCAATAATGATGTCCGATCTAAGGCATATCCGCCTACGTACAGTTCTATATAAGATCATTTCGCGGACTCTAGTCAACCGGCTACAACCCTTGCTACCAGACATTGTATCAGAGACTCAAGCCGCATTTTCCTTTGATCGCCTTATCCCTGACAACATCCTCGTGGCCCATGAAATAATCCACGCTTTGAAGACTCACCCTTCAATCTCAAAGGAATTCATAACCATGAAATCAGATATGTCTAAGGCCTTTGATAGGGTCGAATAGAGCTACATAAGGGCATTGCTTGTTGCGCTCGGGTTTCATCATCAATGGGTGGAATGAGTTATTTTCTGTATCTCTTCAGTACCATTCTCAGTTTTTATAAACGATCAACATATGGGCTTATTTCTCCAAGCAGAGGAATTACACAAGGGGACCCTCTATCCTCTTTTCTCTTTGTCCTCTGCACTGAAGGTCTTACCCACCTACTAAACCAAGCTTAACAACTCGACACCATCAATGGAATCAAGTTATCTGAAGAAGGCCCTTCTGTTCACCATTTGCTTTTCGTCGACGACAGCTTATTCATGCTCAAGGCTACCAAATCACAGTGTAAGGCAATCATGGAAATCTTGAAGAGATATGAATGTGCTATTGGTCAATGCATAAATCTAAACAAATCGGCGATCATTTTTGGAGAAAAGATACCGGATGATGTCAGAATGAGGATCAAGGGCATCTCAGAAATCACAAATGAAGGAGGCACATGTAATTACTTGGGAATTCCTAAATGTTTCTATAACGCCCAAACCCAGCCACTAAGCCGGATGAGGTTCTCCAACATCCTAACATTCAACTAAGTCTAAAAAGTCCATGTATGAATTCCATTCTTCTAAAACTAACCATGATAAAAACATACTAGATACGGCAAACTGGATATTTTAGTAATCAACAAAAGGTACTGATAAAATGTAGTTCAAAGTCATTATGCTATAAAAAGTATTCAGTCCTATTTATCCAGTTCTAGCACACATCACACATCCGTCTAGGTCTTGGTTCCGCGCGCCTAAGCCGATCAACACTACGATCAACCTCAAGTCCTGAAATAACAAAAACATATAAGTATAACAACTTAACGAATTACAGCAACCTAAATGCATCCAAGTATTAACTATATGTTCTCCCACTTAAACCGCTAAGCCGTTTGTTCCAGTAAGATCACCGAATGCATAAGGACTAGAAAAGGCCATATCCTTGACCGAACCACGTCCGCGTCCCGTCCCCGTACAACCGGCGATCGTCTTGTGTACTATCCGCGGTTGCTAAGCGACACTACCCTGGTCGTACGTTCGCGTCCGTTCGGATCATGAAAGCCAACCGCATCATTATCCGCGAACAGTTGCATCCGTTCAAGGAAACCGTTTCGATGGTTTGACTATGGCGACTCGGCTTGCGGGATTGGCGACTGTCTTAGCCGATCACGCGACCCCACCGGCCCATGATCCGACTTCCGCACGCGACCCAATTCCCAAGCGCATCTGTCCACAGTCTCGGCCGCACAGGATCATCGACCCTGTAACGTCCCCTTTCCGTTTTCCGCTGACCGACGAGCTGGCCGGCCAACAATCAAACAAGAACATGACCGATCGAACCCGAACAGTCATACAAGAATATTTTGTCACAATACGAAAGCCAGAGACAGTCCGGTTTGAGTCAAAAGCTCAAACCAAACCATCTTTGACTCCGTTTACCTCGTTTCCGCGATACGAGGCTTTTCAACCCGTACTGCTTCTACGAGTTTTATTCGGTTCGGACTAAAACGTATATCAGGGAATTATTCCGTTTTTATTACTTTAAAAATATAAATCTTATTCATAACTGTTGGATCGTTTAGTGTCTCCTGATTCAATTCTCAGATTGATTCATCCTACTAAACATGCAGATCTAGGTTCTCTTGAATAGAAACATAATAGATCTCACCTGTTACCTTTTTGTGCAGCGGAATGGGAGGTAAGGGTCAGAGATCAGCAGAACCACCAAGAGATGGATCCTCCAAAGGCTCACACACGCACACCGGGAAATTTGGCTGCTAGACCAAGACAGAGAGGAGGCGCAGAGAGAGAGAGAGTTGGCGGCGCAAGGGTTAGGAGAATTAGAGAGCTAGGTCTGATTTTATTCATTAAAACTCCCTTTAGTTCTCATGGGCTTTTGGGCCCAATTCTCAGTTCTGATTAAATCCCATGGATTTAATCAGGTCCTTTATACTCTCTAAGTACAGTAAATGCCTAGCACTTTTACCGTACTTCTGCTAAACCGTTCCTTCGTATTTTCCCGTTAGCTTAGGCGTGTGACCCATATGGGATCATATAATAAAGGCAATAAGTCCAAGACTCATAGATCATGAGCGGACTCTAGCAAGCCATCATGACCCCCAGTATTATATGACTTATGTCTGATCATTGACATACTCTTACGTTCTAGAGACAGTACAGAGATTACTGGACATAATTCCAACAATCTCCCACTTGAACTGGAATCTCTGTATTCATAATCCTTTTGTCTCAATATCTCGATTAGTCATAAGGCAAGATTAGTGTCATCCTTATAAAGCCTAATCTTGTTCATCGGACTCTGATTTGATACTGACAATCCAAACGACTCGGGAAAGTCCGTTTGAGCATGGCCATGCATTTTCCAGTATTCAAATCTCCGATTGGCCTAGAGATATTCACTCCATTTATATTGGAGGGACAAATCCCGTCTTGTTCCATCACTGTAAACTACTCATTTCATAATACACCCAAACAAGGTCCTTATAACTATCGCTTAACGACAGCATTAGACAATGATCAAAGCGCATTAGTTCATGTGCAGTCACATGCATGCGAACTCAGGTCTAAGGACTATACTCTATAGTCGTAGTAAGAATCTCTTATGACACAGATATAAATATCCTGAAGAGTTCTTATAATCGGGTCTTGTCCGGTCGTATGTACCCTACATACACCTATGTACTGACTTTGATGCCGCGCATCTATGACACACTGAGACTTTGTCATAAGTCACATACCAATCTAGTCTCACACGGTTGTTGGTGTTCCAATTTCAACAACCTTCGACTAGGGACATGATGATATAAGCCATCTATCAAATATAGGGTCTCATGATCAAGCTAAATGACTTTGATAACTCAAGATCAAGTCACTTACTTCGATGACCTACAAAATGGTTCATATCACTTTGGAACGATTATTTCATCACAGTTAAAATAATCTTGAAATAATAATTTCATTAAACATAAAATGTTTTACAAGAACATATCAAATAACTAAATAAAGCCCTCAAACTCCCACTCAAATTTAGATTACATTTCAATGTCTCTAATGCCTACAGCTTCAGTCAGGAACTCGAGCTTAGGTCTTGGGAGTGGCTTTGTCAATGGATCAGCGACGTTATCATCTGTCTGAACTCGGCTGATCTTGACTTCCTTTCTATTAATGATGTCACGTATCAAGTGAAATCTTCTTAGAACATGCTTGGATTTCTGGTGTGATCTTGGTTCCTTTGCCTGAGCTATAGCACCATTGTTATCACAAAACAGTGCCAGAGGCTCAGCCGCATTTGGTATCACACCTAGTTCAATAATGAACTTTCGTATCCAAACAGCTTCTGAAGCGGCGATATATTCAGCTTCTGTAGTGGAATCAGCAACGGTGTCTTGCTTGGAGCTTCTCCAACTGATTGCACCGCCATTCAGACAAAAGATATAACCGGACTGTGACCGGAAATCATCTTGGTCTGTCTGGAAACTTGCGTCCGTGAATCCACTGACCTTAAGCACATCACTTCCACCGTATACCAAGAACTTGTCCTTAGTATGTCTTAGATACTTCAGGATGTTCTTGACGGCAATCCAATGGTTTTCACCTGGATTTGACTGGTATCTACTCGTCATGCTCAATGCATAAGCAACATCAGGACGAGTACAGATCATGGCATACATGATAGATCCTATTGCAGATGCATAAGGAATATTCTTCATGCGCTCAAGCTCAGCAGCCGTCGTAGGGCTCTGCTTCTTGCTTAGCGTTGTGCCATGTACCATTGGCGTGAAGCCCTTCTTGGAATCTTTCATGCTGAATCTCTGTAGGACTTTGTCAATGTATGAATCTTGACACAAGCCTATCAGCTTTCTAGATCTATCCCGGTAGATCCTGATTCCAAGAACGTATGCGGCTTCACCCATGTCTTTCATGGAAAAACAACTTCCAAGCCAGTCCTTTACAGACTTCAGCATTGGAACGTCGTTTCCGAGAAGCAGTATGTCATCGACATACAGAATAAGAAATACTATCTTGCTCCCACTAGTTTTCTTATACACGCATTGTTCTTCTTCGTTTCTGATGAAGTCAAATTGCTTGATCGCTTCATCAAAACGAAGATTCCAGCTCCTCGATGCTTGCTTCAATCCATAAATGGATTTATGAAGCTTGCATACTTTCCCAGCATTCTTTGGATCTATGTAACCGTCAGGTTGTGTCATATACACATCCTCTTCCAGAATTCCATTCAGGAAGGCGGTTTTTACGTCCATCTGCCAAATTTCATAATCATGAAAAGCTGCAGTTGCTAGTAGAATCCGAATAGATTTCATCATTGCCACTGGGGAATAGGTTTCATCGTAATCCACACCGTGAACTTGTCTGAAACCTTTTGCCACCAACCTGGCTTTATAAATCTGGACATTTCCATCCACGTCAACTTCTTCTTGAAGATCCATTTGCACTCGATGGCTTTTACACCAGCGGGTAAGTCAACCAACGAAAACACTTGGTTGACCGACATGGAGTCCATTTCGGAATCAGTGGCCTTACGCCACTTAGAGGAATCTGGGCCCATCATGGCTTGATTGAAGTTCGATGGTTCATCACCATCAATGATTAGAAGATCATGACAGTTAGTCACGAGGAATCCTTGATATCTCTCGGGTTCGTGACGGATCCTCCCGGATCTTCGAACTTCAGGTACTACAGGTTCAGGCTCTACAATTTCTTGTAGGTCCTCCTGCTGCTCTTCCTTATTAGGTTGAGCAGTATCCTGTTCATCTTGAATTTCTTCAAGCAGTACCTTACTCCCACTGTCTTTCTTAGAGAGAAACTCCCTCTCAAGAAAGTTACAATCCCGGGCAACAAAAATCTTGTTCTCGGAACGTAGATAGAAGTAATAAGCCTTGGTTTCCTTCGGATAACCAATGAAGTAGCATTTATCAGACTTTGGTGTAAGCTTGTCTGAGATTAATCTCTTGACATAGGCTTCACAACCCCAAATTCTAAGATAAGACAGCACTGGAGCCACTCCAGTCCATAATTCATATGGTGTCTTTGCTACTGCTTTCGATGGCGCTCTATTTAGAGTGAACACTGCTGTTAGCAGAGCATATCCCCAAAGGGATATTGGAAGGTCTGTGTGACTCATCATAGATCGAACCATATCCAATAAGGTCCGATTTCTCCTCTCAGACACACCATTCCATTGTGGTGTTCCAGGAGGAGTGAGTTGGGACACGATCCCACACTCTCTTAGATGATCACTGAATTCTTGGCTTAAGTATTCTCCTCCTCGGTCGGACCGAAGAGCCTTAATGCTCTTGCCAAGTTGGTTCTGTACTTCATTTTGGAATTCTCTGAACTTCTCAAAAGATTCAGACTTATGTTTCATTAAATAAACATATCCATACCTACTGAAATCATCAGTGAAGGTAATGAAGTACTGATAGTTTCCTCTTGCATTTGTGGACATTGGGCCACACACATCTGTGTGTATCAGGCCCAATAAGTCACTGGCCCTCTCGTTAGGTTTATTAAAGGGGGCCCGTGTCATTTTGCCCATCATGCAGGATTCGCATTTCTCACATGACTCAAAGTCAAATGAGCCAAGAAGTCCATTCGAATGGAGCCTCTTGATGCGTTTCTCGCTGATGTGCCCTAAACGACAATGCCATAGAAACGTTCGGTTCTCCTCATTAGGTTTGAACCGTTTGGTATTAATGTTATAAATTGGCGCGGATTGATCAAGTATGTAAAGCCCATTCGTAAGAGGGGCACAACCATAGAACAAATTGTTGCGATTGAAGGAACATAATTTATTCTTAACTGAAAAATCATAACCTTCCAAATCCAACAAAGAAATTGAAATAATATTTCTGCTTATCGCAGGTACAAAATAACAATTATTGAGTTCTAAAACCAATCCCGAAGGTAAAGACAACAAGTATGTGCCTACAGCTAGTGCAGGAACTTTCGCTCCATTCCCAACTCGTAGCTCCACTTGTCCTTGCTTCAGCCTTCTACTGTTGTTGAGTGCCTGCATATTAGTACAAATATGAGCCCCACAACCAGTATCCATAACCCATGAGGTATTATCAGAAGTAGTTGTATTAACTTCTATAACAAAAATACCTGATGAAGAAGTCTCGAGAGTCTTCTTCTTCAATTCCTTTAGACCTTCCAGGAATTTCTTACATTCTCTCCTCCAATGCCCTGGTTCTTTACAGAACCTGCAGATGTCAGTAGGCCCAGCCTTGGATTTGGGCTTGGGCTTTGGCGTGTCCTTGTCCGAGACTTGGACAGCCTTAGCCTTTCCCTTATCCTTAGCAGAGGATTTCTTAAAACCCTTGCCCTTCTGTACCATAAGCACATTGGGGTCCTTGGCGGTTTTCCTCAAGTTGGGCTCTGCAGTCTTGAGCATTCCGTGAAGCTCAGGCAATGTCTTACTCAAGCCATGCATATTAAAGTTCAGAATGAACTGATCATAGCTTGCAGGTAAAGACTGCAGAATGATGTCGCAGGCAAGTTCCTGGCTGATAGGGCAGTCGAGTTTCTGAAGATGATCGAGATAACCCATCATCTTCAAGACATGAGGACTCACTGCCGCATTTGCAGCCAACTTACAGTCTAAGAGGTTCTTAACTGTCTGAAACCTCTCAGTCCTTGCTTGCTCCTGAAAAAGCGATTTCAGGCTTGCCATTATCTCGATGGGTGACAACACACTCTCGAACTGCATTTGCAGCTCAGCAGTCATTGTCGCCAACATCAGGCAATAGACATCATTTTCATCTGACGAATGCTTTTCCCAAGCATTATGCAGAGTCCTGGCGGCATTGTTAGGAGGCCTTTCGGGGAGGGGATCACGAAGGACATAATCCTTCTTCTCCTGCTTGAGGACCAGCCTCAAGTTCCTTGACCACGTCAGGAAGTTCGTTCCAGTCAGCTTCTCCTTCTCGAGAACAGACCGGATTGAGAATGTGTTTTGAGTGCTTGTAGTAGTCATTGCTGAAATATAAGATAAAAAGGTTATTAGTTAATATGTTCAATATGATTAATCTTGTATTATACTTAATATGATTAATCACGCATTATATTCAATAACATAAGTTACCCTCAATAGAATATAATGATTCCAAGATCCACATATAACTAAGATCAAAGTGGGCCACTGGCCGTCACCCAACCTTAGCTTATATCGGTAAGCCCTATCTCGGCTAATTATATCCGTGATATAACTCTTGGTTGTGAATCTGGGCCCGAGGCCCAATCCACTCTGATGTCTCAAGGCCCGGGACTCCCGATGGCCTAGTCAAGAAAACCAGACTATACAGTCATGTAATCATTAATGTCTGGGACTCCCAATGACATTTATGAATCACAAACCGTCTTATCCACGCAAAAGTAGACACCCTCACACTGTAAGGCCATGAGTACAATTGAATGGGCTTCGACAGCTGACATAGACTGGACAAGACATCCAACGCTTGATATTGTTTGAGGTTTGTAGGTTTATTAAAATATTATCCCAAAATAGAAGATTACTATTTTGGGAAACTTTCCTTTTTGGGAAACCTACTAATTTTGGAAACTTTCTAAAATTGGAAACTTCCTAAATTGGAAACTTTCTAATAATGGAAATTTCCTAAAATCCAAAACATGCAAATCTAGAAACTTCTATTTTAAGAAACTTTCTAATTTCAAATTTGGAAACTTATTAATTTTAAAAATCGATTTTTATAATTATTTTATAAAAATAAATTTTAAATTAATCTGATGAAAAGACTCAAATAATTGGCCCAAATGTTTTAACTTCTTGGCCCGAGGCCCAAGAATTGATCTATGTCCAAGACATAACCCAATTGCCCAATTAAATGACATAACCGGTCTGGTTCATCAAAATTGGTCTTAACCAAAATTAATTACTACGATGACCACAATTGTCAACCGGTTATTTACTAAACCGGATTTTCTCAATTTATTTGGTCCAACCAAATCAAATTAGAAAATCACTGGTTTAGGCACAAAATCCAATTTTTTGACTTTGGATTTCTTATCCCGGTTTAACCAGAACTTAATAAATTTATTAAGTCTTTTTATTAAACCAAAACGATTAATTTTAATCAAATTTTAAACCGAACCGAACCGAATTGGTCACGAACCGATCACGGTCGTGACCTAGCTCCACGATCACCATCGCACAGCCGCAAGCCGCACGCGAGCGATCCAAGATCGAGACGGCAGCTGGACGGGACGGGACGGGACGATCGATCGTCGAGCTCGGGTCGGTGGCTTCACGCGATCGCCGAGCGATCGGGACAGCCGGGTCGTGCGTCATGCGATCGCCGAGCGATCGGGACGCGGGACGGGAGCTGGACGATCGGGACGATGCTGGCTTCACGCGATCGCCGAGCGATCGGGACGGCCGCATCCACGCGACGGGACGAGCCTCTCACGCGAGCCGGACGCGATCCATCCGCTGATCGGGACGCGACCATGCAACTCGATCCTTGTCGATCGGCTCGTGCGTCTTCCCCGATCCGGACGATCCGACGCATACCAATTTATATAGATTGGATCATGCGATTTCTTGTTTGTTTAGGTTTTAATTCTTTGTTTCTTAAGTGTTTTTCCTTATCAGTAGGTTGATTCAAAAACACTTCTTAAACAATCCTAAACATGATTCTAAACAAGAAAAACCACAGAACCAATAGCTCTGATACCACTGTTGGATCGTTTAGTGTCTCCTGATTCAATTCTCAGATTGATTCATCCTACTAAACATGCAGATCTAGGTTCTCTTGAATAGAAACATAATAGATCTCACCTGTTACCTTTTTGTGCAGCGGAATGGGAGGTAAGGGTCAGAGATCAGCAGAACCACCAAGAGATGGATCCTCCAAAGGCTCACACACGCACACCGGGAAATTTGGCTGCTAGACCAAGACAGAGAGGAGGCGCAGAGAGAGAGAGTTGGCGGCGCAAGGGTTAGGAGAATTAGAGAGCTAGGTCTGATTTTATTCATTAAAACTCCCTTTAGTTCTCATGGGCTTTTGGGCCCAATTCTCAGTTCTGATTAAATCCCATGGATTTAATCAGGTCCTTTATACTCTCTAAGTACAGTAAATGCCTAGCACTTTTACCGTACTTCTGCTAAACCGTTCCTTCGTATTTTCCCGTTAGCTTAGGCGTGTGACCCATATGGGATCATATAATAAAGGCAATAAGTCCAAGACTCATAGATCATGAGCGGACTCTAGCAAGCCATCATGACCCCCAGTATTATATGACTTATGTCTGATCATTGACATACTCTTACGTTCTAGAGACAGTACAGAGATTACTGGACATAATTCCAACAATAACAATATACGGTCTAATACAAATCATTTAGCGAGATCTCAACAAAATCCGAAACCGAAAATATGTCAAAATGCGTAACAAACTGATACCCAATGCCAACCCGAGACTACTCCGAGTGTCCTACGCGTCCTCCGAACTAATCCAACCCTGAAAAACATAAAAGAGTCTAATGAGCAATCTAAGATTACCCAGTGAGACGGCTCCCAACTAAAGGCTGCTAATAATCTAAAAATCCCGCCCAAACCCAAAATAACAATCAAGTACAAATAGCTGATCACGTGCTACCAAGACTTGACGAGCTCCACAACACACAAGCATTCGAATAACAACACAACAACACAAAACTAACCAAGGGAATCGAGAACACTACGGCACATGCTCTCGATTAAACTCGATCTATCTAACGCATCTCGAACGCAATCTCCACACCATGGGCCCCAAACGCAAACTCGGTAGCTTCTACAGGAACACTTAGTGTTGGGATTATGTCATGAAATCACATTGTACTCACTCTAGAGATAGTTGTATTGTCGAGATCGGACAATTCATGTGATACTGGGTAGTCATAATGTTTTGCTAGAAACCGCTTATGACAAATGAGTTGTAACTCATTTCCAGTATCGTGTGAACCTACAGGGTCACACACCTAAGCAAGTTGGACATAGTTCGTATGGGATTGATCATTGGCATATGGTCTGGTCGATGTGTATTGTGAAGGAATGTTTAGGTTAATCCTGATTCAGTTCTTCAGATTAAACAGTCCTAAACATGCAGATCTAGGTTCTCTTGAATAGAAACAATAATGGATCTCACCTTTTACCTGTTTATGCAGCGGAAAGAGAGAACAGGTCAGAGATCAGCAGAACCACCAAGGGATGGATCCTCCAAAGGCTCACACACGCACACTGCAGGAAGAGAGGCTGCTAGACCAAGCTGTGGGAGGCGCAGAGAGAGAGGAGGCTCGCGGCTGGGTTAGGGTTAGAGGAGAAAGAGATTTGGCTTTTTTGTTTATAAAACCCTTCTCTTTCCCTTTTGGGCTTTTTGGGCCCAAATACCAATCTGATTAAATCCCTTGGATTTAATCAGACCCATTAATCTCTCTCTAAGTACGACAAATGCCTGACACTTTTACCGTACTTCTGCTAAGCCGTTCCTACACATTTTCCTGTTAGCTTAGGCGTGTGACCCATATGGGATCATATAATAAAGGCAATAAGTCCAAGACTTATAGATCATGAGCGGACTCTAGCAAGCCATCATGACCCCCAGCATTATATGACTTATGTCTGATCATTGACATACTCTTACTTTCTAGAGACAGTACCGAGATTACTGGACACAATTCCAACAATCTCCCACTTGTACTGGAATCTCTGTATTCATAATCCTTTTGTCTCAATATCTCGATTAGTCATAAGGCAAGATTAGTGTCATCCTTATAAAGCCTAATCTTGTTCATCGGACTCTGATTAGATACTGACAATCCAAACGACTCGGGACAGTCCGTTTGAGCATGGCCATGCATTTTCCAGTATTCAAATCTCCGATTGGCCTAGAGATATTCACTCCATTTATATTGGAGGGACAAATCCCGTCTTGTTCCATCACTGTAAACTACTCATTTCATAATGTACCCAAACAAGGTCCTTATAACTATCGCAGAACGACAGCGTTAGACAATGATCAAAGTGCATCAGTCCATGTGCAGTCACATGCATGCGAACTCAGGTCTAAGGACTATACTCTATAGTCGTAGTGAGAATCTCTTATGACACAGATATAAATATCCTGAAGAGTTCTCATAAGCGGGTCATGTCCGGTCGTATGTTCCCAACATACACCTATGTACTGACTTTGATGCCGCGCATCTATGACATACTGAGACTTTGTCATAAGTCACATACCAATCTAGTCTCACACGGTTGTTGGTGTTCCAATTTCAACAACCTTCGACTAGGGACACGATGATATAAGCCATCTATCAAATATAGGGTCTCATGATCAAGCTAAATGACTTTGATAACTCAAGATCAAGTCACTTACTTCGATGACCTATAAAATGGTTCATATCATTTTGGAACGATTATTTCATCACAGTTAAAATAATCTTGAAATAATAATTTCATTAAACATAAAAATGTTTTACAAGAACATATCAAATAACTAAATAAAGCCCTCAAACTCCCACTCAAATTTAGATTACATTTCAATGTCTCTAATGCCGACAGCTTCAGTCAGGAACTCGAGCTTAGGCCTTGGGAGTGGCTTTGTCAACGGATCAGCGACGTTATCATCTGTCTGAACTCGGCTGATCTTGACTTCCTTTCTATTAATGATGTCACGTATCAAGTGAAATCTTCTTAGAACATGCTTGGATTTCTGGTGTGATCTTGGTTCCTTTGCCTGAGCAATAGCACCATTGTTATCACAAAACAGTGCCAGAGGCTCAGCCGCATCTGGTATCACACCTAGTTCAATAATGAACTTCTGTATCCAAACAGCTTCCTTCGCAGCTTCCGAAGCGGCGATATATTCAGCTTCTGTAGTGGAATCAGCAACGGTGTCTTGCTTGGAGCTTCTCCAACTGATTGCACCGCCATTCAGACAAAAGATATAACCGGACTGTGACCGGAAATCATCTTGGTCTGTCTGGAAACTTGCGTCCGTGAATCCACTGACTTTAAGCACATCACTTCCACCGTACACCAAGAACTTATCCTTAGTATGTCTTAGATACTTCAAGATATTCTTTACGGCAATCCAGTGTCTTTCACCTGGATTTGACTGGTATCTACTCGTCATGCTCAATGCATAAGCAACATCAGGACGAGTACAGATCATGGCATACATGATAGATCCTATTGCAGATGCATAAGGAATATTCTTCATGCGCTCAAGCTCAGCAGCCGTCGTAGGGCTCTGCTTCTTGCTTAGCGTTGTGCCATGTACCATTGGCGTGAAGCCCTTCTTGGAATCTTTCATGCTGAATCTTTGTAGGACTTTGTCAATGTATGAATCTTGACACAAGCCTATCAGCCTTCTAGATCTATCCCGATAGATCCTGATTCCAAGAACGTATGCGGCTTCACCCATGTCTTTCATGGAAAAACAACTTCCAAGCCAGTCCTTTACCGACTTCAGCATTGGAACGTCGTTTCCGAGAAGCAGTATGTCATCGACATACAGAATAAGAAATACTATCTTGCTCCCACTAGTTTTCTTATACACGCATTGTTCTTCTTCGTTTCTGATGAAGTCAAATTGCTTGATCGCTTCATCAAAACGAAGATTCCAGCTCCTCGATGCTTGCTTCAATCCATAAATGGATTTATGAAGCTTGCATACTTTCCCAGCATTCTTTGGATCTATGTAACCGTCAGGTTGTGTCATATACACATCCTCTTCCAGAATACCATTCAGGAAGGCGGTTTTTACGTCCATCTGCCAAATTTCATAATCATGAAAAGCTGCAGTTGCTAGTAGAATCCGAATAGATTTCATCATAGCCACTGGTGAATAGGTTTCATCGTAATCCACACCGTGAACTTGTCTGAAACCTTTTGCCACCAACCTGGCTTTATAAATCTGGACATTTCCATCCACGTCAATCTTCTTCTTGAAGATCCATTTGCACTCGATGGCTTTTACACCAGCGGGTAAGTCAACCAACAAAAATACTTGGTTGACAGACATGGAGTCCATTTCGGAATCAGTGGCCTTGCGCCACTTAGAGGAATCTGGGCCCATCATGGCTTGATTGAAGTTCGATGGTTCATCACCATCAATGATCAAAAGATCATGACAGTCAGTCACGAGGAATCCTTGATATCTCTCGGGTTCGTGACGGATCCTCCCGGATCTTCGAACTTCAGGTACTACAGGTTCAGGCTCTACAATTTCTTGTAGGTCCTCCTGCTGCTCTTCCTCATTAGGTTGAGCAGTATCCTGTTCATCTTGAATTTCTTCAAGCAGTACCTTACTCCCACTGTCTTTCTTAGAGAGAAACTCCCTCTCAAGAAAGTTACAATCCCGGGCAACAAAGATCTTGTTCTCGGAACGTAGATAGAAGTAATAAGCCTTGGTTTCCTTCGGATAACCAATGAAGTAGCATTTATCAGACTTTGGTGTAAGCTTGTCTGAGATTAATCTCTTGACATAGGCTTCACAACCCCAAATTCTAAGATAAGACAGCACTGGAGCCACTCCAGTCCATAATTCATATGGTGTCTTTGCTACTGCTTTCGATGGCGCTCTATTTAGAGTGAACACTGCTGTTAGCAGAGCATATCCCCAAAGGGATATTGAAAGGTCTGTGTGACTCATCATAGATCGAACCATATCCAATAAGGTCCGATTTCTCCTCTCAGACACACCATTCCATTGAGGTGTTCCGGGAGGAGTGAGTTGGGACACGATCCCACACTCTCTTAGATGATCACTGAATTCTTGGCTAAAGTATTCTCCTCCTCGGTCGGACCGAAGAGCCTTAATGCTTTTGCCAAGTTGGTTCTGTACTTCATTTTGGAATTCTCTGAACTTCTCAAAAGATTCAGACTTATGTTTCATTAAATAAACATATCCATACCTACTGAAATCATCAGTGAAGGTAATGAAGTACTGACAGTTTCCTCTTGCATTTGTGGACATTGGGCCACACACATCAGTATGTATCAGGCCCAATAAGTCACTGGCCCTCTCGTTAGGTTTATTAAAGGGGGCCCGTGTCATTTTGCCCATCATGCAGGATTCGCATTTCTCACATGACTCAAAGTCAAATGAGCCAAGAAGTCCATTCGAATGGAGCCTCTTGATGCGTTTCTCGCTGATGTGCCCTAAACGACAATGCCATAGAAACGTTCGGTTCTCCTCATTAGGTTTGAACCGTTTGGTATTAATGTTATAAATTGGCGCGGATTGATCGAGTATGTAAAGCCCATTCGTAAGAGGGGCACAACCATAGAACAAATTGTTGCGATTGAAGGAACATAATTTATTCTTAACTGAAAAATCATAACCTTCCAAATCCAACAAAGAAATTGAAATAATATTCCTGCTTATAGCAGGTACAAAATAACAATTATTGAGTTCTAAAACCAATCCCGAAGGTAAAGACAACAAGTATGTGCCTACAGCTAGTGCTGGAACTTTCGCTCCATTCCCAACTCGTAGCTCCACTTGTCCTTGCTTCAGCCTTCTACTGTTGCTGAGTGCCTACATATTAGTACAAATATGAGCCCCACAACCAGTATCCATAACCCATGAGGTATTATCAGAAGTAGTTGTATTAACTTCTATAACAAAAATACCTGATGAAGAAGTCTCCAGAGTCTTCTTCTTTAATTCCTTTAGACCTTCCAGGAATTTCTTACATTCTCTCCTCCAATGCCCTGGTTCTTTACAGAACGTGCATATGTCAGTTGGCCCAGCCTTGGACTTGAGCTTGGGCTTTGGCGTGTCCTTGTCCGCGACTTGGACAGCCTTGGCCTTTCCCTTATCCTTAGCAGAGGATTTCTTAAACCCCTCGCCCTTTTGCACCATAAGCACATTGGGGTCCTTGGCGGTTTTCCTCAAGTTGGGCTCTGCAGTCTTGAGCATTCCGTGAAGCTCAGGCAATGTCTTACTCAAGCCATGCATATTAAAGTTCAGAATGAACTGATCATAGCTTGCAGGTAAAGACTGCAGAACGATGTCGCAGGCAAGTTCCTGGCTGATAGGGCAGTCGAGTTTCTGAAGATGATCGAGATAACCCATCATCTTCAAGACATGAGGACTCACTGCCGCATTTGCAGCCAACTTACAGTCTAAGAGGTTCTTAACTGTCTGAAACCTCTCAGTCCTTGCTTGCTCCTGAAAAAGTGATTTCAGGCTTGCCATTATCTCGATGGGTGACAACACACTCTCGAACTGCATTTGCAGCTCAGCAGTCATTGTCGCCAACATCAGGCAATAGACATCATTTTCATCTGACGAATGCTTTTCCCAAGCATTATGCAGAGTCCTGGCGGCATTGTTAGCAGGCCTCTCGGGGAGAGGATCACGAAGGACATAATCCTTCTTCTCCTGCTTGAGGACCAGCCTCAAGTTCCTTGACCACGTCAGGAAGTTCGTTCCAGTCAGCTTCTCCTTCTCGAGAACAGACCGGATTGAGAATGTGTTTTGAGTGCTTGTAGTAGTCATAGCTGAAATATAATATAAAAGGTTATTAGTTAATATGTTCAATATGATTAATCTTATATTATACTTAATATGATTAATCACGCATTATATTCAATAACATAAGTTACCCTCAATAGAATATAATGATTCCAAGATCCACATATAACTAAGATCAAAGTGGGCCACTGGCCATCACCCAACCTTAGCTTATATCGGTAAGCCCTATGTCGGCTAATTATATCCGTGATATAACTCTTGGTTGTGAATCTGGGCCCGAGGCCCAATCCACTCTGATGTCTCAAGGCCCGGGACTCCCGATGGCCTAGTCAAGAAAACCAGACTATACAGTCATGTAATCATTAATGTCTGGGACTCCCAATGACATTTATGAATCACAAACCGTCTTATCCACGCAAAAGTAGACACCCTCACACTGTAAGGCCATGAATACAATTGAATGGGCTTCGACAGCTGACATAGACTGGACAAGACATCCAACGCTTGATATTATTTGAGGTTTGTAGGTTTATTTTAAAATTTCATTCCCAAAATAGAAGATTACTATTTCGGGAAACTTTCTATTTTTGGAAACCTACTATTTTTGGAAACTTTCTAAAATTGGAAACTTTCTAACTTTAGAAATTTCTTAAAATCCAAAACATGCAAATCTAGAAACTTCTATTTTAAGAAACTTTCTAATTTCAAAATTTCGGAAACCTTAATTTAAAATCGATTTTATAATTTTATAAAAATAAATTTTAAATTAATCTGAAGAAAAGACTCAAATAATTGGCCCAATTGTTTTAACTTCTTGGCCCGAGGCCCAAGAATTGGTCCATGTCCAAGACATGACCCAATTGTCCAATTAAATGACATAACCGATCTGGTTCATTAAAATTGGTCTAACCAAAATTAATTACTACGATGACCACAATTGTCAACCGGTTATTTACTAAACCGGATTTTCTCAATTTATTTGGTCCAACCAAATCAAATTAGAAAATCCTGGTTTAGGCACAAAATCCAATTTTTCGACTTTGGATTTCTTATCCCGGTTTAACCAGAACTTAATAAAATTATTAATTCTGTTTATTAAACCGTGACGTTGATTTTAATCAAGTTTTTAAACCGAACCACCTAACCGAAATCGAACCGGCCCATTATCTTATGAACCGATCGTGGCTTCGCTCGATCGAGCAACAACCGAGCAGCTGCAAGCCGAGATCGGGACAGGACGGGACGATGGCCGGACGAGTGATCGGGACGGGAGGCGACGATCGGGACGAGATGCGATCGATCCGATCGATCGGCCCATCTCTCGCGATCGAACGCATGACGCGATCCATGCGTTGCCTGCGCCTCACGGTCGATCGGGACAGCAGGCTGGACTCGCCGGGACGATGCATGAAGCGATCGTGATCGCGTTGATCCGATCCGCTCGGTCGTCCGGTCCAGCTTGCCGCGATCGGATGATCACGCGACTCGATCCGCAAAGCGATCGGTCCGTGCATCATCAAACCGACGCATACCAAATCAATATAGCTTGGTCATGCGATTTTTCAATAGTTTGTTTAGGTTTCAATTCTTGTTTCTTAAGTGTTTTCTCTTATCAGTAGATTGATTCAAAAACACACTTTAAACAATCCTAAACATGAATCTAAACAAGAAAAACCACAGAACCAATAGCTCTGATACCACTGAAGGAATGTTTAGGTTAATCCTGATTCAGTTCTTCAGATTAAACAGTCCTAAACATGCAGATCTAGGTTCTCTTGAATAGAAACAATAATGGATCTCACCTTTTACCTGTTTATGCAGCGGAAAGAGAGAACAGGTCAGAGATCAGCAGAACCACCAAGGGATGGATCCTCCAAAGGCTCACACACGCACACTGCAGGAAGAGAGGCTGCTAGACCAAGATGTGGGAGGCGCAGAGAGAGAGGAGGCTCGCGGCTGGGTTAGGGTTAGAGGAGAAAGAGATTTGGCTTTTTTGTTTATAAAACCCTTCTCTTTCCCTTTTGGGCTTTTTGGGCCCAAATACCAATCTGATTAAATCCCTTGGATTTAATCAGACCCATTAATCTCTCTCTAAGTACGACAAATGCCTGGCACTTTTACCGTACTTCTGCTAAGCCGTTCCTACACATTTTCCTGTTAGCTTAGGCGTGTGACCCATATGGGATCATATAATAAAGGCAATAAGTCCAAGACTTATAGATCATGAGCGGACTCTAGCAAGCCATCATGACCCCCAGCATTATATGACTTATGTCTGATCATTGACATACTCTTACTTTCTAGAGACAGTACCGAGATTACTGGACACAATTCCAACATATTGGATACACATCAAATATGAGTTTTAATGAGGTGTGTCGATCGACACCATTGGGTGCGTCGGTCGACACAAGATGTGTATCGATCGATACCATTGTGTGTGTCGGTCGACACAAGGCCGAAACCGAAACTGATGTTTCGGTTTACGTCGTGGTCGATACATATATAAGTGATCTTATGTATTTCGACCCAGTGATGAGAGTAAGCCGCCCGAGACACTTTTTCTCTGAGAGAAAAACACAAAACCTCAAGAAACTTGGTTCCCAGGAGATCCGATTCCCGGTACTAGCATCCCGGCGGATTCCAGCTTGTGTGCATGTGGACTGCAGTAGAGGCGCAGCATCTGAGGCGCTCTAGTGATCTCGTTTATCTGACCATCTTCCGCTGCCAATCTCCCGGTAAACACGAGATCAGATCCATGATTCAATCAACTAGACCCTAGATCCTAGGCTTCGGGAACCTGACAGCAATTCTGAATCTGGTAGAATTGGCTCGAAGTTCCTACAGTGGTATCAGAGCCTTAGGGTTTTCCATTGAATCAACCTGTCTAATTGAATTTGACGATTTAGATTCGCAAACTAGGTTGTTTGGTTAGAAAAGGTGAGATCGATTATGATCGAAAACGATTCTGTGTTTTCGCACAGTGTCGATCGACACACTGGGTGTGTCGGTCGACACAGAGTGGCGAATTCGACAGAATCGGCGGCTAGGGTTTTTCGCGAAGAAAAACCGAAAGCCTACTGTGTCGATCGACACAGGTTGAGTGTCGGTCGACACAGATCAGTTTCGGTACAGTGTCGATCGACACAGGTGAGTGTCGGTCGACACACACCTAGCGAATGGTTAATCGGTTCAATTGGATTGGACCGGTTATCATGCTTGGTTAAGACCGAACAGATCGGTTTAAATTGGATGAATTGGTTCAATTGGATTGAACTGATTATCTCAATTAGCATAAACCGATTGGTTGAAATCAGTTTGATTGGATAAGTCGGTTCAATTGAATTGGACCAGTTATCGCAATTAGTTGAAACTGAGTGGTTAAGATCAGTTTGATCTGATAATTCGGTTCAATTGGATTGAACCGGTTATCAAAACTGTCTTCGGTTAAGGTCTATGTCGACCGTCACACAAAGGTTGTGTCGATCGACATGACCGGTTCAATAAACCGGGTTAATTGGATTAATCGGTTATTGAAGTCCGGTTAAGTTTGGTGTTGTCGATCGACAGACATAGTCTGCGTCGATCGACACAGAGCTCGAAATTCTGGTTATTGAACCTTGAATTTACAGAAACCAAACTCGACCTAAACCTTGATCAAAGCTTAGCTTCAATATGGTCAGCTGTCAAGACTCATTTCATTGTGTGATGGTCTAGCCAAGAGCTTGGTGTCCACAATTACGTGAGTAAGGCAGGTAATTATGTTGATGGACTTGCAGTGCTTGACATCAACAATTACATGACTTAAGATATTGATATGCTAACCTTTTAGAGTTTAGTTTCCTCAACTAAATATCAAGTAACCTTGATGTCTTGCCCAAATCTTGTCTACTGTCAAGACTTGTGTCGTTTGTTGGATAGTCTTGGAGTCCTTGGTATCCACTGCAACATGAGTAAGGCAGGTGGTCATTGACAGACTTGCAGTGCGACTGTTAGTGATCACAAGATAGAAGAGATTGGTTATACTTGACTGGGCTATCAGAAGTTCTGGGCCCAGAGACATCAGAGTGGATTAGACATAGTTTGTCTCATCCACAACCAAGAGTTGTACTGGGTACAATTAGCAATGATTTGCTTACCTAGATAACTAAAGTTTGGATGATGGCGAGTCGCCCACTCAGATTTTAGTGAAGTATGGATCTTGGATCATTATATTCATAGAGGAAACATTGTTTGAATATAATGCGAGTTTTCTTATTAGATAAGATTTCTCATGGATAGCATAACTAAATCTTTGTTTTTCTTGGATTTCAGCTTATGTCTGAGACTACTTTCTCGTTGCGATCCGTCCTTGAGAAGGACAGGTTAAATGGATCCAACTTCCTGGATTGGTATCGGAATTTGAGATTCATTCTCAAGCAGGAGAGCAAGCACTATGTCCTTGAGAAAGCTCTTCCAGAAAGGCTTGGGACCAATCGCCCGCATGCAGTATATAATGCTTGGAATAAGCATTATATTGATGTGGTAGATGTGCGTGGTCTGATGTTGGCTACCATGAACTCGGAATTGAAAAGTCAATACGAGAACATGGAGTCGCCAATAGAGATGATCACCAGCCTGAAACTAAAGTTTCAGGATCTGGCACGAGTTGAGAGATTCCAGATGCTGAAGTCTCTCACTGGGTGCAAGCTACCAGAGGATGCTCCAGTAAGTCCTCATGTCATTAAACTGATGGGTTACATTGATAACCTGGGGAAACTGGAATGTCCTGTCAGCTTAGAGTTGGCCACTGACATCATTTTGCAGTCACTGCCGTCAAGCTATGATAAGTTCATTAAGAACTATATCAAGAAAGGCTTGACGAAGACGTTGACTGAGCTGCATGGCATGCTCAAAACAGCAGAGCAAGACATCATAAAGGGTAAAAGATTTGAGAAATCTTGTGTTGGCAAGGGTAGAGGCAGGGCCGTCCTGATTTGGAATCAGGATAAGCATGTGTCATCTTATAAGCCCAAGTCAGGCCCATCTGGTGTTAGAAAATGCTTCTACTGCGATGAGTCAGGGCATTGGAAGAGAGATTGCGTTAAATTCTTGGAAGATTCACAAGAGATGAAGGAGATGTATGGTACTTCTTCTTCAGGTATTGTGTTATTAATTCAAGTTCTAAGTATGTATTGGATACTAGTTGTGGTACTGATATTTTGAAATATGCAGGACCTAAGCGACAGTAGAACGTTGAAGAAAGGACAAGTGGAACTGCGTGTCTGGTATGAAGCAATGGTTGCTGCATGAGCCGTAGAGATTCTCCACTTGTAGGAGCCTTTCATACTTGGTTTTAGAAATTAAGTAATTGCTACTATGTATCTGCCTTGTGCAGAGATGTCTTTCATTTTCTTGTAAAGAATTTGGATGTTTTTCATTTTGATAAAAGACAAGTTTTGTTCTTTAGATCTTAATGAAATATCATATGGTAGCACCCCGTTTGGAATGGGTTTTATATCTTAAACCAGCGTAATTTTGAATATAACACAAATACTAAAGGTTTAAGTCTGATGACTCGAACTCGACTTTTCCTTGGCATAGTCGTTTAACCATAAAGAGTGAAGCGGATTCAGAAGTTCCATAGTTTTGGACTCATTCGATTATTAATCATTTGAAATATGAATTCTGTTCACTGGGGCCAAATGACTAAGACTCTTTTAGCAGAGCTAAAGGAAATGGGCCAGAGGCTTATTGGGCCTTACACATACTGATGTATGCAGCCCAACGAGCATTAGTGCCAGAGGAAATCTTCTGTACTTCATTACCTCATTGATGACATCAATAAGTATGGATGTGTTCATTTGATGAGACACGAGCAGGAATCCCTTGAGGAGTTCTAAGAAGAAGTAAAGAACCGATTTGACAGATGTATTGAGATCCTCGATTAGATCGTGGAGGAAAATACTTGAGTCAAGAATTGGGTGATCATCTAGGTGAGTGTGAAGTCATATCACAGCTCTTTTCTCCTGGAAAACCTAAATGGTGTTTCTGAGAGAACGAATCGGATCTTATTAGACATGCTCCGATTAATGATGAGTCACATGAATCTTCTATTATCTTTTAGAAATACGTTCTAAAATGTCTGTCTTTGCGCAGAAAAGGGTTTTCAATCAGAATAAATTGAAAGACACCACATTGGATGTGGACTAAAAGTTTTTTCAAGTAAGTTGTTTCTGATGATTTGGGGATGATAGCAAATAAGTTTGAACCCGAATCTGATAAGTTCTACCTCGCTGGTTGTCCTAGGGAAACCAAGACTTGCTACTTTTATAACCAATCCGAGGACAAAGTTTTGTTGTTCGGAACTGTGTCTTTTGAGAAAGGTCAAATTTTCAAAAGGAACAGTGGGAGTAAAAGTACGCATCGAAGAAATTCGATAAACACAGGAGGCTGCTCAACCTGTTGAGGGAGAGCGGCGGTGAGATCTACAAAGTGCTGTAGGATCTACACCTGTGGAGCCTAAAATTCGCAGATCCGAAAGGATCCGTCACTAACTTGAGAGTTATTTCTCGTAGCCGATTGTCGTGATCTGTTGATCATTGAAAAGTGACGAACATGCGAAATTCAAAGAAGCGATGGTGAACCCCAACTCCGAAAAAATTGGTTGGGTATGCATGTTAGCTTCATCGATCCATTTCTGGATTGAAGCAAACATCTTGGAGTTGGAATCAACATTCTGATAAAGAGGTCAAAAGTTTTGACTTGATCAGAGAAGAAATGAAACCATGCGTTTACAAGAAGACTAGTGGGAGGGTAATTGCAAATTCTCACACTGTATGTAGATAATATACTTAATCTCATAAACGACGTTCCGACGCTAAAGTCTTGTCAAGATTTGGGTCGGAAGTCAAATTGAACGATGGACATGGTAGAGGCCGTGAAAGTTCTTGGAATAAGGATCCATTGGAATGGATCAGAAAGGCTAATTGGATCGTGTCAAAATCCTTATGTTGATAAGGTATTGGACAATTTTAATGTGCTAGATTCCAAGAATGGCTTCATACCAAAGGTCTTATGGCAACAATATTAGCAAGATGAAGTGTTTTTGAACACTGGCTGAACTAGTATTAACGAGAGTGATTGCTAATGCTGATGCAATAGAATCCATCATGAATGCCATATTTTGCGCTCGTCTAGATGCAGGTTAAGCATAGAGCAAGACGAGAAAATACCAAATATGTTCCGGTAATAGCACTACAAGAAATATGGGTATTGATAGCACCACGAAAACGCTATCATATGTCTATGATAGCGTTTCCATAAACGCTATGTTTGCCGCTGCCATCTTAGGTATGTCATCTACTATAGCACTAATTTGAGATGCTATCATATATCTATCTACGATAGCGCTAATTTTGATGTGATTATATAGTTTTCAGCAGCATTGGTTTATCGCCATTTTATAAATTAATGCAGCATATTATTCGTGCAATAATACATATTTTGGTGATAATATTTTCGTGTTGTATTATACTTTATACTAGCGTTTTATAGTTGTTGTGTTATTATTTATAATAGCCAATCTTTATGGCTATTTTATATCCTATTAACACTTTTATATTTTGCTATATTTAATGTTAATTGGAATTATAGAAAATTTATTATATAATATCATTTTGAATTATGATTTTGAATTATTATTAGAAAATCAATTAGAATTGCATAAATATATTAAAATTTCATAAAATTAGAATTGCAAACATAATATCAAACTTAAACTTGTTTGAGCTTTCTTCCTAACAAAACATCTATATTACAAAAAAGTACATGAGGTTTTAGATTCTGGTTTACATCCGATGATTAGTAAAAACATATTGTTACCGGTAGAGCAGGCTTCTTCAACGTCGTTCTCCATCCTCTTGATCCGTTTAACTGCAGACTTGCATTTACTCATCTCAGCTTCTTCATTTGAGTTTTCTGCAACAACCAAATGATATGCTGATGCTATCTTCTCAGCCACACCTCCACTTGATAGTTTCTGGTTACAAAAGCCATATAACACAAACAAAGAACTCTAATGAGTTTTGACAGATATATAAAGGAGAAAAGGAGATCTGGGTGTTAAGTGTTTTACCGTTCTGGATTTTGATTCCCGTTTTGAGGATTTGGATCCACGGGGGCGCTTTTTGCTGACATCAAGTGGCAGAGGGCAGTCTTCTCCAAGCATCACATCTCTAAGGTTCTTTGAACGAGATCCAAACACTTCTTTATTCCCATATCTTCACCTGCAATATCATGTAAACAAAATAGCTCAATTCATGTTTCAACTTCACAAAATTCAATGGTTTTTCGTCAACGGGAGAGCGGGAATGGCTAGTATCTAACCGGAAGGCAATAAAAAAAGCTTACCTCAAGCCCAGCATACACGACAATGAACAGTGCATATCCAGCCGGACCATAACCTGTTATTGGTTCGAGAACACAAAACTCAGGTCAACTAATTGTCCTAAATGCTACAGAACAAGCATGAAACTGCAATAAAAAGACCTCGTTAACCTTAAAAGAAAATACAGACATGGGAACCCAATTCTTCCCAAGAGAAGAAGAAAGCGATAAAACGAAAATGGAGGGAAAACAGTGAACAAGATTTGAGTAAATAATAATTGAGAGAGATATAAAGAGGCTTAGCTTTAAGGTTAAAAAAGATAAACCAAAGATTTAGATGAGAGCTGGAGCAGTACCAAGTCTAAGTATATCTCTGACCCTCCAAATGGGATATATAGCTTCTTCCCCTGCCTCCACTTGTTGCATTGCCCACTTGTAATGCACCGTTTGTATCGTGTCCTTCATCCAATAACAACACATTCTTAGAGCACTGTGGATTATATATGTTGATTTATAACCTAGTTCACAGTTTCCATTTACCTGGCTTCCTTCTTTGATTTCCCCATTCTTGTCGCGAACACAGAAGATTTGTTGCGTTTGGAACTGACATCAAAGATCATATAAATCCATCAAATGCAAATCTTAGCTTAAGGATGACCTCTTAAGCAAAAACATGGAAGATTATTACCCTGACAATGATTATGGGGGTAGTTCCCATCATCTTTGTCTCTTCAACTTCGACTTCCGATATATGCAGAATCTGAAACAACACAAAATCAAGCCATTGACTCATTGATTTACATGACAACCAGGATCCCGTCGGTGAAACAAGAACAAAAAAAAAACCTTACCTTGTGATCGAAAAACATATCATGACTTTTTAAAGCTGCGAGCTCTGCCGTGACTGGACCATGCAACGGCGACTTGAACAGGTACTCCAAAACCTTTCATTGGAAGTCCCGTTTCACGGAATTACGGCTGATTATCTTTGTAATTGATTTTTCCCGAGCCAGTTTTAGCAATGATACCTGCACTGAGTACCTAAGAAAGCAGAAAACCATGAGTTCCTATAAGAATTAAAAACAAAATGGAATCGTACCTGCAAAACACAGTGACACCAGATCTGGTTCAATGGATTCAGTGGGTTCAACCTCCGTCGGTTAGGGTTTCCAGAGAGACGCCGGCGGGGAAACCAGACGCCGGAGATGGCTCGACCTCAACCTCTTCCTCGTCCACGACCTCTTCCTTGCCCTCTTACGCCGGTCATTAGAGAAGCAGATTTTGGGTTTCGATTTCGCGTAATCGAACAAGAGGATGGAGTGAGAGATTCAGTGAGAGGAATTGAGTAAGAAAGACGGAGGGAGAGATGCAAAATAAAAGATATGGAGAGGGAGAAATCGACTGAGAGAGAGAGAGAGATCGAGTGAGAGAGGAGAGGCCAACTGAAGATCCAAGATGAGTGTTAGGGTTTCCACACACCGCTTTTGGGAAAAACCATGGAGGGAATTTTTCGTGTCAAACAAAAATTTGGGCCAAAATGTCCCGGTTAAGTTAATATTGAGCAAATAAATGGCGGGTCTTATGGCGAACTAATTTTAATTGGTTCTTTAGTCTTTTTTTAGTCGTTAAATAGTGTTTTTACAAATGAAAATTCATAGCTTTCGTTGAGATAATCCAAGTAAAACTTTATAATAAAAAAATAATTTTGTGGATAACTTTAAAACACTTTAGTATACCGTTTTGCGGGTGATTTCGCTTCCGCACTTTCAAATATCTTCTTCTATCAAACCGGTGACATTTCATCGTCTTCGTTATAAATCCTCAAATATGTTTTCTTGTATTGAACCAATAATTTAGGATTTGGAATTAATAATTTAGGGTTTGGAGTTTGGGGTATAGAGTTTATTCATTATGGCTAGATTCTTTTTTAAGGTTTAGGGTCTAAGATAAAGAAATATGAAAGAGGGTTTAGGTTTTGTGGTTTAGGGTTTAGCCTAAACCCTAATACCTAAACCCTAAACTTCAAATTATATATCCTAAACTTCAAATTATATATCCTAAACTAATCAAAAACTTAAACCCTATATCCTAAACTAATCAAACTTTTACCCTCCAATCCAATACCCCAACTCTAACCCTATAATACCTTAAACCTTTACAATTATATCATAAACCTTATACAATTATATTTTTATACCTAAACTATAAACCTTATACCATAAACTAATCAAAAACTCAAAACTATATATCCTAAACTAATCAAACCCTTACCCTCCAATACTAGAACTCTAACTCTTCAATACCCTAAACCTTTAGAAGTATTATACAACTATATTTTTCACCTTTAACTCTTAAACCCTATACCCTAAACTAATCAAAAACTCAAACTCTACATCTTAAACTAATCAAACATTTACCTTCCAATATCCTAACTCCAATTATGCAATACCCTAAACCAAATATTTATAAGATTTCAATTTTCATTGTAGTTGGATTTTTTCAATAGATTGTGTTATGTTTTATTATTATTTTAATAATTTTTATATTTTATTATTTAGTTAAAAATTACAAATAAACTAATTGTGTTGTATACCCTAAACTCTATATATACCCTAAATTTAAACCGAAGAATTCATTTTTTTTTTTTGATAAGAATGTTAATATCATATAAAATGAAAAAGGGGATTACAAGTCACCTAAAGACCAGTTCTCATGCCAAAAAAAAGAAGGAAAAAACATGATAAAGGTTGACATATAAGCTTAGAAGGAATCTAACTTAAACTTAGCAGATCCACAGAGACATAAGTCTCTTAAACTGCTTTCTGAGGTTGCCCGCCGTGATGACGTTGCGCACTTCCCTGTCTATTAACTTGAAGGTGATTTGTGGTGATAAGATTGAGTTGTTGTGTATCTTGTTGTTCCTCTGCCTCCATATATGGTAGATTGTTGCTTTGGGCAATCACGTTTCTCAGTGTTCTTGGCGCAGACGGTGTGTCTGATCGGATCCATGACAGAAGCTCTGACAACGACGTGAAGGAGAGACGCCTTTGGTTGAGCCTTGAGAAGATATTAAACAAACAAACCCTATTGCAGAATCTTTGGTACACGTAGTGGCGCCAACTCCACAAACCCTCAATAAGAACTCTATCTTTCGTAAACCTGAGAATACACAAAAACCATTAAAAATAAGCTCGAGTTTAAGATGAGCAGACAGATGAGCAAAAACTATTAATGGAAGAAACATAAAGGACCACAAATTTACAACTAGCTACAAATATCCTCATGAAGAAGATGAATCAAACGAATCCAAAACAAAATCAGAAAAGATAGCCAAAAATATCATCATAATTTCCAGTATCTGATAACCATACATGTTTAAAATCAGCTAATACCTGAATGGGTCAAGGGAAAATCCATGGAGGAAGTCTTAACCATAAAGAACTCGTAAGTGCCGTTTACGGTTATGGTTTAGTTATTGGAATCAAAGTCTAATGATATATGATGATATTGGTTAGTGTGAATTTTTGACAATTATTGATAAGAGATTGATGGTATTAGCTGCTTTTGTTTTCTGATTATGATGATAAACATAATCAGATAACCATACATGTTTCCTTTCTAATGTCCTTCTTAATTTCCAGTAGTACTAGCTGCTTTTTCAACCTCAGAAAAACATACTAAACCCAAACCGGACAGAACAAAATTGTATCAAAGATTCAAAATTGGCCTTGACGATGATGAATTACTTACTTGGCCTCGACGATGACGATGAACCCGAGCCCTCAGCATTCTCAAAATTGTATATGACGCCAGTTGTAAGGGTAGGAAAAATGTTGATGAACTAACAAATGCAAAAGCTGTAGGATAATAAGCAACATCAGATTCATTAACATGAGAAGGACTTTGGGATTTCTTACTTCCAAAACTTGCAAAAGATCAAGTGACTCCCCATGTTTGTGGAGAAGACGAACAGCAGCCTTGAATATAGGCTCTTTACCATTTTGAGGATCCAGGTACATATCAAGTAACCTAAGATAAATTTCTGTTATATGGGATTTAACAAGGACAAAGCAAATCGTGTGATGGCATCCACAATAAAGCTCTATTTAATGAAGAAAAAGAACCTACTGCAGAAATGCATCTGGTCTTCCGATCTCTACACAATATTGCTCTGCAGCTGCACAATCCTCAAGCTTCCTGGTGAACCGCAAAAGATCTTGTCAGTAGTCATATGTTCAAAGTCATATACACTGTTTAAGGTCTCAAATCTTTGGTCTCCATAACAAAAATGATAGTTAACCTTCGTTCCTTTTCACTATTAATGAGAACTTACAGAGCAAGAATTTGGAGGACCAACGTCTCCTGCCCTATCCTTCGGTATACGATACCCCTACCAAAGAATTTTACACATATGATAAACAAACCTCAGAAAAACCTAGATGCAATAAATCCCTAAATCTACACACTTATCGACCTCGAGAAAACAGATCAAACCCAAATCGGACAGAACGAAAGAGAGAGAGAGAGAGAGAGGATACCCAAATTCACCGTTGATGAGAGCCTTAATCGGACCAGCTCGTCGACCTCTTCGAAAGTTTCTGAGCCATCCCCTCCATTCGACTTACACAGATGAATTAGCTTTCTAGAAAGCGGAAGGCTCATCGGGAGACGGTGAGGCTGTGATTGAGGGCTCCGATTGACGGAGGAGCCGGTGGTAGAAACGGTAATGCCAACCGTAGATGAAAGGAGAGGAATGAATTTTTTTCTAAATACATCTTGAAATGAGTTTTTTTTTTCTTTACGACACTTAAAAAATGTTCACCAAACCCAAATTTTCCCTCTAAGTGTTACCACCCATATACATAACATAAATTAGGCTCCAAATCTTAATTTTCGCTTCCCGCTTAATGAAAATACGGTTTAGCGTTAATATAAGGCTATAATAGAGTACTCTACCCTAGCATACTCTCTACAATAGCATTTAGCAAAATCGTGCTATCCTCATGTGCTATCAATACTCATATTTCTTTTAGTGTAGTCACTGAACAGTTACCAGAAATATCCCAATTGTTTGAGAAACACTAAGGATAGGTTTGTGGTGAACTGAGGAAGTGACGAACCAGTTGAAAGTAGTTAGACGGACAAAGACGATTCCCGGTTCCCACCTGGTTATATCTCTTTGTATGAATAGCGGTGCTATCTGTTGGAAAGGCTCCAAGCAGAGGACCGTAGAATAATGCTTTTATCTGAATGGCGGTGTGGTTTGTTGGAATTGTTTCAATCAAAACACCGCAGTCTCTCCCACAACCTAAGCACGAGATTTATTATGTTGCTGTAGGTATAAGATATCTGAAGAGATGATCTTGATTCTAGTGGGAGTCATTTTAGTTATGTTATAATCTTTACATAGACATGCTATGGTAGTGTTTATGTAAGTTAAACTGACATCAGTATTATTTAATTATTGGATAATTAAGTAATAGTCCCAAAGTATTTTATGGTCATCATATAGGTCATCAAGTTGAGGACTTGATCGTGAAACCCTATAAGTAAAAGATGACATAAATTATGATTGTCCCTAGTCAAGGTTATTGAAGTGGGACACTAATAACCGCGCGAGACTAGCATGTGAGGTGACTGTTGGACTAAGTTTCATGGAGTCAATGATATGATTATCACAGTCAATCACATAGATATATGTTGGTGAACATATGATCGGACATGACCCGCTAATGAGAAATCCACAGGATAGTTATATCAGTGTCATGGGAGTTTCTCATTACGACTATAGAGTATAATCCTTAGACCTGAGTTCATCATGCTTTCTAGCACATGAATTGGTGCACTTTGACCTTGTCAAACGTCGATCCGTAAATGGCGGCTATAAAGACATTGCTCAGGTGTATCATGAAGTATGTGTAGAAACAGGGATGGAACAAGAAGGGATTTGTCCCTCCCATACAACGGGAGATAAATATCTCAGGGCCCATCGAAGATTTGATACTGAGAAAATGCATGGCCGTGCTCAAACGAGGTGATTGTCAGTCGTTTGTTTTATCAGTATAGATCAGGAGTTCGACGAACATGATGTTGGCTATAATAAGGATGACACAATCTCTTGTCTTATGCAATATCGAGATATAGAGACGAAGGGATTATAGGAATAGGTGATTCCAGTACAAGTGGGAGATTGTTGGGATTATGTCCTGAAATCACATTGTACTCACTCTAGAGATAGTTGTATTGTCGAGATCGGACAATTCATGTGATACTGGGTAGTCATAATGTTTTGCTAGAAACCGCTTATGACAAATGAGTTGTAACTCATTTCCAGTATCGTATGAACCTACAGGGTCACACACCTAAGCAAGTTGGACATAGTTCGTATGGGATTGATCATTGGCATATGGTCTGGTCGATGTGTATTGGATACACATCGAATATGAGTTTTAATGAGGTGTGTCGATCGACACCATTGGGTGCGTCGGTCGACACAAGATGTGTATCGATCGATACCATTGTGTGTGTCGGTCGACACAAGGCCGAAACCGAAACTGATGTTTCGGTTTACGTCGTGGTCGATACATATATAAGTGATCTTATGTATTTCGACCCAGTGATGAGAGTAAGCCGCCCGAGACACTTTTTCTCTGAGAGAAAAACACAAAACCTCAAGAAACTTGGTTCCCAGGAGATCCGATTCCCGGTACTAGCATCCCGGCGGATTCCAGCTTGTGTGCGTGTGGACTGCAGTAGAGGCGCAGCATCTGAGGCGCTCTAGTGATCTCGTTTATCTGACCATCTTCCGCTGCCAATCTCCAGGTAAACACGAGATCAGATCCATGATTCAATAAACTAGACCCTAGATCCTAGGCTTCGGGAACCTGACAGCAATTCTGAATCTGGTAGAATTGGCTCGAAGTTCCTACACTTAGCTGCCTCCCACGACTCCTAGACGAAACACAAAGTCCTCGACTAGGACACTGTTCTCTGTCCATCGATACGCGGTGACTCGGGCTACCCCTAGATAACTAAAGTTTCCATACAGTCCGGCCCTAGGATGCGACTCCGTATTCTCCGGACCACACACCTACCAGCGTCACTCAGTAGGTTAACACCATAACCAGAATCACTGCCCGAAGGCACGTGTCCGATCAGGTAACTACCCGAGGATCCAGTCGGGTCGGAAGTACCGGAATGCCATCTCTAGACTTGCTGGATCTAACGCACCCTATAAAGTCCTAATAACAACAATGTAAACAAGCATACTCACTGGGACTCTACCACGCAAGACCGATAAGGTCAAATAGAAACACTATCTGAATCCCCAATCCATCCCGCAAGTCCTACCACCAACCTCCACATCACCCGACCTTACCCAGACTTACCCAGTTCCGCACCAGAGTAAGTATCTACCAGTGCAGTCTACTCGGTCCAGCACCGTAGTAGATAAAGAATCAAGCAATCAACAGTCTACTCGGCCCAACACCGAAGTAGATACACAATCAAACAATCAACAGTCTACTCGGCCCAACACCGAAGTAGATACAAAATCACACAATCAATAATCACAACACCACACAAATAGTTATTTAGGTTTATTAGTATTTTAATATTTCCTTAACATTTACTCATTCAATCCGCTACCTTGGGATTAGTGGATTACTAATCCCGTAAACAGCTTAACTCAATTCTAGACATTAATTCTTATTCCCTTAGATTATTATTCTTAACCTCTTCGATCCGTCAGCTTGAGATTAGTAAACTTACTAATCTTCTGACTTCACATTGTTATTTAGTTAATTCATATAATTCAATAACCCCGACTATTGACTACTTAACCCACCACGTTATTATATTCTAAGTGGGTTATGTGTTTTAACCGTATTTTACTCAACTCATAATTCCCCATATATAGATTCATTTAGATACGTTCTTAAATACTTATATATGCATATACGTCCTAGCATTCCGTTCTATATGTATGCGTCACCCAATCAAGCAATAACCGAACTATCAATCAATTAATGCAACACTCAATCAAGCAATCAACGAACTATCAACGATTACGGATATAAGCTAACTAGCATGCATCTCTTAACCTAACCATTTAATTAGTTAACTGAGTTATTAATCAACCTAGCCGTTCTAACCAATTCAATCATCGAGGTATGCAACCTAAATCTACGGTTAATGAATCCAAGGTCCATATGTCCTAACCTATATGCAACACACAATTTAGCCGACTCACAGTGTTATTATGACGACGGGTGGATGGATTTGATGGACTAGCGGAACAACAAAACCCAAACCCGACGCTAACCCGAACCTTCCCCGAATTGTCGACTTGCTTTGACCCATCCTTGACCCGCACTTGACCGTAACGTTGACCTTAGTGATTCTGATCGAGCCTCTGGACCATTCTCATCTTCTCTCTCCTCCAATTCTCTCTCTCTCCCTTCCGGTTCTCCTCCATCTATCTCTTCTTCTCCGGTTCTCCTCCATCTCTCTCTCTCTTCTTCTTCTCTTACGCTTCTTCTTCTCTCCCTCTTCTTCTTCTTCAAGCTTCATCTTCTGTCTCTCTCCTTCCTCTTCACGCTCTTCTTTTCTCCCTCTTCTTCTTCTTGAAGCTTCAGCTTCATCTTCTCTCTCTCTCTCCTACATGCTTCTTCTTCTTCAAGCTTCATCTTCTCTCTCTCTTCTTCTTCTTGTGTGCAAAAATGGGAAGGTGTTAGCTCTCTTTTATAGCTGGAGTAGCCTCCTAATCTTGTGACAAATGTCACTCTATTATCTTCTCCAATGGATACCACATCAAGGTGAGATGTTGGCACAAAGTCTTGGCAGCTGCCCCCTCCTCTTATCCTGCTTAGCCACGCCAAATGCCAAGAAATAGGGGCGATTCAGTGTATTCTTGGGCATCAAGTCTTCTATTCTCTCCTTGCCACGTTTTTGGATCCAAAAATTGGAGAGTTCAATGTATCTCTTCTAAAAAAAAAACCAACGACCCCTCCTCATCTTCTATAGGCTTGCCACGTCTCCCATCTCTTCCCAAATAATTTTATTCTTCAATTATAAAAACTTGGAGTCCAAGCTTTAGCTTCTGATTGGTCACACTTGAAAATATATCATATCTTAAGCTTAATTATCCACTTAAGCTTTTAATTCTCCAAAAACCTTCAAAGCTTCAGAAAAAATTCTCCAAAACTCCTTTTTCAAATACTAAACTCTTTTAGAAGATTTTATCAAGTCGTTTGATATACCATGGATTTTAGGACTTTTAACCATGGTATATATCTTCTTATCGAGTCTTTTAGAGTCCTTTGGAGTCCTTTTATTTGTGTTTACAAGTCTAGGTACGTTTGGAGCGGATTTGGAGATTATGGCGCATTCTGGAGCTATTTGGAGCATTTGCCTGAGAGACGAGTTCACTGTCGATATTTGAGAGTTGTGTCGATCGACACACCTTTGGTGTCGATCGATGCACATGCGTGATGGACTTTTCTCGCAAGAGTTTAATGAAGAATATGGAAATTTCACTTTGGCCCAGAAGTTTCTCATAATTACAAAGAAGCTCCAGCCGTGATTAGATCATTATATTAGGTTTTTAAGCCATTGTTTAGGCTACGCTTTATTTTACACTTAGAGAGTTTTAGGGGCTGATCAGATACTCGACAGAGAGAAGATTTCGAACCCCTGTTTCTTATTCTGTTTTATGATATTCAGTATTCTATTCATGATGTCTTCTGTTTCGATGATCATGTCTGAGTAGTTCACCTGTTAGGTTTAGGGATTCTCATTAGGGATTTCATGGAATTATAGGTTGATTAATCTGTAGGGATTCATATCTGTTAGTTCTTCATCTAGGGTTATTCTTACTGCTTAATCTGAAGTAGCTACCCAGATTTATGATGTTAGGTTGATTTTCGCAACGGCAGTTGGTTAATTAACTAGAAAGAACCTAGATGAGCAATTTGACTATTCGCAAAGAAATTTGGCTTAGGAGAATTGTGAACGAAAGAACTTGAGATTAATACTTGTTTAGAACTCTAGGATTCGCAACGAAAGTTGGCTTGCTAGGTTGTTAGACATAGATAATATTCGCAACGAAAGTTGGTCTATTATAATTCTGTGATTCTAGTTCTAGAACAGTTCTTAATTAGATCCCGATTAATTGATTAGCATGTGTTCCTAATTTCCTGAGAACTCCCTTGACCTGACGTTTTGCCTTCCTGTTTACAAACAGATCTATTTACTTTTCTGCTGTTTGATTTACTGCTTTCTCTATTGCTACCTAGCTTAACCTGACATTCTATAAACTATCGTAAGAATCTAGAGTCTCTGTGGATTCGATACCCTATATACTACTGGTTCACGTCTGTGCACTTGCAGTGTAGATTTAGGGATTAAAACTCTGATCGTATCAAGTTTTTGGTGCCGTTGCCGGGGACTCTTTTGAGTCTTCGATAGATTTGAATTTAAAGTTTAGACTAGTTTTTTCGTTTTTGTTTTTGGTTACTAATTTTTTTTTCTATTGTCTTGTGTTTCAGGTACGCCTAGATTCGCCTTGCATCGATCGACACGGTCTTGTGTGTCGATCGACATTGTTTTCGCATTGCATCGATCGACGCTCTTCCTGCATCGATTGACACCTTTCGCGGAAGCACTAAAAAGACTAAGAGATCCGTATGGATGATGTATCAGAATGTTTTTTTCAGCTCAGGGGTTGACAGCTCGCAGATAGCTGGGCTGAAGAAAAAAGTTGACTCTCTGCATAGTCTTCTACTTGGAAAGTATGCGCAAGAAGCTATCAACTATGTTGGAGAGACTGGATTCTACAATCAGGAATCTGGTTTTCAGAAACCCTTCCAGCAACAGAGTAACTCCTTCTCGAGGAACTATGATGTTTCTTCTTACCAAGCACCACATGCACCTACACATAAGAGCAGATTGAAAGCCATGATGGAGCAGTTTCTTGAGGGACAACAACAGATCACTGTGTCATTCAACTCAAAGATAGATGCATTGTATGAAGATCTAAATGGAAAATTTGAATCTTTGAGCACACATGTGAAGAAGCTAGACGTCCAAGTTCAACAAACAGCTGGAGCAATACAAAGGCAAAATGAAGCTGGGAAAGCTGAACAGAAGAAATACGTTAATGCTGTGATCACAGGAGATGAGATTGACTTGCTAGGAGAAGAAGAGAGCATCATCTCGGATTTTCTGGGTGAATTCTGTCTGTCTGAGACAAGCATCGATCGACACAACTCTTGCATCGATCGACACAGTCCCAATACGTCTGATGAAATTGCCCGAAATCGCCTTGTGTCGATCGACACACATCGTACATCGGTCGACACAGATCCCAGACGAGACCAGAAATCTGCAACAGTCCTAGAACGAGTCTATAAGCCCTCTGTGCCATATCCTAAGGTTATTAAACTGCCTAAACAGGAGCTAGAAGTGGCTAACTTCATGAAAGTGATGGAAAAGAAGCTGATTCAGATTACAGAGAAGATACCAGACCCATGAGCCTTTGTGCTCGACTGTTCCATCTCTAAGGACAGATTCAAGCGTTCTCTGTGTGACTTAGGATCTTGTGTGAATCTCATGCCATACTGTGTGGCTCTGAGATTGGGAATGATGGAATTCTAGCCTACTAGGATCTCTCTTATCCTAGCTGATCGTTCAAAGTGATATCCGGAAGGACTTCTTGAGGATATTCATGTCAAAGTTGGAGACTACTTGATTCCAACAGACTTTGTAGTGCTGAAGTATGAGATTGAACCTGATGATCCTCTACTACTTGGTAGATCATTCTTAGCTACTGCTGGAGCTGTGATAAATGTGCGACATGGACTGATTGATCTCCACCTGGGAGATGAGCCATTGAAGTTCAAGATGGATAAGCTGCAGAAATCCACCATTGATGGACAGAGCTTCAGTGTTGAGATGGAACCAGAGGTTCCTAATGGAAAGGAGAAGATGGCAGTTCACACTGAACTTGCTCTAACATCTTCAAAGGCTATGCCTGCTCTTAAGCAGAAAGCTCCGAACATCACACCTAATCCGCAGTTCACCAAGCTAAGGTATGAGCTCTCTGACTTTAAGCATGCTAACTCTCATGCTGATTTTGCAGGGAATGGAGTCAGGAAACGTAATGTTCCACCTGGCCTTGCTGTTGTTCCCAAGTTCCTCGGTCAGTCTCATGCAAGAAATGCATAACGCCACCATGGATGAGGAGAATTTCGGAAAGGCATGCCCTGCCTTTGGCGACACCACCTGACATCTGACCATGTGCCACAGTCAAGCTAACGACTTAAAACAAGCGCTGAGTGGGAGGCAACCCACTGTTTGGTTTGTACATATTCTTTTTGGTGTTTTTCCTAGGATTTTACGTTTTGTTTTTGTTTTTGGTGTGTTTTCTCTGCAGAATTCGAGTCTGAAGATCTGCGTCGATCGTTCCACTTGTTGCGACGATCGATGCAAGGAGGTTTGACGAAGGGGTAAATCGCCTTGTGACGGTCGTTGCGGTCATGTGCAGCGATCATCACACCTGATTAAAATCGAAATCAAAGGTACGTGAGCTAAACCAAAAATCAGACTTGTTTGACCAATCTCGATTTGCATCGATCGCCACATTATATGCAATGATCGTTGCACTCACGCATGAGGTAAGTACCCGAGAACCCTTTCTCTTTCTTTTCTTCTCCATTTCGCGATTTCCTCCCTAAGAACCCTAAATCGCCTCTTGCTCGATCTCCCCCATTTCTCACTCGTTTTTAACGATTCAAGTGCCTAATCCACTCGATTTTCTCCCCTCTATATATATCTGTCATCCATTTCAACCGGTTTTGAGGTATGTGTCCCGATTCTCTCCATTTTTCATTTCGGCCAAAGGTAGAAAAATCTGAACTTTATCATGATTTGTCGCTCCTAGGATGCAATTGATGCTTTGTTAGGCTTATTAGTGACGATTTGGTACTACCTTAGTGCATACATTGACGGATTTAGCAAGGTTTTGGAAAAAATTTCGATTCAATGACAATCCTTTCGGATATCTGCTTTAGGAAAATTGTATGACGAATTTGGGTACACTAGATGTTGTTTGACTGCTATTGATGGTTGATTGAGATGATATGCGCTTATGTGCTTGAGTTTGATGATCTTAGAGCTTTGGCTTAAATGCAAGATTGTTCCTTGTGTCTTTGATTTCAGATGGCACCGAGGAAGAGACGGATTGTGCCTGGTGATACTGAACCACCTGCCGACTGGTTCATACGCACATCTCCTATGCATGCACCTTACACTGGCGAGATTGGAACAGTGCGTTTCCCTTGGCCTAAGGCAGAGCAGGACAAGATTCATGTGACTAAAGTATGGACGGGGGATTCTCAGACAGTGACTGAGAGTGCTGCGTGTTTAGAGAGGCCAGTTTCCGAGACTTGGGATGATTATGACACGATGTTCTACAACGCGTGGCATAACATGACGCTCAAGCCTACTCGATTTGCAGACTACCAGACCTGTCGGATGCTTTGGATTTATAATGAGGTGCTAGAGGTCACGAGACAGATAGGGCTAGGGACTATGCCGATGAAGAGTTATGATCTCTATCCTGACTTGGTGCGACAGCTGTTGTCCACTTGTAGAGTCTACTACACGGATCCTGTTCTCAGGAAAGCTCGAGAAGGTACATTCACATTCATGTGCGACGGATCCAGGTATCGGATTAGCATTCGTGATCTCTGCAGGATCTACGGCTTTGATGATCAAGCTACTCATTGCTCTCTGGTTAGAGAGTGGAATACTGAGAGTTGACAATTTTTCTGGGACCACATTGGCTGTGAGGTGTATAACTCACGTACTACGAAGCAGATACTGTTGCGCCATCCAGTCCTGCGATATGTTGGGCGCATTTTGGGTTATACTCTCCTCTGCAAGGCTGAGGTGAACAAGCAAAGGAAGCTGGAGTTGCAGTTTCTATACACTGGAGTTAGTCACTTGTTCGAGAAGACACCATTGAAAGACACAGCTCCTCAGCTGAATTTGGGAGCAGTTTTTGCAGACCATTTGTGCGAACTGGAGACTAAGCCATTTTCTGGGAAGAAGAGTGAGTCCGTAGGGAGTTTACTTACTCCCATTTTCCAGCATTTCAGGATCCCTACTGCTGGGAGAGAGTGCATCACCAAGAGGCAGTGGATGGATTATGGTCATTTGAAGAACACTACTTGGATGAGGGAAGAGAAGCTTTGGGTTTATCATGACGCAGATGCAGATGAGTGGTGTGTAAAGCTTCCTGCTGCTGAGCTTACTAGAGTTGATTCCTTGGAGGCCTTGTGCTTTGAGCCTCCTCGGAACTTGAGACGCGGCGTTCCTACGATGGTTAACCCTTTGGGTGCTTCTTCTTCTTCTGCACCAGGACCATCTGCTCAGAGTTTTGCCTCTACTCCTGCACCCGAGACTGCTTCTGATGAGTTTGACATTGGTCCTTATCCATCTTCATCGGTAGCAGTGAGTGAGATGACTGAGGGCGAGTGGAGAGAGCGCCAGGATGGTATACTACGGAGCATTTGGGATTTCATGCGTGGCTGCACTTGCAGGAAACAGCCACAGGTTCATCAGCCCGTTCCTGCCAGTCGACGTCGACAGCGTTCTCCGACTCCCGTTACTTTGGGCAGTACTGATCCCTTGGATGGGAATGATGATGAGAGCGAGTGAGATCAGAGTTCCATTTTCAGACTAACGGTTCTGTTTCTCTTTTTCACTTTTCTTTTGGTTTTTTTCTTCTTGTTGCTACTTATGTTTGGGATGATGTGCTTGTTTTTAGACCATTTGTTGCTTTGATTTTGCTTGTTTGCGATGTTTTCAGCTTTCAGGTTTGAGTTTTGAGATTTTTCTCACGGACTAACTGCTGACTGCTAACTGATCTGACGGAATCGCAATGCAACGATCGACATGGTCCTGTGTCTCGATCGTCACAACACGAAAATTGCATTGCAGCAATCGTTCCGGACCTGAGAAACGATCGACACAAAGTCGCAATCGCCATGCAACGACCGTCGCATTTATGCGTAACGATCGATGCAGATGCGAGAGAGGTAAAGATCCGACAGAACCTAACACATCCCTTAAAAAAATTCTTTCTTCTACCGAGCCTAGGCTTGACACCACTGGGGACAGTGTGTTTCAAGTATGGGGGAGGTAGCTACTGACGCACGCTTTTCTTTTCTTAGAGTCAGTCCAAAAAATTGTTTTATTGAGTCAAATTGAGTAGGAAACAAGGACTTTTTGAGGAGATTACCACACTTGCAGGAAATTAAGTAACCATTGGGATGAGCTTGTAGGATCAATCTATGACTATTAGAAAACCCAATGCGGATCAGCCTACTGAGAACACCCACATCACTTCAGGTATTCAGAGGATCCTTTACTGACTTCACCCTTAATTTTGACGTAATTGTCTCACCAAAGGGGCTTGGAATACCTTGAGTCGGATTCCTCTGTTAGTTCTGACACAGCTTGTAAACCTGTCCAAGTAAGGTTCCCTTCTCCCCTTCCTTAAAGTAAAAAAAAAAGAGAATAATAAACTGAGGATGAGCTAGTAGCTCCGAAGTGGTCGCGGGAGTGGTAGAGACCCTTATTACCTCATGTGCATCCATGGAATATGTCCAAAGTACACCCCATAACGGGAAGAGCATTGATATAAAAAAAATATAAAATGATACCCAATGGGGAAAAATCAGTTGATAAGGAAGGGAAAAGAGAAGAAAGGAACTAGAAAAAGATTGTATGGTGGTCTAGAGCTAACAGAGTAAGAATCCATGTGACCTTTGATCGATAATCCTTAGGTAAGACCGCACTTAATAGCTTATAGAAGTCAGTAGGGTGAATTTGAATGCTTTGGATTGATTGTGGAGTTTACTCAGGACAGTTGCTAAGTGTGGGGGAAGTATATGTTGGTCTTGATGTCTTGAGGTGAAATCTTTCAGTGGCTTACTAAGGCGAATCTGAGTGTGGTACTCCTACGACGAAACGAGTTTCTGAAGTTTTCAAACTTCTTTTCCTGATCTTGGTCTTCTGTTTGCTTGAGGGCAAGCAAAAGCTAAGTGTGGGGGAGTTGATATACCACGGATTTTAGGGCTTTTAACCATGGTATATGTCTTCTTATCGAGTCTTTTAGAGTCCTTTGGAGTCCTTTTATGTGTGTTTACAAGTCTAGGTACGTTTGGAGCGGATTTAGAGATTATGGCGCATTCTGGAGCTATTTTGAGCATTTTCCCGAGAGATGAGTTCACTGTCGATATTTGAGAGTTGTGTCGATAGACACACATTTGGTGTCGATCGATGCACATGCGTGATGGACTTTTCTCGCGAGAGTTTAATGAAGAATATGGGAATTGCACTTTGGCCCAGAAGTTTCTCATAATTACAAAGAAGCTCCAGCCGTGATTAGATCATTATATTAGGTTTTTAAGCCATTGTTTAGGCTACGCTTTATTTTACACTCAGAGAGTTTTAGGGGCTGATCAGATACTCGACAGAGAGAAGATTTCGAACCCCTGTTTCTTATTCTGTTTTATGATATTCAGTATTCTATTCATGATGTCTTCTGTTTCGATGATCATGTCTGAGTAGTTTACCTATTAGGTTTAGGGATTCTCATTAGGGATTTCATGGAATTATAGGTTGATTAATCTGTAGGGATTCATATCTGTTAGTTCTTCATCTAGGGTTATTCTTACTGCTTAATCTGAAGTAACTACCCAGATTTATGATGTTAGGTTGATTTTCGCAACGACAGTTGGTTAATTAACTAGAAAGAACCTAGATGATCAATTTGACTATTCGCAAAGAAATTTGGCTTAGGAGAATTGTGAACGAAAGAACTTGAGATTAATGCTTGTTTAGAACTCTAGGATTCGCAACGAAAGTTGGCTTGCTAGGTTGTTAGACATAGATAATATTCGCAACGAAAGTTGGTCTGTTATAATTCTGTGATTCTAGTTCTAGAACAGTTCTTAATTAGATCCCGATTAATTGATTAGCCTGTGTTCCTGATTTCCTGAGAACTCTCTTGACCTGACGTTTTGCCTTCCTGTTTACAAACCGATCTATTTACTTTTCTGCTGTTTGATTTACTGCTTTCTCTATTGCTACCTAGCTTAACCTGACATTCTATAAACTATCGTAAGAATCTAGAGTCTTTGTGGATTCGATACCCTATATACTACTGGTTCACATCTGTGCACTTACAGTGTAGATCTAGGGATTAAAGCTCTGATCGTATCAAGTTTTTGGCGCAGTTGCCGGGGACTCTTTTGAGTCTTCGATAGATTTGAATTTAAAGTTTATACTAGGTTTTTCGTTTTTGTTTTTGGTTACTAATTTTTTTTCTATTTTCTTGCGTTTCAGGTACGCCTAGATTCGCCTTGTATCGATCGACACGGTCTTGTGTGTCGATCGACATCGTTTTCGCATTGCATCGATTAACGCTCTTCCTGCATCGATTGACACCTTTTGCGGAAGCACTAAAAAGACTAAGAGATCCGTAAGGATGATGTATCGGAATGTTTTTTCAGCTCAGGGGTTGACAGCTCGCAGATAGCTGGGCTGAAGAACAAAGTTGACTCTCTGCATAGTCTTCTACTTGGAAAGTAGAATAAGAACTGGTCAAGAGAGTTCTCAAGAAATCAGGAATACATGCTAATCAATCAATCGGGATTTAACTAAGAACTGTTCTAGAACTAGAATCACAAAAGAATAAGAAACCCACTTTCGTTGCGAGTATTATCTATGTCTAGCAACCTATCAAACCAACTTTCGTTGCGAGTTCTAGAGATCCTAAACATGCATTAATCTCAGATTCTTTCGTTCACAATTCTCCTAAGCCAAATTTCTTTGCGAATAGTCAAATTGCTCATCTAGGTTCTTTCTAGCTAATTAGCCAACTGTCGTTGCGAAAATCAACTTAACATCATAAATCTGGGTAGCTAATTCAGATTAAGCATTAAGAACAACCCTAGATAAAGAACTAGAAAGTATGAATCCCTACAGATTGATCAACCTATAATTCCTTGAAATCCCTAACGAGAATCCTTAAACCTAATAGGTAAACTAATCAGACATGGCAGATCAAACACAAGACATGATGAATAGAATACTAAATATCATAAAAGAAGTAAAGAAACAGGGGTTCGAAATCTCTTCTCTGTCGAGTACAAGACCAGCCCCTCAAAGATCTCTAAATCTCTCTGAATGTAAAATAAAGCGTAGCCTAAACAATGGCTTAAAAACCCTAATATAATAACTAAACACGTTTTGGTCTTTTTGTAATTATGAAAAACTTCTGGGTCAAGCTGCAAATATCCAAAGTCTTCATTAACACGGCGAGAATTTTCTGACCACGATATGTGTCAATGTTTTCTTCTTCTCGCACAAATGCTCCAAATAGCTCCAGAATGCGCCATAATGTCCAAATATGCTCCAAACAAACCTTGACGTGTAAAACACATAAAAGGACTCCAAAACATACTAAAAGACTCGATAACAAATACATATACCATAGTCAAAAGCCCTAAAAACCATGATATATTAACTCTCCCACACTTAGCCTTTGCTTCCCCTCAAGAAAACAGAAAACCAAGATCAGGAGAAGAGGTTTGAAAACTTCAGAAACTCGTTTCATCGTAGGAGCACTACACTCAGATTCCCCTTAGTAAGCCACATGAAAAATGCACATGCAGACATCAAGACCAACATGTACTTCCCCCACACTTAGCAACTGTCCCAAGTAAACTCCACAATCACATTCAGAGAATTCAAATTCACAATACTGACTTTCGTAAGCTTATAAGTGCGGTCTCACCTAGGGAGTATCGATCAAAGAACACATGGACTCTTACTCTGTTAGCACCTGACCACCATACTATCATTTTATGGTTCCTTTCTTCTCATTTTCCTACCTTAGCACTGATTTTTCCCACTGGGTATCATTTTATTTTTTCTATCAGTGCTCTTCCCAAATTGGGGTGTACTTTGGACATATTCCATGGATGCACAAGAGGTAATAGGGGTCTCTACCACTCTCGCGGCCACTTTGGAGATACTAGCTCATCCGCAGTTTATCTCTCTTTTTTTTTACTTTAAGGAAGGGGAGAAGGGAACCATACTTAGAAATGTTTACAAGCTGTGTCAGAGCCAATAGAGCAATCCGACTCAAAGTATACCAAACCCCTAGGTGAGAAAAATTAAGTCAAGTTAAAAGTGAAGTCAGTAACGGATTCTCTGAATAGCTGAAGTGATATGGGTGTCCTCAGTAGGCTGATATGTGTTGGGTTTTCTAATAGTCAGAGATCATCTGTAAGCTCATCCAATGGTCACTTAAGTTCCTGCAAGTGTGGTGATCTCCTCAAAAAGTCTTTGTTCCTACTCAATTTTGACTCAATAAAACAACTCGATTGACTCTAAAAAAACAGAAAACGGTACGTCAGTAGCTATCTCCCCCACACTTAAAAAACATTATCCGCAGTGTTATAAAAGCTTGGGCTCAGTGAGAACAAGAATCAGAATGAACAAATTCCAAAAAATTCAGAATACTTACGTATCGTCGACTTGTGTCGATCGATGCTCAGGACCTCATCGATCGACGCAGGTCGTGTTTGGTCGCTCGCGGTTTTGAGAATAATAGTTGCCTGAACCGCAATTAATACGGTAAAAGCTAAACCCGTATGTGACCACTGTGTCGATCGATGCTCAGGACCGCATCGATCGACGCAGAGCGATTGTTGCCCTGTTCTCACGCCTTGAACATACCAAAACAAAAAAAATCAAAGTACACAAAATCAAAACGAAAAATATAAAGTAAAAACAGACCTACTAGTGGGTTGCCTTCCACTCATCGCTTGTTTTAAGTCATTAGCTGGACTATGGGAAGGAGATCAGATGTATGGTTGATTCAACAGAGACAATTAGTGTCTCTGTGAATGTCTCCTCATCCAATGTGGTGTGTAAGCAGTGGGTCATGAGATTTCCCAAGGAATGATAGAACGGAACCAGGGTGGGAGTGAAGCGTGGGTGGGATACTGCATTTTTCTACAGTCACAATAGTTGGATTAGGAGGTTTAAGTCTAGAGGAATCATACCTTTTCTTTAGTGGAGGAGAGATGTCCGGAGCTTTCTTCTTATGAGCAGTTATAGGCTTTGAAGATGTTAGAGTAGGTTCAGGATGAACCGCCATCCTCTTTTCTCCAATCTGAATCTCTGGCTCCACCTCAACATTGAAGCTTTGTCCACCAATGGTGATCTCTGCAACCTATCCATCTTGAACGGCAATGGCTTATCTCCCAAGTGGAGATCAATCAGACCACGTCTCACATCAATCACTGCCCCAACAGTAGCTAAAAAGGATCTACCAAGCAGCAGAGGATCATAAGGTTCAACCTATAACTTCAGCACCACAAAGTCTGTTGGAATCAAGTAGTCTCCAACTCTGATATGAATGTCCTCAAGAACTCCTTATGGAAACCTCTTCGATCGATCATCTAGGATAAGAGAGATCCTAGTAGGCTGGAAATCCATCAGTCCCAATCTTACAGCCACAGAGTATGGCATGAGATTCACACCAGTTCCTAAATCACACAGAGAACGCTTGAAGCTGTCCTTAAAGATGGAACAGTCTAGCACAAAGACTCATGAGTCTGGAAGCTTCTCTGGGATCTAGTTCTGTAACATTGCACTGACCTGCTTAGATAGCACCAACACCTCCTCTTTCAAATCTCCACAGTAGAGATCATCTCCTTCACATATCTCTCCAGAGAAGGGTGTTTCTTTAGAGCATCAGCTAGTGAGATCTTAACAAGCTTCTTATCCATCACTGCTCTGCAATTAGCTTCATCTAGCTCCTGTTTGGATCTCTTACGAGCCTTAGGATAGGGCACAGGAGGCTTATAGACTCGCTCAGAGACTATTACAGGTTTCTGGACTCGTCTGCGGTCAGTGTCGATCGATGCATTAGGAGTGTCGATCGATGCAGGGCGATTAAAAGCGCTTTCATCATTTGTATCAGGTATTTTTTGATCGACACTTGGAGTGTGTCGATCGATGCTTAGCGCAGACAGAGAAAATTCGTCCAAAAAATCAGCTATGATGTCTTCTTCCTCTTGTATTAATCTCCTATAATCACAACATTGACGAATTGCTTCTGCTCTGTTCTTCCAGCTCCATTTTGCCTTTGCGTTGCTCTAGCAGTCTGTTGTACATGAACATCTAGCTTCTTCACATGAGTGCTTAGAGACTCAATCTTCCCATTCAAATCCAGGTACATAGCATCTATCTTTCCATTGAAGTCTAATGTACTTATGTTGTCCTTCTAAGAGCTGTTCCAACAGATCCATCATCTTATCAGACTGCTCATTTTGTGGAGGAGGGGCCTGATATGAAGAAGAACCATAATCCATGGAGAATGAGGTGTTTTGCTGAAAGGGTCTCTGAAATGCAGACTTAGGTGTGTAACCAAAAGTCTGTCTCTGCTGATTTCCATATCTCTGACCCTAAAATCCAGATCCAGCTATGTAATTGACGTCCTCAGACTCATCAGCATCTGCAGAAAAATGGAGTTGCTTCTTCCCAAGTAAGATGTTGTGGACATAATCAATCTTGTTCTTCATCTCAGCTATCTGCGAGCTATCAGCTTTCCCACCAGATTTTTGCCTTTCTAGATCAGCGTTCGTAGTGCTATTACTAGACACCAAGTTCTCAATCAACTCCTTATCTTGTTTTGGAGATTTGATATTGAAATTGCCATTGCTAGCAACGTCCAAAGCCATCTGATACCACAAATCAACTCCTCTGAAGAAAATGCCCAGCAGCTGAACTTCAGAGAAAACATGATGAGGGCAATATCTCTGGTACATCCTAAACCTTACCCAAGCTGCTTTCAGGGCCTCTGTAGTTCCCTGCTTGAATGTCAGAAGCTCCTGTCTAAGCTGATCAGATCTATCATCATCATATAAGTGTCTCAGAAACTTCCTCTTAATTGCATCCCAAGTAGTCAGAGTCCCAGGTGGAATCTGCTTCAGCCAATTCGCAGCTTCTCCTCTAAGAGAGTGAGGAAAATGCTTACAGTGCAGGAAGTCATAGCTCACTCCATTATGCTTTATTCCAGTGACTAAAGACTCAAAGTTCTCTATGTGATCCATAGGTTACTCATGTGGGAGTCCATGAAAAAGGTGTCATCCCACAAGCATGTAGTAAGAAGTCTTCAGCTCAAATTCATTCCATTCAAACGCATGAGGTACAATCGCAGACCTATTAGCATAGAACTCATCAGGCATGTTGTAATCAGCTAGTGTCTTCCTAGCAGGAGGCTCTGGTGCTCTAGGTGGCGCTTCTGGTTGTGGGTTTCCTTGTCCACTTGCTCCTCCACCTTGAGCTTCTTCATCAGGCTGAACAATCTGCCTCTCAGGTTCAGGAATGATATTACCTTCTGCATCAAGTCTCTGACCACGTTCATTGCAGACATGGTTCTCTGCATCTCTCAGAACTGTTGGGATTATGTCCTGAAATCACATTGTACTCACTCTAGAGATAGTTGTATTGTCGAGATCGGACAATTCATGTAATACTGGGTAGTCATAATGTTTTGCTAGAAACCGCTTATGACAAATGAGTTGTAACTCGTTTCCAGTATCGTGTGAACCTACAGGGTCACACACCTAAGCAAGTTGGACATAGTTCATATGGGATTGATCATTGGCATATGATCTGGTCGATGTGTATTGGATACACATTGAATATGAGTTTTAATGAGGTGTGTCGATCGACACCATTGGGTCGTCGATCGACACAAGATGTGTGTCAATTGACACCATTGTGTGTGTCGGTCGACACAAGGCTAAAACTGAAACTGATGTTTCGGTTTACGTCGAGGTCAATATAAGTTCATATGTATTTCGACCTAGATAAGATAGAGCCGCCCGAGACACCTTTTCTCTGAGAGAAAAACACAAAAACCGAAAGCCTTCTGTGTCGATCGACACAGGTTGAGTGTCGGTCGACACAGAGCAGATTCGGTCAAGTGTCGATCGACACAAGTTAGTGTCGGTCGACACAGACCTAGCGAATGGGTAATCGGTTCAATTGGATTGGACCGGTTATCATGCCTGGTTAAGTCCGAATAGATCGGTTTAAATTGGATGAATTGGTTCAATTGGATTGAACTAATTATCTCAATTAGCATGAACCGATGGGTTAAAATCAGTTTGATTGGATAATACGGTTCAATTGAATTGGACCGGTTATCGCAATTAGTTGAAACTGGTTAAAACGGTTTAAAATTGGATGAATTGATTCAATTCGATTGAACCAGTTATCGCAATTAGAATAAACCGATTTGAATGGTTAAGATCAATTTGATCTGATAAGTCGGTTCAATTGGATTGAACCGGTTATCAAAACTGTCTTCGGTTAAGGTCTATGTCGACCGTCACACACGGGTTGTGTCGATCGACATGACCGGTTCGATGAACCGGGTTAATTGGATTAACCGGTTATTGAAGTCCGGTTTTGTTTTGTGGTGTCGATCGACAGACATAGTCTGCGTCGATCGATACAGTGCTCAAAATTCTGGTTATTGAACTTTGAATTTGCAGAAACCAAACTCGACCTAAACCTTGATCAAAGCTTAGCTTCAATATGGTCAACTGTCAAGACTCATTTCATTGTGTGATGGTCTAGCCAAGAGCTTGGTGTCCACAATTACGTGAGTAAGGCAGGTAATTATGTTGATGGACTTGCAGTGCTTGACATCAACAATTACATGACTTAAGAGATTGATATGCTAACCTTTTAGAGTTTAGTTTCCTCAACTAAATATCAAGTAACCTTGATGTCTCGCCCAAATCTTGTCTACTGTCAAGACTTGTGTCGTTTGTTGGATAGTCTTGGAGTCCTTGGTATCCACTGAAACATGAGTAAGGCAGGTGGTCATTGACAGACTTGCAGTGCGACTGTCAGTGATCACAAGATAGAAGAGATTGGTTATACTTGACTGGGCTATCAGAAGTTCTGGGCCCAGAGACATCAGAGTGGATTAGACATAGTTTGTCTCATCCACAACCAAGAGTTGTACTGGGTACAATTAGCAATGATTTGCTTACCTAGATAACTAAAGTTTGGATGATGGCGAGTCGCCCACTCAGATTTTAGTGAAGTATGGATCTTGGATCATTATATTCATAGAGGAAACATTGTTTGAATATAATGCGGGTTTTCATATTAGATAAGATTTCTCATGGATAGCATAACTAAATCTTTGTTTTTCTTGGATTTCAGCTTATGTCTATGACTACTTTCTCGTTGCGATCCGTCCTTGAGAAGGACAGGTTAAATGGATCCAACTTCCTGGATTGGTATCGGAATTTGAGATTCATTCTCAAGCAGGAGAGCAAGGACTATGTTCTTGAAAAAGCTCTTCCAGAAAGGCTTGGGACCAATCGCTCGCATGCAGTATATAATGCTTGGAATAAGCATTATATTGATGTGGTAGATGTACGTGGTCTGATGTTGGCTACCATGAACTCGAACTTGAAAAGTCAATACGAGAACGTGGAGTCGCCAGTAGAGATGATCACCAGCTTGAAACTGAAGTTTCAGGATCTGGCACGAGTTGAGAGATTCCAGATGGTGAATTCTCTCACTGGGTGCAAGCTACCAGAGGATGCTCCAGTAAGTCCTCATGTCATTAAAATGATGGGTTACATTGATAACCTGAGGAAACTGGAATGTCCTGTCAGCTTAGAGTTGGCCACTGACATCATTCTGCAGTCACTGCCGTCAAGCTATGATAAGTTCATTAAGAACTATATCAAGAAAGGCTTGACGAAGACGTTGACTGAGCTGCATGGCATGCTCAAGGCAGTAGAGCAAGACATCATAAAGGGTAAAAGATTTGAGGAATCTTGTGTTGGCAAGGGTAGAGGCAGGGCAGTCCAGATTTGGAATCAGGATAAGCCTGTGTCATCTTATAACCCCAAGTCAGGCCCATCTGGTGTTAGAAAATGCTTCTACTGCGACGAGTCAGGGCATTGGAAGAGAGATTGCATTAAATTCTTGGAAGATTCACAAGAGATGAAGGAGATGTATGGTACTTCTTATTCAGGTATTTTGTTATTAATTCAAGTTCTACGTTAGTATTGGATACTAGTTGTGGTACTGATATTTTGAAATATGCAGGACCTGAACGACAGTAGAACGTTGAAGAAAGGACAAGTGGAACTGCGTGTCTGGTATGAAGCAATGGTTGTTGCATGAGCCGTAGAGATTCTCCACATGTAGGAGCCTTTCATACTTGGTTTTAGAAATTAAGTAATTGCTACTATGTATCTGCCTTGTGCATATATGTCTTTCATTTTCTTGTAAAGAATTTGGATGTTTTTCATTTTGATAAAAGACAAGTTTTGTTCTTTAGATCTTAATGAAATATCATATGGTAGCACCCTGTTTGGAACGGGTTTTATATCTTAAACCAGCGTAAATTTGAATATAACACAAATACTAAAGGTTTAAGTCTGATGACTCGAACTCGACTTTTCCTTGGCATAGTCGTTTTGACCACATAGAGTGAAGCGGATTCAGAAGTTCCATAGTTTTGGGCTCATTTGATTATTAATCATATGAGGTATGAATTCTGCTCACTGGACCAAATGACTAAGGCCCTTTTAGCAGAGCTAAAAGACAACGGGCCAGAGGCTTATTGGGCCTTACACATACTGATGTATGCGGCCCAACGAGCATTAGTGCCAAAGGAAATCTTCTGTACTTCATTACCTTATTGATGGCATCAATAAGTATGGATGTGTTCATTTGATGAAACACGAGCAGGAATCCCTTGAGGAGTTCAAAGATGAAGTGTAGAACCGATTTGTCAGAAGTATTGAGATCCTCGATTGGATCGCGAAGGAAAATACTTGAGTCAAGAATTGGGTGATCATCTGACAGAATGAATCGGATCTTATTAGATATGCTCCGATTAATGATGAGTCACAGGAATCTTCCATAGTCATTTAAGAATACGTTCTAAAATGTCTGTCTTTGCGTAGAAAAGGGTTTCAATCAGAATCAATTGAAAGACACCACATTGGATGTGGACTGGAAGTTTTTCAAGAAAGTTGTTTCTGATGATTTGGGGATGATAGCTAATAAGCTTGAACCCAAATCTGATAAGTTCTACCTCGCTGGTTGTCCTAGGGAAACCGAGGCTTACTACTTTTATAACCGATCCGAGAACAAAGATTTGTTGTTCGGAACTGTGTCTTTTGAGAAAGATCATACTTTCAAAATGAACAGTGGGAGTAAAAGTACACATCGAAGAAATTCGATAAACACAGGAGGCTGCTCAACCTGTTGAGGAAGAGCAGCGGTGAGATCTACAAAGTGCTGTAGAATCTACACCTGTGGAGCCTGAAATTCGCAGATCCGAAAGGATCCGTCACTAACTCGAGAGTGATTTCTCGTAGCCGATTGTCGTGATCTATTGATCATTGAAAAGTGACGAGCATGCAAAATTCAAGGAAGCGATGGTGAGCCCCAACTCCAAAAATTGGTTGGGTATGCATGTTAGCTTCACCGATCAATTTCTGGATTGAAGCAAACATCTTGGAGTTGGAATCAACATTCTGATAATGTAGTCAAAAGTTTTGACTTGATCAGAAAGAAAAGAAACCATGCGTTTACAAGAAGACTAGTGGGAGCGTAGCTGCATTTCTCACATTGTATGTAGATAACATACTTAATCTCATAAACGACGTTCCGACGCTAAAGTCTTGTCAAGATTTGGGTCGGAAGTCAAATTTAACGATGGACATGGGAAAAGGCCGTGAAAGTTTTTGGAATAAGGATCCATTGGAATGGATCAGAAAGACTGATTGAATCGTGTCAAAATCCTTATGATAATAAGGCATTGGACAGTTCAAATGTGCTTGATTCCAAGAATGGCTTCATACCAAAGGTCTTATGGCAATAATCTAAGCAAGATGAAGTGTCTTGGACACTAGCTGAGCTAGTAACAATATTAGCAAGATGAAGTGTTTTGAACACTGGCTGAACTAGTATTGATGAGTTTGCTTCTTAATGCTGCTGCAGTAGAATCCATCATGAATGCCATATTTTGCGCTCGTCTAGATACAGCTTACGCATAAAGCATGATGAGAAAATACCAAATGTTTCGGTAATAGTCACTGAACAGTTACCAGAAATATCCCAAGTGTTTGAGGAACACTAAGGATACGTTCGTGGTGAACTGATAAAGTGACGAACCAGTTGAAAGTAGTTAGACGGACAAAGACGATTCCCGGTTCCCACCTGGTTATATCTCTTTGTCTGAATAGCGGTGCTATCTGTTGGAAAGGCTCCAAGCAGTGGACCGTAGAATAGTGCTTTTATCTAAATGGCGGTGTGGTTTGTTGGAATTGTTTCAAGCAAAAACACCGCAGAATCTCCCACAACCTAAGCACGAAATTCATTTGATTTCTGTAGGTATAAGATATCTGAAGAGATGATCTTGATTCTAGTGGGATTTATTTTAGTTATGTTGTAATCTTTACATAGACATGCTATGGTAATGTTTGTGTAAGTTAAAACTGACAATAGTATTATTTAATTATTGGATAATTAAGTAATAGTCCCAAAGTATTTTATGGTCATCATATAGGTCATCAAGTTGAGGACTTAATCATGAAACCCTATAAGTAAAAGATGACATAAATTATGATTGTCCCTAGTCGAGGTTATTGAAGTGGGGCACCAATAACCGCGCGAGACTAGTATGTGAGGTGACTGTTGGACTAAGTTTCATGGAGTCAATGACATGATTATCAAAGTCAGTCACATAGATATATGTTGGTGAACAAATGATCGGACATGACCCGCTTAATGAGAACTCCACAGGATAGTTATATCAGTGTCATGGGAGGTTCTCATTACGACTATAGAGTATAGTCCTTAGACCTGAGTTCATCATGCTTTCTAGCATATGAATTGGTGCGTCTTGACCTTGTCAAACGTCGTTCCGTAACTGGCGGCTATAACGGCATTGCTTATGCGTATCATGAAGTATGTGTAGAAACAGGGATGGAACAAGATGGGATTTGTCCCTCCTATAACGGGAGATAAATATCTCATGGCCCATCAAAGATTTGATACTGAGAAAATGCATGGCCGTGCTCAAACGAGGTGATTGTCAGTCGTTTCTTTTATCAGTATAGATCAGGAGTTCGATGAACATGATGTTGGCTATAATAAGGATGACACAGTCTCTTGCCTTATGCCATATCGAGATATAGAGACGAAGGGATTGTAGGAATAGGTGATTCCAGTACAAGTGGGAGATTGTTATGATTATGTCCTGAAATCACATTGTACTCACTCTAGAGATAGTTGTATTGTCGAGATCGGACAATTCATGTAATATTGGGTAGTCATAATGTTTTGCTAGAAACCGCTTATGACAAATGAGTTGTAACTCGTTTCCAGTATCGTGTGAACCTACAGGGTCACACACCTAAGAAAGTTGGACATAGTTCATATGGGATTGATCATTGGCATATGATCTGGTCGATGTGTATTGGATACACATTGAATATGATGAGTTTTAATGAGGTGTGTCGATCGACACCATTGGGTGCGTCGATCGACACAAGATGTGTGTCGATCGACACCATTGTGTGTGTCGGTCGACACAAGGCTAAAACCGAAACTGATGTTTCGGTTTACGTCGAGGTCAATATATATAAGTTCATATGTATTTCGACCTAGATAAGATAGAGCCGCCCGAGACACCTTTTCTCTGAGAGAAAAACACAGAAACCTCTAGAAACTTAGTTCCCAGGAGATCCGAGCCCCGGTACTAGCATCCTGGCGGATTCCAGCTTGTGTGCGTGTGGACTGAAGTAGAGGCGCAGCATCTGAGGCGCTCCAGAGATCTCGTTTATCTGACCATCTTCCGCTGCCAATCTCCAGGTAAACAGAGATCAGATCCTTGAAACAATTAACTAGACCCTAGATCCTAGGCTATCGGGAACCTGACAGCAATTCCGAATATGGTAGAATTGGCTCCAAGTTCCTACAAGAACACCATGTTCATCGCGAATCAAAATCACAGCATTTGTATTCGCCATCTGTTGGGAATGTCCTGAGATCTACTGTACTATCTCTAGAAAGTATGATAAGTGTCGAGATCAGACATAAGTCATAAATACTGGGTGATCATGATGACTTGCTAGAGCCCGCTCTTTATCTATAAGTTTAGGACTTATTACCAGTATTGTATGATCCCAAAGGGTCACACACCATAGCTAACGGGAAAGTTAAAAGGAATTAATACAGTAAGATCCAAGGCATTTACTGTATTTGTACAGAGAATTGGGCCAGACAAAATACAGTCTTTTTGTCTGATTTGGGTCTTGGGCCCAAAAGCCTAATAAGCCATTAGTTTAATTACTTGGGCCCATATAAGGAAGAGGAGGCGCCAGTGAGCCATAGGCTTCTGCGATTTTTCTAGGTCTGGCCGTCCTCTCTCTCTTTGTTGTTCCAGCTTGGTCTAGCAGCCTGATCCAGTAGCTTGTAAGCGTGTGGATACCTAGGAGGAGCCGGTAATCATCAGCTCCCAGTGATCTCTTCATTACCACCAATCCGCTGCACCTAATCATAAGGTAATGATCTCGATCCGTTTATGATTCATATGCAAATCACCTAGATCTTAGATGATTATGTGATAGGTTGTAATCTGATAATTAAACCTATGAACCAACATAATCCTACAGTGGTATCAGAGCCTAGGTCGTTAGGTTTTTGCTTTTTGGATCATACTAGGTTGTTTATTAGTTTGATGAATCGATTTTAATGAGTAAAATTTGATTAGAACTTGAAAAAACCTAATATGTAAATCGCATGAACCGATTGAAACCCATCGGTATGCGATGTGGTCGCCCGTATCGATCGACGAGGGAGCGTGATATCGATCGATATCGATTGCTTCTCGCTGTCCCGATGACCCGATCGCAACGAGCTGATGCACGCGAGTATCGATCGACGTGTAAGCGTCATATCGATCGATATGCTGGCGAGGCATACGTTCCGCGAGTAGCCAATCGGTTCAGCCGAGCTTCGCGGTTCGTTCTTCCCTAACCCGCGACAATGAACCGATCAATCCGATTGTGTTTCATTGTTAGCTTAAGCTTAACCCGCAAGTTAGGTCAAAATCAGCTAAAATTGATTGGTTAGACCAATCTATTTCTTCCTGATTTTGGACTTAACCGAACCGATCCAATTTAATTGGTGGTTCAAGCGGTTAACCAAATCGCGGTTTGCTGGAAATTATTTAATACAATTGGTATTATTTAATTTCTGGTTAAACCGAATTTAAATTCAAAATTGAATTTTAACCTAAACCGAAGGCTGGTCTAAGTTTGATTTGGTTGGACCAAATAATTTAGAGCTGGTCTGGTTTAGTAAATAACCAGTTGGATTTAGTAGTTAATTTGGTCTTGGACCAGAATTAATGAACCGACTCGGTTATGTCAAATTATTGGGCCAATTGGAATTCTGTGGTCTTGGGCCAAGAATTGGGCCTATAATTTGTGACCCAACCGAAAACTTTAATAAAACATTAAATTAGAAAGTTTCTTTGATTAGAAGTTTCTAATTTTGACATGTTAGGAAATTTCTAAATATAGTAAGTTTCTAAATTTAGAAAATTTCTAAAATAAGCATGTTTCCCGATTTAGAAAGTTTCTAAAATAAGTAGGTTTCCTAAAATAGAAAGTTTCCATATTTAGTAAGTTACCTGAAATGGAAAGTTTCCCAAAATAGTAATCTTCTATTTTTGGGAGGAAATCTATTGAAACCTAAAATCCTCAAAAACAATATCAAGCTTGGATGTCTTGCCCAATCTTGTCAGCTACTTAACGCTTATTCAATTACAGATATGGCTTTAGTGATTATTTGGCTGTAAGAGATTGGTTTCCTTGACTGGGACATCGGGAGTCCCGGGCCTTGAGACATCTGGTGAATTGGGCCTTGGGCCCAATCCACAACCGAGAGTTATATGGATATAACTAGTTGTGTGTATGCTTACCAAGTAAAGCTAATTCCGGGTGACGGCCAGTGGCCCACTTTGGTTTTAGTTGAACATGGGTCTCGGAATCATTGCATTCTTATGAGGTTAAACAAAGAAATTTTGAATGCAATGCGAGTTTTCTTATAAGTTATTAAGATTACTCTTTTATGAACTAAATAACTAAAACTCTATTTATCTCTAAATTTCAGTTATGACTAGCACAAACAATCAAACACTTTCTCGATCCGGTCTGTCCTTGAAATGGACAAACTGAACGGATCAAATTTCTTGACTTGGTCGCGGAACCTGAGGCTAGTCCTCAGGCAGGAGAGAAAGGACTATGTCCTTGAGAGAGCTCTCCCCGAGAGGATCGGGTCCAATGCCTCTCATGCAGTATATGATGCTTGGAATAAGCATTATATTGATGCGGTAGATGTGCGTGGTCTGATATTGGCTACCATGGACTCAGATTTGCTGAAGCAATATGAGAACATGGAGTCGCCAATAGAGATGATCAGCAGCCTGAAATTGAAATTTCAGGAGCAGGTAAGAGTGGAGAGATACCAGTTGGTTAAGTCTCTCACTAGCTGCAAGCTACCAAATGATCATCCAGTGAGTCCTCATGTCAGTAAAATGATGGGTTACATTGATAACCTGAGGAAACTGGATTATCCAGTTAGCCAAGAATTGGCAACTGAGATCATTCTGCAGTCACTGCCGTCAAGCTATGATAAGTTCAAAAGGAACTATATCAAGAAAGGCTTAACGAAGACGCTGACTGAACTGCATGATATGCTCAAGACAGTTGAGCCAAACGTGAAGAGTACCATGTATAATCTCATAATGGAGAAGGGTAGGTTTACTAAACCTAATGCTGACAAGGGTGAAGACAAAGTTGTCCATATTTTGAATCATGGCAAGCCTGTGTCTTCTGAGCCCGAGTCAGATACATCTTACGTTGGTAAGTGCTGCTACTGTAAAGAGACTGGGCATTGGAAGAGAGATTGCATTAAGTTCATGGAAGATTATGAGGAGTTGAAGGTGATGTATGAGACTACTTCCTCTGGTATTCATGTTATTACTTCAAGTTCTATCTTATAAGTATTGGATACTAGTTGTGGCACTGATATTTGTTATAATATGCAGAGCCTAAGCAACAGTAGAACGTTGAAGGAAGGACAAGTGGAACTGCGTGTCTGGAAGGAGCTATGGATGCTGCCTCAACCGTAGGGTTTTCACTTGTAGATGCCTTTGAGGCTTGGTTTTGTATTAAATAATTGCTACAATGTATCTGCTTTAAGCAGAGTTGTCTTTCATTTTCTTGTAAGAATTTGAATGTTTTTTTCATTTTGATAAAAGACAAGTTTTGTTCTTTTGATCTTAGTGAAAGATTAATTGTAGCACCCTATTCAAGGAATGGGTTTTATATCTTAAACCAAAGAGTGCCTAAATGTAACATAAATACCGAATTGGTTTAAATCTGATGAATTAAACCTGATTTTTCTTGGCGTAAATGTTTTGGTCACATAAAGTGAGTCGGATTCAGAAATCCCATAGTTATGGACTTTTGGGCTCATTTGATCGGATATCTTATGAGACTTGAATTCTGCTTACTGGACCAAAAGACAAAGGGCCCATCTTAGCCGAGCTAGAGAAAGGCCCAAAGGCTTATTGGACCTTGAACATACTCATGTATGTGGCCCGATGAGCAGTAATGCCAGAGAAAAATTTCCTGTACTTCATTATATTTACTGATTTTTTCAGTGAGTATGACTGTGTTCATTTGATGAGACACGAGTCGAAATTCTTTGAAATGGTCGAAAGAGTTCCAGAATGAGGTATAGAATCTGAGTGACAGAAGTATTGAGACTCTGGATTAGATCACGAGTGAGAATACTTAAGTTATTGATGGTGTGATCATCTGAATGAGTGTGAAGTCGTTTCACAGCTCATTTCTCCTGAAAACCTGGAGGTGTTTATGTGAGAAAGAATCAGATCTTATTAGAAATGATTAAAGATGAGTCACACGAATCTTCCATGATATTCTTTAAGAATAACGCTCTAGAAATATCTAAGTTTACGCTGAAATAGTTCCACCAATATCAGTTGAAAGACACCACATAAATGTGGACTGGAAATGATCCAAATTCGTCTTTACTGAGTATTTGTAGTTGTGCTACTTCGCTGGTTGTCCTAGGGAAACCAAGGCTTGTTACTTTTTACGTCCATTCCGTAAACGAAGTTAGGTTGTTCGGAATTCTGTTTTCTAAAAGGAAAGTTTCTTTCCAAGAAGAACAGTGGGAGTAAAAGTATAACTCGAAGAAATTCGAGAAATACAGGAGGCTGCTCAACCTGTTGAGGGAGAGCAGCGGATGGATTTACAGATTTCTGTAGAATCTACACCTGTAGAGACTGAAGTTCGCAGATCTGAATGAATCCGTCACTAATCCGAGAGTGATTTCTCGTGATTAATTGCCATGATCTGATGATCATTGAAAGTGACGAACCTGCGAAATTCACAGAAGCGAAAGTGAGCCCGGACTCCGAAAAATTATAATGTATGTAAGTTAGCTTCATCGATCCATTCATGGATAGAAGCAAGCATATCGGAGTTGGAATCTTCGTTATATTGAAGTAGTCAAGGTTTTGACTTGAACAGGAACAAAGTGGAACTGTGCGTTTACTAATAGATAAGTGGGAGCGATGTTGCATTTCTCATAGTGTATGTCGATGACATACTGATTCTCGGAAATAACGTTCCAATGCTGCAGTCGGTAAAGGACTGGCTTGGGAGTTGTTTTTATGATTGACATGGGTAAAGCCACATATGTTCTTGGATTTTGGATCTAAAGATGAAGATCCAAAAGAGCTGATAGGACAAAGTCAGGATTCTTATATTGACAAAGTCCTACACGTTTTCAGCATTCCAAGAAGGGTTTTATGCCAATGTCACATGGCATTACGTTAAGCAAGATACAGTATCCTACGATATCTGCTCAGCTTGAATGCATGGATGAGATTCCATATGCGTCGGCAATTGGATATATCATGTATGCCATGACACGTACTTGTTTTGATGTTGCTTTAATATTAAGCAAGACAAGTAAAGACCAGTCAAATCCAGCAAAGAATCACTGGATAGACGTAATGAATATCCTCAAGTATTTGGAAAATACTTAGGATAAGTTCTTGATTTACGGAGAAAGTGAGGTGCTACAAGTCGGTAGAGTCTGAAAGGCAAGTTTCCAACAGACAAAGATGATTTCCGGTCACAGTCCGGTTATATCTTGTGTCTGTCTGGCGGTGCAAGGCACTGTTGCTGACTCCATGTCTTAAGCTGAACATTTCGCAGCTTGGGTAGCGGCGAAAGAGGTTTTTTGGAAAGAAGAGTTCATCACTGAACTTGATGTGATTCCTAGCATAGTTGAGGCTAGCTGCACATCAGAGGTCCAAACACCTTCAGGGTAGGTATAACCTATTCCGTGAGATAAATGACAGAGGTGTTAAGTAGATCAGCAAGTTTCAACGAATGAGAACGTTGCTAATCTATTAACGAAGCCACTCCTTAGGCCTAAGCACGAGTCGCGGACTGTAGCTGTAGGATAAGTGAAATTAAGATGTAGTCTTAATTTCAGTGGGAGTTTGTAAAGGGCTTTATTTAGTTGTTTTGAAAGGTTCATGTAAACATAATATTTTATGTTTATGAAATTTATGATTTCTGGATTATTTTAACTGTGATATAAATAATCGTTCCAAAATGATTCATGTCATATAGGCCATCGAAGTACATGAGAAAGACTTGATCATGAAACCCTATATTTAACAAAATGACATAAATCAGAGTGTCCATAGTCGAAGGTTGTTGAAATTGGAACACCAACAACCACTTGAGACTAGAGTGTGTTGAGACTTATGACCAAGTTTCATGGGTCATAGATGCGCGGCATCAAAGTCGACACATAGGTATATGTAGGGGAGCATATGACCGGACATGACCCGCTGATGAGAACTCTACAAGATATTAATATATGTGTCATAAGAGGTTCTCATCTACGACTATAGAGAATAGTCCTTTGACCTGAGTTCGCATGCATGTGGCTGCACATGGATTGATGCACTTTGATCATTGTCTAACGCTGTTTCGTAACTGGGAGCTATAAGGACCTTGGTTGGGTGTATTACAAAGTGTGTAGTTCATAGTGATGGAACAAGATGGGATTTGTCCCTCCCATTTATGGAGGTAATATCTCTAGGCCAATCGGAGACTTGATAGCTGGTAAGAGTGTGGCCACACCCAAACGGACTTGCCCAAGTCGTTTGCATTGTCAGTATCAATTCTGGTCCGATGAACATGATCTTGGCTATATAAGGATGACACACATCTTGCCTTATGACAGATCGAGTTATTGAGACAAAAGGATTAGGGAATGTAGAATTCCAATACAAGTGGGAGATTGTTGGGAATGTCCTGAAATCTACTGTACTATCTCTAGAAAGTATGATAAGTGTCGAGATCAGACATAAGTCATAAATACTGGGTGATCATGATGACTTGCTAGAGCCCGCTCTTGATCTATAAGTTTAGGACTTATTACCAGTATTGTATGATCCCAAAGGGTCACACACCATAGCTAACGGGAAAGTTAAAAGGAATTAATACAGTAAGATGCAAGGCATTTACTGTATTTGTACAGAGAATTGGGCCAGACAAAATACAGTCTTTTTGTCTGATTTGGGTCTTGGGCCCAAAAGCCTAATAAGCCATTAGTTTAATTACTTGGGCCCATATAAGGAAGAGGAGGCGCCAGTGAGCCATAGGCTTCTGCGATTTTTCTAGGTCTGGCCGTCCTCTCTCTCTCTGTTGTTCCAGCTTGGTCTAGCAGCCTGATCCAGTAGCTTGTAAGCGTGTGGATACCTAGGAGGAGCCGGTAATCATCAGCTCTCAGTGATCTCTTCATTACCACCAATCCGCTGCACCTAATCATAAGGTAATGATCTCGATCCGTTTATGATTCATATGCAAATCACCTAGATCTTAGATGATTATGTGATAGGTTGTAATCTGATAATTAAACCTATGAACAACCATAATCCTACACCATCTTAACTGAATTCTGAGCTTTAATGTTCTTTATCTCTAGCTTTTCAAGCTCCTCAATTCTGAGATTCACGAGCTCCTTGTCCAGATTACTCCTTAGTGTGCGATCAGGCATAAACTGTCTCGTTCATGCAAGTGTGTCGATCGATGCAAGGAGAGCGTCGATCGATGCTAATCGCGGTCTGTGTTGATCGATGCCGAGTTGGTGTCGATCGACGCAAGGCGATTCTTTGTACCTGAAACGCAAGAAAAACAGAAAATAAAATTTGTAAATAAAAAACGAAAAGCCTAGTCTAAATTCTAAACTCAAATTTGTCGAAGACTCAAAAGAGTCCACGGAAACAGCGCCAAAAACTTGATAGGCTCAAAGTTTAATCCCTAGAGTTACACTGCAAGTGCACATATGTGACTAGTAGTATATAGGGGTTGAATCCACATAGACTCAAGAATCTTACGTTAGATTATAGAGGTTCGAATTAAGCTAAGCAGAATAGAGAATTAAGCAGTAAATAATGCAGTAAATTAAATCAACGGTTTGTAAATCAATCAAGCGAAGCATCAAGTCAAGGGAGTTCTCAGAAAATCAGGAATACATGCTAATCAATCAATCGGGATCTAATTAATAATTGTTCTAGAACTAGAATCACAAAAGCATAAGAAACTAACTTTCGTTGCGAGTATTATCTATATCTAGCAACCTATCAAACTAACTTTCGTTGCGAGTTCTAGAGAACCTAAACATGCATTAATCTCAGGTTCTTTCGTTCACAATTCTCCTAAGCCAAATTTCTTTGCGAATAGTCAAATTTCTCATCTAGGTTCTTTCTAGCTAATTAGCCAACTGTCGTTGTGGAAATCAACTTAACATCATAAATCTGGGTAGCTAATTTAGATTAAGTATTAAGAACAACCCTAGATAAAGAACTTGAAAGTATGAATCCCTACAGATTGATCAACCTATAATTCCTTGAAATCCCTAACGAGGATCCTTAAATCTAACACACAAGACATGATGAATATAATACTAAATATCATAAAAGAAGTAAAGAAACAGGGGTTCGAAATCTCTTCTCTGTCGAGTACAAGACCAGCCCCTCAAAGCTCTCTAAATCTCTCTGAATGTAAAATAAAGCGTAGCCTAAACAATGGCTTTAAAACCCTAATATAATAACTAAATACGTTTTGCGCTTTTGTAATTATGAGAAACTTCTGGGCCAAGCTGCAAATATCCAAAGTCTTCATTAACACGGCGAGAATTATCTGACCACGATATGTGTCGATCGACGCCTAGGATGTGTCGATCGATGTTGGACTCTGTTTACGCCAATGTTTTCTTCTTCTCGCACAAATACTCCAAATAGCTCCAGAATGTGCCATAATGTCCAAATATGCTCCAAACGTACCTTGACATGTAAAACACATAAACGAACTTCAAAACACACTAAAATACTCGATAGCAAAGACATATACCATGGTCAAAAGCCCTAAAACCATGATATATCAACTTCCCACGCTTGGAGACTCTGGCTATACCCTTGAATGTAATCATCTGGAGGTAGACCAAGTCGCCAACTGCAAACTCATTGTCCTTCTGTTGCTTGTGTGCATAACTCTTCTGCCTATCCTGTGCTTCCTTCATTTTTGTCTTTAGAGGATTTTGAGAGCAATAGTTGAGTTAGATTTGGTTCGGGTCGATCAAAACGCTCATCGGGTAGAGAAATGGTCGAAGACGGACGCGTCTGATCATGTTCGGGTGAACGTGTGGTCGTGCTGACGAACGGACTGGTGAACGGGTGCTTGGATAGGACGACCTGGCGGGTGCACGGACGACCCATCTGTCACCAGCCATGAACGGACCAGCTGTCGCCGTGCATGGCTGGACGACCACAAGTGTCCTAGCGCATGCACAGCCTGACCGCATGGACGCCATTTGTCGCCAACAAACCTTCCCTTGCCCGACTATAAGTAGAACCTTCCCATAAGCCATTTTACACTTTTGAGAATCTGAGAAAAAATCTAGACAGAGGGGCATTTTAGAGAGAGAAAGTGGGGAAAATGGGTGGATTAGTGCGGGACGGAGCGGTCAGGGACGTTCGGGTTAAGCTTCGGGGAGCCGTAGATATGAGAAATTCCATCCATCTTTAGCTTGTTTCCTTTAGACTCCTTCTTATTTAGATCTTCGGTTCTAGATCTAGCGGGGAGATTCTCGGAGTTAAGGATCGGGCTGCGGAACGGGTGAGTCCCGGTAGCTAGGACTAACGGATTTTTATGCAGGTCATGTCTTAAGGATTGGAATACGCGGAGTATTCATCCTTAAACACGTTTTTGTGTCGTTTACTTACATATGGTTGAGGTTTTAATCCGTTTTGATTTGGTGATTGATGTATGCATGTTTGTTGTGGTATAGCTTGTTAATCTCTTTGATTCTAGGTGATATATTCATTGAGTATTAATGCATGAATGGTTGATTTGTTATGATGCATGTTCTCTTTGATTGTGTATAGAATCATTGAGATTGTTGTGATAGCATGCATGTTGTGCTAAGTACGGGTGTTGATTGAAATCCACTTGGAATTGGTTGTTGTGATTAAAAGAGGTGTTTTACCGTATGGGTGAGGATACGATTGCTTCGTGAGATCTTTGATCCACGTAAGTCTCCCTTCCGTTTTAGAGACGGTTGTAGCGGCTACCATGATCTTTGGATCCTTTGCATGACCCTACACCGTAAAGTGATTGTGAAAGTACTTAGATGCATGTGTGGGTATCATGCATTCTAAGTTACATGTGTTGTGTGTTGCATGTGGCCGTGGGTGGTAACAAAGGACACCGCAGACCAGTTGATTGTGTTGTTCAAGAGCATGTGTTGTATTGCTCTAGTGGTCTAGGACATGTGTGAGTCCTAGATGATGTATTCTAGAACTTGTGTGAGTGATCTAGTGTTGGTGTATTCGGTGCTCCCATTGTGTGCCTCCGTGGTTTCGGAGAAGGCTCGGAGGGTTACTGGGGTCGCTCCCTTTGTCGAGCACCGTGTGACGACACAGACCTGAGGGATCCCTGTAATCGGACACGAGGGATAGAGATCCCTGTAATCGGGAACCGAGTTAAATATCCCCGTAATCGGGAACCCAAGAGACAGAGGTCCCCGTAATCGGGTGTAATGCTTGGACCATGATCCTTAGTGGTGATTGGTTGCGAGTAGTCACGTGTGTAGGGGGAGTATCTGGTGCACTAAGAGGCCATCGCATGCATGAGATTGAGGAGTCTAGACGGTCTAGACGTATGTTGCATTCATGAGTGGAGTCATGTTATGCATTGTTGTTTATATGCTTTCGCGTTGTGCATATCTTTGATATTGTTGTTGCTTTATGATGTCTGCGAGTTGATTGATTTGCATTGTGCTTCGGCTATTGGGACAGGTTGGGGCACTGATGCATGTTAGAGAGTCCTGGACTCACTGGGTAACCCATATGGTTGCTCATTAAACAACTTTTGTCTCGCAGGAAGCCATAGACGGGCTAGAGGGAACGTTCGAACATTAGGCCGCCGGCGTAGTTTCGGTTTGTGAGTGTGAAGATTGTGGAGTTTGTACTATGTAGAATTTTTGACTCGTGCGCACAATAAACCGTACTGTTTTTGGTAACGTTTTGTAATAGATCCTACTTAGTATTAATAAAATTGTGTTTTCTTTAACTCTATGGTTCCATGATATGAGTTTTGTCAGAACTAACACAACTCAAGGTCATAGTACAGATTGTAAAGTCTTAGGCTATGCCCGAGAGGAACGTTGGACCGTTCGCGCTATTCGACCATTGTGACATCTCTGTCCGTTTATTGTCCGTAGAACGGTTCGGAGGTGTTACAGTAGCCCTATCCAATAACTGTCCTAGAATCAACTCCGCTCTGATCGGCCACTAAGCCGGATGAGGTTCTCCAACATCCTAACATTCAACTAAGTCTTAAATTCCATGTATGAATTCCATTCTCCTAAAACTAACCATGATAAAACATACTAGATACGGCAAACTGGATATTTTATTATTCAACAAAAGCTATTGATACAATGTAGTTCAAAGTCATTATGCTATAAAAAGTATTCAGTCCTATCTATCCAGTTCTAACACACTTCACACGTCCGTCTAGGTCTTGGTTCCGCGCGCCGAAGCCCAATAAACACTACTATCAACCTCATATCCTGAAATAACAAAAACATATAAGTATAACAACTTAACAAATTCCAGCAACCTAAATACATCCATGTATTAACTATATGTTCTCCCACTTAAACCCATAAGCTCTTTGTTCCACTAAGATCAATGAATGCATAAGGACTAGAAACGGCCATGTCCTTGACCGGACCACGTCCGCGTCCTATCCCCGTACAACCGGCGATCGTCATGTGTACTATCTGCGGTCGCTAAGCAACCCTGCCACGGTCGTACGTTCGCGTCCGTTCGGGTCATGAAAGTCAAAGGCATCATGATTCGCGAACGGTCGCGTCCGTTCGTGGAAACCGTTCCGATGGTTCGACTATGGCGACTCGGATTGAGGGATTGGCGACTGTCCTAGCCGATCACGCGACCCCACCGGCCCATGATCTGACTTCCACACACGACCCAATTCCCAAGGGCGTCCGTCCACAATCTCGGCCGCACACGATCATCGACCCAACCGGTCAACACCTTATGCACCTGATCGGAATGGAACTCCCTAACCGCTGATACAACTTAATGTGATTTTTCCCAAGAGTAAACCTTACAAACAGGAAGAGAGAGATAGATCGTCCGTTTAGCCTTTGGTGCATCGACCGCACGGCATAGCCGTGGTCGACGATCGGCCAACGCGACCCGATCACGCACCTTTGGTGTTGTGGTCGTCTTGCCTGGTTCCTTAAAGGTGGAAGGATCCATCTTTATCCTTTATGCTTCTGAACTGTACGCTTACAACTCTCCAGAAAAGCCATTAACCCGTCGGCAAACCTTTTACGATTTCCGGCTAATACCCCTTTCCGATCTTCTTGCCTTCAAGCCTTTTTGCTTTCGATTTTCCTCTGAATTTTCTGTGTGTAAAATGAGTGCCAAAACGTGCCCAAGAGGGGGCTGGTTAGGTGGTATTTATAGGCCAAGAAAACCCAAAAATCGCCCATGGCCAAGGGGTGTGAAAGGCCTTAGTGAATGGATGCCTTCTCACTCGCAACCCTTGGGCCGTAACCGCCTGGTCAGCTAGTGTCACTAGCTGACCCAACCCACCAGCTGAACTGGACACCAAACACTCACCACAACTGAGTTAAGCTGAGTGTTAGCTTATCCAGCTGACCTAGCTGATTGTTCAGCTCCTTCTTCTCTCGACCAAGCTCTTCCCAGCTGATCTTTGTAGGGAATTGCTAGCAGTTCCTAATCCAATTAGGCAGCCCTAGTCTGAATTCCAAGCCTAGGATATAGGGTTCATTAAAATCGAATCAATGGGATCTCGAGATTACCTGGTGATTAGCAACGGAAGGTTTGCAAGTAATCGAGATCTAGAGCACCTCAAATGTTGCGCCTCTACTGGTATCCACACGCACACAAACTGAACAGAAGGGATGCTAGTGCCTTTGGAGATCAGATCTCTCGAGAGGTTTCTCTTAACTTTCTGGTGGCTGTCAATTAGGTTAACCGTGTGTAAAGGTCGACCATATATCTTATATATGTCGACTTATACCACGACTGAATTAACCAACGATTAAACTGAAGTTAATCTGGTCATTCGCGATCTGTGTCGACCGACACACTTACTGTGTCGATCGACACTGCCTCAGAAACTCGGTATTGAATGCATATCAAATATGCATTCACCAGATCATTATATTAATGATCAACCTCTTATACTACGTCCAGTTTGCTTAGGTGTGTGACCCTGTAGGATCATATAACACTAGCAATGAGTTCTAAACTCATTGATCATAAGTGGCTTCTAGCAAAGCATTATGACTGCCCAGTGTCATATGATTGTCTCATCTCGACAATACGACTTTCACTTAGAGTGAGTACAATAGATTTCAGGACATTTCCAACAATCTCCCACTTGTACTGGAATCATCTATTCCTTTAATCCCTTTGTAGCTATATCTCTATCTGGCATAAGGCAAGAACTGTGTCATCCTTATTAAGCTAGATCATGTTTATCGAACTCTGATTTATACTGATAAAACAAACGATTGACAATCACCTCGTTTGAGCGCGGCCACTCATTTCCAGTATCAAATCGTCGATAGGCCCAGAGATATTTAACTCCTGTTATATAGGAGGTACAAATCCCATCTTGTTCCATCCATGCTCCTTTCAGATCTCATGATATGCCTAATCAGTGTCTTTATAATCACCAGTTACGGCTGACGTTTGACAAAGTCAAGACGGACCAATCCATATGCAAGAAATCATGATGAACTCAGGTCTAAGGACTATACTCTATAGTCGTAATGAGAAACTCTTATGACACTCATATAACATCTTGTAGAGTTCTCATTAATGGGTCAAGTCCGATCATGTGTTCTCCAACACATATCTATGTGATTGACTTTAATACTCTTATTAATGACTCCACGAAACTTAGTCATCAGTCACCTCACATACTAGTCTCACGCGGTTGTTAATGTCCCAATTTAACAACCTCGACCAGGGACCAACATAATTTATGACATTTATTGCTTATAGGGTTTCATGATCAAGTCACGTACTTGATGACCTATAATATTGTCATGAATTACTTTGGGACTATTATTTAATAACACAATTAAATAATGTTGAAACAAATTTCATTAAAATAATATAACCATTATGTTTTATGAACATCATGACATAACTAAAAACCAAATATAACTCCCACTGAAATCAAGATCATATCTTAAGAAATCTAATGCCTACAGCAGCAGTATGGATCTCATGCTTAGGCCTTGGGAGAGGCTTGGTCAGTGGATCAGCAACATTCTCATCCGTCGGGACTCTGCTGATCGTCACATCTCCTCTATTAATAATATCACGGATAAGGTGATATCTCATTTCTATGTGTTTGGATTTCTGGTGTGATCTAGGTTCCTTTGCTTGCGCAATGGCTCCAATGTTGTCACAATACAAAGCCACTGGCTCAGAAATACTAGGAATCACACCAGGTTCAGTGATGAACTTCTTGATCCAAACAGCCTCCTTTGCCGCTTCAAAAGCAGCGAGGTACTCAGCTTCAGTCGTGGAATCTGCTACAGTGTCCTACTTGGAACTCTTCCAGCTGACTGCACCGCCATTCAGACAAAAGACGTAACCAGATTGCGATCGGATATCGTCTTTGTCCGTCTGAAAACTTGCGTCTGTGTAACCACTTACTACCAGCTCATCACTTCCTCCGTACACCAAGAATTTATCCTTAGTATTTCTCAAATACTTGAGAATATTCTTGACAGCTGTCCAGTGACTTTCACCTGGATCAGATTGGTATCTACTCGTCATGCTTAAAGCACAAGCAACATCTGGAAGAGTACAGAGCATGGCATACATGATGGATCCTAATGCCGAAGAATAAGGAATCCGACTCATACGTTCTCGCTCAGCAGGTGTCGTAGGACACTGCTTCTTGCTGAGACTAATGCCATAAGACATTGGTATGAAGCCCTTCTTGGAATCATGCATTCTGAACCTGTGTAAGACTTTATCGATATAAGTATCTTGACACAGTCCAATTAACTTGTTTAATCTATCTCTATAGATTCTTATTCCAAGAATGTACGCGCCTTCTCCCATGTCTTTCATTGAAAAACAACTTCCAAGCCAAGTCTTAACAGGCTGTAGCAATGGAACGTCATTTCCGAGAAGAAGTATGTCATCTACATACAATACGAGAAATGCAACTGCGCTCCCATTAGTCTTCTTGTAAACACACGGTTCCTCTTCATTCCTGATGAAGTCAAAATTTTTGACTGCTTCATCAAAACGAAGATTCCAACTCCGAGATGCTTGCTTCAGTCCATAAATGGATCGATGAAGCTTGCATACCTTCCTAGCAGCATTAGGATCGATGAATCATTCGGGCTGTGTCATGTACACATCCTCTTCCAGAATTCCATTAAGGAAAGCTTTTTCACGTCCATCTGCCAGATCTCATAATCATAATGAGCGGCCGTTGCTAGGAGAATCCGAATGGATTTAAGCATACCATGAATTTGTTTGAAACCTTTTGCCATCAGCCTTGCTTTATATCTCTGAATATTTCCATCCACATCAATTTTCTTCTTGAAAATCCATTTACATTCAATGGGTCTTGCACCATCGGGTAAATCAACCAAAGTCCACACTTGGTTCTGTGACATGGATCCCATTTCGGATGCAGCGGTTTTCAGCCACTTTTCGGAGTCAGGGCTCATCATCGCTTCTTCAAAATTCGCGGGCTCATCACTGTCAATGATCAACAAATCATGACAATTAGTTACGAGAAATCCATATCTCTCGGGTTCGTGACGGATCCTTTCGGATCTGCGAATTTCAGGCTCCACAGGCGTGGTTTCTACAACTCTTTGTAGATCCAAAAGTTTCTCTTCCTCAACGGGTTGAGCATTTTCCTGTGGTTCTAGAACTTCTTCGAGTTGAACTTTACTCCCACTGTTTCTATTGGAAAGAAACTCTCTCTCAAGAAAGACGCAGTTCCGAGCAACAAACACTTTGTTCTCGGATTGGTTGTAAAAGTAGTATGCCTTGGTTTCCTTAGGATAACCAACGAAGTAGTATTTATCAGATTTGGGTTCGATCTTATCTGTAATTAACCGCTTAACATAAGCTTCACAACCCCAAATCTTCAGGAAAGACAAACTCGGAACATTTCCTGTCCACATCTCATGTGGTGTCTTTGCAACTGATTTTGACGGAACCCTATTAAGTGTAAACGCAGACGTTTCTAGAGCGTATCCCCAAAAGGATAATGGAAGAGATGAGAGACTCATCATTGATCGAACCATATCTAATAAAGTCCAATTCCTCCTCTCGGACACTCCATTCCATTGTGGTGTTCCAGGAGGAGTGAGTTGTGAAACAATTCCACAATCTCTCAAATGATCACTGAATTCTTGGCTTAAGTATTCTCCTCCACGATCTGATCGAAGAGCCTTAATAATTTTACCAACTTGATTATGTACTTCATTTTGGAACTCTTTGAACCTTTCAAAAGATTCCGACTTGTGTCTCATTAAATAGACATAGTCATACCTGCTGAAATCATCAGTGAAGGTAATGAAGTATAGAAAATTTCCTCTGGCACTTGTGCTCATTGGGCCGCACACATCAGTATGTATAAGGCCCAATAGGTCACTGGCCCTTTCATTTTGTTTGTTGAAAGGGGCCTTTGTCATTTTTCCCAGTAAACATGATTCACATTTCTCACATGATTCATAATCAAATGAGCCCAGAAGCCCATCACTATGGAGCTTTTGAATCTGTTTCTCGTTTATGTGGCCCAAACGACAATGCCATAGAAAAGTCTGATTCGTGTCATTTGATTTGAATCTCTTGGTGTTAATGTTATAGATTGGTGTGCTTTGGTTCAGAACATAAAGCCCATTCTCTAATGGGCTGCTACCATAAAATATATCATTGTAATCAAAAGAACAACATTTATTCTTAATTGAAAACTGATATCCTTCCATATCCAAAACAGGAATAGAAATAATATTTCTGCTTATAGCAGGTACATAGTAGCAATTATTAAGTTCTAAAACCAAACCAGAAGGTAAAGACAAGTTAAATGTTCCTACGACTAATGCAGCAACTCTTGCTCCATTCCCCACGCGCAGGTCCACTTGTCCCTTTTCCAACGTCCTACTGTTGCTTAGGCCCTGCATATTTGTACAAATATGAGCATCACAGCCGGTATCCAATACCCAAGAAGTAGAACCAGAAGTAGTAACATTTACTTCTATAACATAAATACCTGAAGATGAAGTCTCAAAAGTCTTCTTATTCTTCTTCTTCTCTTCCAATAATTTGTTGCAATTTCTCTTCCAATGCCCAAGCTCTTTACAGTATTGGCACTTATCAGTCTCAGATGGGGCAGGCTTGGGTTTAGAGGCCGGCGCAGGTGTGTCCTGGTTCTCAACTAGGACGGCCTTGCCCTTTCCCTTACCCTTGCCAAGTTTCTTAAACTTCTTACCCCCTTGTACCATAAGTACATTTGGAGTGCCCTTCTTGATATTAGGCTCACCTGTCTTGAGCATGCCATGCAGTTCAGTCAACGTTTTCGTCAAGTTGTTCATGTTATAGTTCATAACAAACTGATCATAACTTGACGGCAGTGACTGCAAAATGATGTCAGTAGCCAACTCTTGGCTAATGGGACAATCCAGCTTCCCCAGGTTATCAATATAACCCATCATCTTAATGACATGAGGACTAACTGGACCGTCCTTTGGTAGCTTGCATTCAATGAGAGACTTAACCGTCTGGTATCTCTCAGTTCGTGCCTGCTCCTGAAACATACTTTTCAGGCTAGTGATCATCTCCACTGGCGACTCCACGTTCTCGTATTGCTTCTGCAAATCCGAGTTCATGGTAGCCAACATGAGGCAATTCACATCGACCACATCATTAGAATGCTTATCCCAAGCACTCCTTTCTGCATGTGGAGCATTGGCTCTCGTTTTTCAGGGAGAACATTTTCCAGGACATAGTCCCTTTTCTCCTGCTTGAGAACAATTCTCAAGTTCCGATACCATTCGAGAAAATTCGATCCATTTAACTTGTCCTTCTCAAGGACGGATCGCAGGGAGAAGGTGTTATTATGAGTGTTAGTCATAGCTGAGATCAAAGAAAGGAAAAAGGTTTAGTTACAATGTTCAAGAAATGAGAAGTCTTAACTATTAAGAAAACTCGCATTATATTCAAACAATGTTTCCTCAAATGAATATAATGATCCAAGACCCATACTTCACTAAACTTGAGTGAGCCACTGGCTATCACCCAAATTTCAGCTATCTAGGTAAGCAGCAACTTTGCTAGTTATATCCAATATAACTCTTGGTTGTGGATTGACATCTCATGTCCAATCCACCTGATGTCTCTGAGCCCAAAACGATTTTGATGGCCCAGTCAAGTAAACCCATCTCTTAAGTCATGTAATTGTTGATGCCTTGCACTGCAAGAACATCAACACGATTACCTCATGTCTTACTCATATAATTGTGGACATCTCGCACTGCAAGTCTATCGCACAATGAAATGAGTCTTGACAGTTGACAAGATTGGAAAGACATCAAGCATCTCTTGATATTTGGTTGAGGAACGGAACCTTTAAAACGTTCAGTTTTATTATGTTTTAATTTTTCTAATTAAAATGATTTATCTTGGTTTGATTCTGCGATTTCAGGTTCAATAACCTAAACCATTGGACCTTGTGTCGACCGACACTACTTTAGTGTCGATCGATGCAGGTTAACCAAAACCAATCTGCGATAACCGATCAATCCAATCCGGTTTTATGATAACCGGTCAGTGTCGATCGACACTACATTAGTGTCGGTCGATGCTAACCTTATCAAATTAATCGCTTTAAACCGTTTAGCAGTTTAACCAATTTTAACCAAGCTCGATGATCGGTCCAATCCAATTGAACCGACTATCCTGATCGCGAGGTCTGTCTCGACCGACACAAATCTTGTGTCGATCGTCACAGTTAGGTTAAACTTGTATCTTATTCGGGTTATCCTTATGTGTCGACCGACACCGGATTGGTGTCGATCGACACAGTGCGATAAACCCTAATCGTTTTCAAGCAAAAAACCTAAAGCTAGATCACTTTGATGAAAACGAGTTTTAGCATGCTTGTATCAACTATACAGAGATTTAGATTCAACTAATCTAATCAACATGCTACTGATTCAATAGAACCCTAAGGCTCTGATACCACTGTAGGGAATTTCTAGCAGTTCCTAATCCAATTAGGCAGCCCTAGTCTGAATTCCAAGCCTAGGATCTAGGGTTCATTAAAATCGAATTAATGGGATCTCGAGATTACCTGGTGATTAGCAGCGGAAGGTTTGCAAGTAATCGAGATCTAGAGCGCCTCAAATGTTGCGCCTCTACTGGTATCCACACGCACACAAACTGAACAGAAGGGATGCTAGTGCTTTTGGAGATCAGATCTCTCGAGAGGTTTCTCTTACCTTTCTGGTGGGGGAAAACGGCCAAAACATGCCTGAAGTATGACCATATGTTCAATCTATACATGAAGTATACTACGGTGCAAATATAGACCTTAACTTTCAAAAATTTAAATAACATACATTTGTTTGTTTTTTTTAGCAAATACATACATTTTTGATACGTGGCTATCGGTCCGTTAACGGTCGCTGACGTGGATGCCACATATTAAACGACATTTTTCTTTAATAATAAGCTTCATGTATTAATTGAATACTTAGTTATAGTTTAGGTATGTTTTTACCGTTTTTTGACAAAATTAATTTGTTTAACCAGAAAATCTGACAAAATATGACTTAGCAATATCGATTTTTTATTATTATTTTTTTTTGCCAACATTTTTTTATTATATAAATAATAGATATGTTTTTAACCGTTTATATAGTTCAAAATTATTTTGAACTTTCATGAGTGAAACTCTATACTAATTATTAAATATTCGTATAATGATAAATATATGTATATATTGACATCAATTAGATATTTATTTATTTATGAAATTAATTTATTTTCACATATATCCCATGCTAATTAAATGTCCAAGCAAATTATTTGTTTGCGAAAAAGATCGTGTACATAGTATATCATTCTTCCATATAAACCAGACAGTTGGGTAGAATGTACTTCATAGAGCAAAAATCTCATCGGATAAGACATGGCTTAGTAATTTTGGAAGACGACAAAGGAATATACTATATAATTTTATTATTTTGTTGTTTTTTATTATTATTTATATTGTTAATACTTGTTGCACAGAAATGTTTCTATTTTATAATTAAATATACTAATATAAAATCAAAATTTTAATTTGGCACAAAAATGGCCAAAACCTACCCTAACTATAACTAAATTTTCAATTTATACATGAAGTTTATTAAACAAACACGTCATCTAATATGTGGCATCCACGTCACCAAATGTTAACGGACCGTTATAACAGTGACGGCAAATGTATGAATTTGCCGATAAATAAAACAAAATGTATATTATTTGAATTTTCGAAAGTTTAGGTATTTATTTACACAGTACTATACTTCATGTATAAATTGAACATATGGTTATACTTTGGGTAGATTTTGGCCATTTTCTGGTGGCTATCAATTAGGTTAACCGTGGGTAAAGGTCGACCATATATCTTATATATGTCGACTTATACCACGACCGAATTAACCAACGATTAAACCGAAGTTAATCTGGTCATTCGCGATATGTGTCGACCGACACACTTACTGTGTCGATCGACACTGCCTCAGAAACTCGGTATTGAATGCATATCAAATATGCATTCACCAAATCATTATATTAATGATCAAACTCTTATACTACGTCCAGTTTTCTTAGGTGTGTGACCCTGTAGGATCATATAACACTAGCAATGAGTTCTAAACTCATTGATCATAAGTGGCTTCTAGCAAAGCATTATGACTGCCCAGTGTCATATGATTGTCTCATCTCGACAATACGACTTTCACTTAGAGTGAGTACAATAGATTTCAGGACATTCCCAACAATCTTAGCCGTTTTCCGACCATGGAACACTTCCAGTTGATATCCCTCGACCGTCTGTTCATTGTTCCGGTCCTATGGCCCGTACCGCCGATCCTATCGAGGATCGGGTATGCTACAGTTTCACTGGCTCCAAAATAGATTTAATTGCCTTCATCCAAGATAAACTAAAGGATCGTCTCTCAAGATGGTTTGCAAGGAGCCTATCTATTGGTGGTAAGGAAATACTACTCAAGGCAGTTGCTTTGGCGCTTTCGGTATATGCAATGTCTTGTTTCAAGTTGCCGGTTGCGACTTGTATCAAGCTAACAAGAGCTATAGCTGACTTTTGATGGATCTCTCTAGAGCACAAGAGGATGATTCATTGGGTAAGTTGGGATAAAATCTGCCTCTCAAAGAGCCTAGGAGGGCTTGGTTTCAAAGATATTCAATGTTTTAACCAAGCTCTTTTGGCCAAATAGGCATGGAGACTGCTAAACCTCTTGGATAACATGTTCTCTCGGGTTTATAGAAGCAGATACAATAACCAAGAAAACTTTCTCTCAGCCCCCATTGGAAGGAGACCATCATATGCGTGGAGGAGCATAATTTATGGGTGTGAACTACTCAACAAAGGTCTCCAAAGACGTGTTGGAAACGGATGCTCCTTGAAAGTTTGGATGGATCCTTGGTTGCTTGATAACGTTCAGAGAAGATCACCATGGATCAAAAACCCAATAACCGACATTGACCTTAGAGTTTCAGATTTGATAAACCTGCTAAACAGAAGGTGGGATCCATGGGTTTTGGAATATCATTTCAACCCAAATGATGTTCGTCTGATCCTGGCACAACAACCGGCCGTAGGACATGAGGACTACTGGTGTTGGATGCACAACAAGAGTGGAGAGTATTCGGTGAAATCTGGGTATTGGCTGGCCTTCCACTACAAGAAAAATCTCTATTCTTAGCACACGAAAAACGCCATGGTATGTATATGATGGCGTTTTTGAAAATGCTATGTCTGCCCCAGCTATAATAGGTAGGCCAGATACGATAGCGTTTTTTGTCTGTGCTATAATATTGTTCACTATAATAGCGTTTTTGAAATGGCTATGTTTGCCCCAGCTATAATAGGTCGACCATATGTGATAGAATTCTTGCCGTGCTATAATATCTTGCATGTATGATAGCGATAGTTAACATTGCTATAATTGAATGTACCTATAATAGCTATACATTCAGTAGCCGAGCCGAGCCAAGCCGTATTAAATTATTATATATATATTTTGTATCAATTGAATTTATTTTAAAAAGAATATTTGAAACAATTTTATTAATAAAACAAAATATGTTTACACAAAGTATGATATCTACATTTGTTTCATCATTATCTTCAATCCAATACAATGAAACCAAAGTCAAAATAAAAGTAGCAAACGACTGCTTAATCACAAACTCTTTTTTTATTCTGTCCACTTTCTGTCCTTTATACTCTTTATGTTGCTCCTCATCTCCCTGCCAAAACACAGAAACTTTAACTCAGAAATTATAAGAGAACAATGAAAAAGATATGTTAAGTAGTTTTAAAGTGCAGAAGATTCTCACCAAGAGTGAAGCAGCTGAACAATTTCTCAAGTGCAGAAGACAAGTGTTTATAGGAAGTGTAGTTTCTCAAATCAACTTTTCTCTGATCAACTTTCCCATCAACCTCATTAGTATTCTTCGAAGTAGAAGAAGCCATTGTATTCTTCCGGTAGGATCTGATTGGAGGCCAAGCAACAACATGTGCCCTACAAACCGATCATAGATTACCAAAACATTATGTTCTTTTAGTCATATACAAACAAGAAAACTCATAACCGGTTAGCATTATTCACACACTTGCTTGAGGAAATGGCGTTTGGAATATTTACCTAAGAATTTAAACGTACTACAACAATACGATAAGATTTTTACCTCATCTGGCTTTCGGAATATCACTGAGACACTAAATGTTGGTTCAACAGACATCCCTTCTTCCTTGCGTGCAATAAAGTCCCCATGGCTCCAGTCTGTGTTGCTATGACCTGAAACAAAACTGTGTTGAGATTCAGAAAGAGACAAAACTATATGACTTCAAACACCAAGCAAAGTAACCTCTTTATACACAGAGACACACTCACAAGGATATGATCTTCATAGCTGCAGATAGCAATCTCTGATTCTGCAAAAACAAAACAAGAGAAACAGAAACAAACCTAAAGAGGCTAGATTACACAAAATCAAATGAAAGAAGCAAATGTTGTGATATCATTGTAAGTTCTTCAGGAGTAAGTTCTTTAAGATAGAAAACGAAAAAATGAATCAAATAACATATTAGTGGCTTACATCAACTGAAGCGCGTTGTAATATCATTGTAAGTTCTTCGGGAGTTAGAAAACTTGACCACTGGTGTGTGCCTTTAGGAAGCTACAGTTGATTTAATCCAAGCACGGCTGGACCATGGTGGATATCACCTTTCTTCATATGCTCTCCACATTGAGCCAGAAGGTCTTGGACCTGAAGATGAAGAGTCAGGCAGTCAGCAACTAAACTAGAAAGCAATAAACTATGTAATTCAACCACCAGCAAGTCTCTAACATCAAAAGTACACCCACGAACAAATAAATATTAGATGCTGAAAACCAGAAGCTTTTCTGAACACAACATAGAACACTACCGAACTTTTTAATTTCATGATCAGATATGTGCATCAACTTGGTCTAGAATCACTTCAACCAACTCTTATATCTCTTACAGAGGAAGACTCCTCTTCCGCTTCCAATCGCCATCACAATGGATTTAATACAGAAAAGATTAAGCTGGAGAAATCATAACCAATTTTTACTCATAGACTAAATGTTTCTCAAAGTAAGAACCAAAAGGAACATCATGTAACTGTTGAACAGTTGCAAAAACCTGGAAGAAGCAACAAAATCTTAAGGAGCAACAAAAGCTTAATCAAATGACACTATGAGTTTTCACAAAATATGGATAGAAGCGTATAGACTGTTTGGGAACCATTTTGTTGGCCGTAAGAAGCAACAAAATCTTAATCAAATGACACTATGAGTTTTCATTCTATACTAACTTAAGAACCATATAGACTCTTCAATGTGTTCTTTAAATAGTTCAGGTGACCACAGTACTTATAAGTTATAGAAAACTGAGAAAATGAAACCTGAAGGTTCAGCTCCTTCCCAAATTCCTCACATCTTTGGATTTGAAAGCATACTCAGTCCTGTAAAAAAAAATTGAGAGTTAACACAGAAAAACACTGAACCATCAATTTGACTTGTTGATTTTGATGTCAAAAATAATCAGAGATTCTAGACAGGAGAGGTACTGTATGTGATATACATTAGGCTCTTAATATTCCTACAAAGTTAAGAAAAGAGAAATACTTTTAACGTGCAGAAACTAAGAGAAACAAAAATAAGTCTACAAGACCAGCTTTCTTTATCTTACAAGTTAACAACATATACACTCAGAAGGTTACTTGTACAAAAGAAAAGGTAAAATATAACCAATAACAAGCCCTCACTATTGTTGTGACAGGAACATGTGTAGATAAATTGTTAAGAACCTTACAACTCATTTTTGGATTCTTCTTCGTACACCAATGAGCAGAAAACCATTCCCATGGGTGCTCTAGAGTTGGAGTCTGCAGCATCACCACTAAGCTTTCTTTCCTTCTAAGCATCAGAACAAAGCAAACAATGGAAGAACCAAGTTAGAGATTTAAGAAAGAAAACAAATCATCCTTAAGCAAAGAAACAAATGGTTTTTATAACAGAAGTATAAGACTATCAGAAAACAAAGTTCACATTGTCAACTATTGTTGTGTCACGGAAAATACAAGCAATAGAACAATAACATAGCCAAACACCAAGGTACCTCAAGATTCAAAAAACATAGTTTCAGTTTGATCTCCATCAGTGGATACATCGATATAAACCTGCAGATTCTTCCTTTTGCCATGTTTTGGGTAAAGCACAAAGTTACAGTTAAGCTACAATATAATTCTTATGAAGTCTGTTAAGAGCAGAAATTTACTTCTTGTGTTGTGAACGGTCCTCTACGGCCTGAGCTACGATTCTGGTGGGAGGTGTTTAAGGCGGACGACGGAGTCACACTTGGTCCGATGTTGTCCTCCAGGCCCTGAAACTCTGAAGTTCACAAAATTTTCAATGCTTCATCAACGTTTGCAATAACGAAATTGGAATCAATCGTTAACATCAAATCTGAGAACCCAGTACACGAAGGAAATGTTTTTAACAGTTGAAGAGCTAAGATTATTGAAAACCAGAAGACTGAAGCTTTTACAATATATCAAACAAAATCATAGATATGATGATACCCTTTCTTTGCAGGCGACTTTTCTGTTCAATCTCCTCGAGAGCACTGGCACTGCAGGCGACATTTAGTCTATGATTCATTGGGAACACCTGGGTCTTTCTCTATGCTTGTCTTACAGTTAAGACCGAGATTCTTAGCATCATTTGCCTTCTTCTTGTGGTGCTCCTTCACCTTTCTCATGACCTTGTGCTTCTATTTCAAGGTTATTCTTTACTCTTGCTCTCTGCAAAAAAAATCACAACATCAAACAAATCAATAACGACCTAGTAAATCCTGAACTGAAATCAGTTCATCGACGAAGACAAATCCATGATAGAGATTCAATTGAGAGATTTAGCTTACTTTTACTCCGTTTCAACATATTTTGCCTTCCGCTGAGGGCGAAGCAAAAATAAAAACTATGTTAGAAGAAAAGGGTTTATGGAGAAGGAAGATGAAGATATCGGCAGCAATTAGGGTTTCAATACTAAATGGATTTGGACCACGACCCGGACGAATTCACGCGGCTCTATTTGAGTCAACTTCTAAAAAAACAATTGTTGTTAGAGAGGCTCGAACAAGAGACGACATAGGAAGCGGAGGAGAAGGCGGTGTAAGATCGGAGTAGAAACGGATTGCGAAAAGAAGAAGAGGAAGAGAGAACCAGAGGAGATAGAGAGTAGAGAGGATTGTTCACGAGGAAAGAAAAAAAAAAAGCCTTAAGAAAGGAAAATAAAATTTAACCCAAAACAAAAAAAAATTGAAAAATTGCAAAACCAAAAAAATTTCAAGTGTTACCGCCTATAGTAAAAATTTGGCTCTAAAACTCATTTTTGTTTCCCGCCTAATGAAATTTCAGTTTAACATTGATAAAATGCTATAGTAAAATATCCAAACCCAATATACTCTATTTAATAGCAGTTCGAGAAACCGTGCTATCATAATGTGCTATCAATACCCAATTTTTTTGTAGTGTTCTAAACCTCAAAAGTGATTTCATCAAGCAAACTTCTATTATGTCGTCGCTAAATGATCTAAAGGCTCAAGTATGGTCTCAGAAATGTCCCCCTAAAATCTGCACCTTTCTCTGGAGAGCTCTAAGTGGTGCATTACCGGTCACAGATCTTCTAGTCAAAAGGGGTCTCAAAGTTGACCAGGGCTGCCAAGTCTGTGGGAATGAGGAGGAATCAGTGAATCACCTGCTTTCAACTGCACAATGACAAAGCAAACATGGGAATTGTCCGATTACCCATCGCCTGAAGGTGGCTTTGAATCCTTTTCTATATTTGAAAATTATAGGCGTTTCTCCTGGATACTTTGGCAAATTTGGAAGAACAAAAACGGTGTAATATTTGAAGGCAAGAGAGCAGAAACGGATGCCTAGTGACTTCTATCAACTCAAAAACAGACTTTTGGCACACAGCCAAACTGATCGAAGTTAGGGAGAACAATGAAGACAGGCTAATGGCTAACACTACTTTTCAAATACACTCAAAGTGGAAACGACCTCCTGATCCCTGGATAAAATGCGATATAAGCTTTTCCTGGTCTAGGCACTCAGGGATAGGGGAAACGGCATATTAGTGCATGTACTCTTTCAAAGTGCGACGATTAATGCCCAAACATGTAGATTGTGCGTTGGCATACACGAACTTAACTTTATTCAAAATCGCATACCTGAACAATGAAGTCGTCTCATAAACATACATTGACCTTTACAACATTATTTAGACCATTAACGGTGATGACTCAGATGTACAATCAGCAACGGAGAAGAAAAACTTCGTCAGATTTGCTAATGGTGTTTCCAAAAATTAGAGTGCTAAACGACATAGTTTCGAGTTAGGTTTATTATTTGGTCATCTTCACAATCTTTAGGGAAGCTTCGACGGACTTACGAGACACAACTTATGCAATGTCATCGTCATCGTCTGCCTCAAGGACTTTGGTGGGTTAATTTATTTTCATACCATTTTGAACCTTCAATTTAAGGAAGGGAATTATGTTTTGTTTCCTTATTTTGAAGGACATTGGAGACGCCGTGGTGGTGAGAGAGAGCGAGGATGCCCAGAATTTGCATATGTGGAGAAGCTTCGATAACAAGAACTTCTGGGACCTTGAAAATCCTGGAAGACTCTTCTACACTTGTCCAAATGGAGCAGAAGCGGTAAGCAGGACTTAAAATTGATAACATTTGAGGGTTTTAAGAACATGAATTTGAGTCATTTGTAAAATTATTTAGGATAAATTCACTTGTTCAAGTGGACCGATGAATGTATGGTAGAAGAGATTAAAGACTTGAAGCTAATCATTGGTGAACTAAAAGAAGTCATCTCGGCTATGAAGGTTATTCTTCTTGGATATGAGAAAGAATTTGAAGGTATGAAGAAAAAGGTAGCTAAATGTGAGATTGAAGGAAGAGGGTTCACCCGTGAGATACAATGCTTCAAGAATTTGATGATTTGCGGTTTTGGGATGGCTGCACTCTGCTACTATTTTGCTGCTTGAATTATTTGTTTTATGAATGAAATAGTGTACTGATGTATTATGTATATTGTGTTGGTATTGCATATTGTTGTTGTGAGATACAATGTATCGTGTACTGTTGTTTTAAGAATGAAGTTGTCTTTTGCTCTTGATTTTATCATGTAGCATAAACTTTAAAGCATTAAACTTAAACTAAAATTCTCAATACATAGAACATAAACGAGTGTCAAAACAAGCAACACTAGTTGGTGGATTACACAAAATTTAAGATGATCAACACTTGCTTTCTGCCTGTCGGAAACGAGTGTGAAACCATTACCATCTTTAAGGTACAAGTCTTTTTTTAGCTTCTGAATGAACCACAACCAATTCTTAGTGTTCTCCACGTTAACAACCTCCCAAGCAAAAGGGGTATATCTGATTGTTTGCATCTCGACCCACTGCTGCTAGTAGTTGCCCTTTCGTATTTGACTTCAAAAAACAACCATCGATGCCGAATATGGGACAACAAATTTGAATATCTTGCGCAACCATGAAAACAAACGTAGAACCTATCAAATACTTCTAAGCCACCATCTCCAATAGTTATTCTAAGGTTGACCCACTGCTGCTAGTAATGAAGGAATTTACTTACTCCAGAATGTGAAGCTCATAATCTTTTATCCTAGAATATTGTTCATCAAATCTAGCTTGTAGTATGTCAAATGCCTTCTTCTTCGCTTTTCAGCACTTATCGTTGAATCTGCTCTTCAATGTACTTAGGCTTTAAAGACGGATCATTCCTTATCTCGTTTAGCATCAAGTTAGCTATAACACCATCTGACAATATCTTGCAATGACCATCCTTCAAACAAGTGTTTTGGTCTTGAAATGACTTCACCATCCATTGCGAAACATTTTCTTCCTAAGAGCTATAAATCTTCCAAGGAAAATTTTTCACCTTCTTCTACTTCGACTCCACACCTCGCCTCAGATTTAACTCCTCCCCATCTAGTGTATTGGATATTCCATCCTCCTTTAAGAGCATATTCCAAACAGCTTTCTTGAACTCTTGTATACTCTCAAAAACCTGACGAATCTTTAACTCACCACTTTAGCAACAATCCTCTCAACCCGGGCTTCCTCATATGCATCTTTTTGTCTACCTGTTGTTGTTCTCGCTCTACAATTAGTGGCTACATTTCCACCTTCATCTCTCTCATTATCAGTCTCATGAACCGCATGAGCATATCACCATCATCAGACTCCATATACACATCTGCCGTTTTGGTCCAAATATATGCCTCACATATCTTCTGAAAAGTTTATCCATCATTGCACAATATTTTTAGCTGCGATAAATCTTCATAGGGCATTTTATACCAAATACTCTAGCCGTATAAGGATACATCCAATCCGCTCATCAAGCTACTATATAGTGCTCCAGGTGGTGATTCAAGAATGTGACAATCCCCACCCTCGTAGATAACTGTCCCATTTTCAAGCATCTTAAACTTCCCACTATGATAAACACTGAAAATTGCATCGCTATTACCACTTTCACTGCAAATATAAACGAAAATGTGATGACTAAAGATGTTAAGCTAATCGACACAAACCCTAATTGCAAAAATTACCTCATTTTGTGGGGTTTGAGAACAACCCAGGCGAAATCCCCGAAACTCTTCCCTCAAAACCTGATTCCCCCGACTAATATTCTTAGTGAAATTCAAAAAAAAATTGGTGAAAGTCCTTCGATGAAGCTGCCCTAAATGTTTTCCACGAAGAAGATGACCAAATAATAAACCTAACTCAAAACTACATCGTTTAGCACTCTAAATTTTGGAAACACCATTAGCAAATCCGGAGACATTTTTTGTTCTCCGTTGCTGACTGTGTGTCTGAGTCAGCACCGTTAACGGGCTAAATAAGGCTGTAAGGTCAATGTATGTGTATAAAACGGCTTCATTGTTTATGTATGCAATTTTGAATAAAGTTAAGTTCGTGTATGCCAAAACACAGTCTGCATGTTTGGGCCTTAATCGTCGCACTTTGGAAGAGTACAGGCACAAATATGCCGTTTCCCCCTCAGGGATAGGTGGTTGTGCTTGGGTCGTCCGAGACTCGATGGGAATAGTGAAGCTTCACAGTAGAAGGAGCTACATAGGTTTCAAATCACTAGAGGAGGTAAAACTTCACTTCTTGCTCTGGTCTATTGAAAGCATGTGTCACCATCGGGTATAAAAGCGAAATTTATGGCTTTCTCGTGCTGGAAACTATCCTTTTCAGACTCAATTGGTAACAGAGGGTCCTCTCTCATTGCTCGAAGTGTGACCAGGTATGGACTTTTCCGGTCCTATGTTGTTATAGGACATCCTACTTGGATTCACCAACTGTTTGAAAATGAGAGAGGCTAACTGAAACGTCCCGGCCCAATTTTTCCCATTTGTGAGTAGTGTCTAGGTCGACTTCCTCGACCAGACTTAGGCCAATTTCGAATTTTTCCATACTTAGAATTATTTTTTGTTTTAAATCCAAACTAGACAAGCATTTTTAAGCATTAAACAGACTTAGATAGATTTTCGAGGTTTAAGTACAATGATCAGTTTGCCACTAAGCTATTACATTCATACTTAACCAATCTACACAAATCTAACCATCCTTTCCATCCAGCCACCTTTAGTTTCGCGCCTAAGCCTTCTCAGAACGATCACCTGCATCCACAAAGGAAGCATAAGCAAACGGATTGCTTAATGAGAGCGGTCGTCCCGTCTCACTTAGCCACAGAAATAATCACGCAACAAGCCATACATTCAGTCAGTCTATCAAGATTATCATCAGTACAAACACTTAATCCGATTTGATTGTTTCAAGGCAATGAGCCAGCATCTCAAGGCAAGAAACCAATTAATCGATCAAGTTAGCAGAAACATAATGGCCTGAACAGAAAGTCACTTAACCCGATCTGAACATTCCAAGTCATCGAGCCATCTTCCACGATCCAGCATCAAGCCTTAACAAGCAAACTGCCATTAAGCGCATGATCTGATCTAGATGCTCGGTGAAAGGAATCGATCAATCGGTTAAGTCATAGCAGAAATAGAAGTATTGATAAGAAAGTAATCAGAACAATCCTAGCCAACTAGACTCAAGGAATCTATGCAAGCAGACGATCAATCTATAGCCACGGTCATGCATTCACCTTAGCCTTTCAATTCATTTGATGAGGACAATTTCTGACACCTCTTGTGCTTGAATCCAACCGAACAGACGATCTCATAGCCTTACTTGATCACCATAAGCCAACTCGATCAAATACTCAGCCAAATCTTGATTTCTCTCTTCATACTTTCTCTCTCAATCTTTCTGAGTTCTTGGTCGCAGAAACTGGAAAAAAAATCGCCTAAGGGCTGATTTTATATGTTTGTGGGCGATTTCAGTCAAGCCAACTGCCCCGAAACCGTCCCAAAACGGCTCCCGTGTCATTCTGATTGGACAATCCAATCCAACTGTCTTCCCCGCGCTTTCATCACTTGGATGCACGGAAATCAACTTAGAACATGTTTCCGCTCTTTTTCCTTGGGTGAAAATGCTGAGTTCGGCCAATAACTGTTCCCGCCCAAAACTCAGTCGGATAATCAACCCGCGGACTTAAGCTTAGTCCGACAATCCTAACCGCTATGTCTGAAAGCCGGCCAAACTTGTCTGAATGCTGACCAAACTTGTCTGAATCCGACTAAATCAGCTCAATATCCACTTTTGGTCCAAAAATCAAGGCATGAACTCTTTTAGTTCGTTTTAGCTCGGCTTTCACACAGTAATCCTTACTTAATCAGATGAACCCCCGAGTTTTTAATATTCCCTATCTTAAAAGGCCATTCCGGATGACCATCAATAACCCAATTCGTTCATCCTTAGAACGCGGGTGTTACAACTCTCCCCCACTTGGCTTAGACTCGTCCTCGAGTCTTACTCTTCTTGCCCGGATTTTCCTTAAGTTTCTCAAACCACTTAGGAAATTCAGCCTGCATTTTTGCTTTCGGTTCCCAAGTTGTTTCTTCTTCACCGTCACAAACTAAAACAACTTGGATCATCCTTACGTTCTTTCTTGTGTGCCAACATTCTTGATCTTTTCATCCAAAACTCAGACTGGGCTTCCTTCCACTGTCAAATTTTCCCTTAACTCTGAAGGTGGTTCAGAAACCACATTATGCATGTCACTTATGCATTTACTTAGCATAGAGACATGGAAAACGTTATGGAACGCGTACATAGCTGGAGGTAACTCCAACTTGTAAACCACTTCCCCGATTCTATCCACAATCTTGTACGGTCCCATGTACTTTGGACTTAAGTTTTCATTCTTTGTTGTTCGATCTTTGCCTTTGTATGTGATTGTTTTGAGATAGACCATATCTCCAACCGGAAATTCAAATTGTTTCCTCCGCTTATCAGCATAACTCTTATGTCTTTCTTGAGCTTCTTTCATCTTAATCTTCAACATCCTTATTCTTTCAGTTGTTTCCTCAACAAAGTCTCGGCCAAAGATGCTTTGTTCACCCACTTGAGTCCAACACAATGGTGTTCTGCATGGCCATCCATAAAGTTCTTCATAAGGCGACATTCCGATACTAGCTTGGTAGCTATTGTCGTAAGAGAATACGGCCAGATGCAAGTAGTGATCCCAATTACCACCCCAATCCAGAACACAAGCTCGCAACAAATCTTCAAGTGTCATGATCGTCATTTCAGGCTGTCCATATGTCTGAGGATGATAATATGTACTCATATGGACCTTTGTCCCCATTGCCTTCTGCATTGCCTTCCAGAAGGTTGAACTAAACCTTTTGTCACAGTCTGACACAATACTCTTTGGTACTCCATGCAATCTCACGATTTGTTGATTGCAAGGAAATGTGCTGACTTAGTCAATCTGTCCACGATAATCCAAATTGCATCATTCCCATTCCGCATTGGCAATCCAATCACGAAATCCATCGTGATATTGTCCCATTTCCACTCCGAAATTGGTAAGCTTTGCAAAAATCCGCTTGGAACTTGATGTTCAGCCTTAACCATCTGACAGATAGGGCATCCAGCAACCCACTAAGCAACGTCACACTTCATTCCAACCCAGTGATAATAACGCTTCAAATCACGATACATCTTAGTTGTCCCTGGATGTATTGAGAATCTTGATTGATGTGCTTCCTTAAGGATATCATCCCGCAACCCTTGATCTTTTGGAACACAAACTCGGTCGTTTACCAAAATCGTCCCATTGTTTGATGTCTGATACTCAGTCTTTTCTTTTCCTACCTCATCGATTAAATCTTGATCCTTTTCTTAAGCTAACCATACTCTGGTCAACAAATCCGCTTGATCTGCTCCACTTAGACCCAACGGTTCCACTTCGTCGGTCAAGGCAGTCAGACGCAATGTACTGATCATACTGACTAATCCGTCCATGTCTTTCTCTGAATCTGAAGCCACTCGCTTCCTGCTCAAAGAATCGGCCACTGTGTTTGCCTTTCCTGGATGATAGGCAATATCCAAATCATAATTGGCCACTATCTCAATCCATTTTCTCTGTCTCAAGTTCAATTGCGATTGTGTGAAGATGTACTTCAAACTCTTATGATCCGTGAAAACTTGGACCTTTGCACCATAGAGATAAGACCGCCAAATCTTAAGGGCAAAAAAAACTGCGGCCATATCTAGGTCATGAGTCGGATAGTTTCCTTCATGCTTCCTTAACTGTCTTGATGCATAGGCGATCACCTGGCCTTGTTGCATCATAACGTATCCAAGCCCAACTCTTGATGCATCAGTATAAACCACATAAGGCTTATCGTCCATTGGCAAAGCCAATACTGGAGTACTCGTCAGCATATCCTTTAGCTTAGAAAAACTCGCTTCACAGTCCGCTGACCAAATGAACTGAACATCTTTTCCAGTCAGTCGAGTCATTGGCTGAGCCATACTCGCAAAACCCTTAACAAATCGTCGGTAGTAGCCAGCTAATCCCAGAAAACTCCTTATCTCTGTCGGATTTCTTGGTCTAGGCCAATCTGCTATTGCCTTGATCTTTTCTGAGTCAACAGACACTCCCTTTTCCGAGACAACATGACCCAAGAATCCGATTCCCTTTGCTAAAAGCTGCATTTACTGAGCTTAGAAAACAACTGATGCTCCTGCAGCTTTTTCATAACCATCCACAAATGAGCCTTGTGCTCTTCCTTATCCTTGGAGTAAACCAAGATATCATCTATGAAGATGATCACATATTCATCCAGGCAATCTCTGAATATGTTGTTCATTAGCTTCATAAAAGCCATTGGTGCATTAGTCAATCCAAAGGGCATAACCACAAACTCATAATGCCCATACCTCGTCCTGAAGGCTGTCTTCGGAACGTCCTGCTCAGCTACCGGAATCTGATGATAACCCTGCGCCAAATCGATTTTTGAAAACCAAGTAGCACCTCGGAGTTGATCCAACAACTCGTCTATCCTTGGAAGAGGGTACTTTTTCTTCACGGTCAATCTGTTCAATCCACGATAATCGATGCAAAGTCTGAAACTTCCATCTTTATTCTTGACAAACAAAACTGGTGTGCCCCAAGGTGAACTGCTTGGTCGCACAAACCCTTTCTCCATCAATTCGCTTAGCTGTTTCTTTAGCTCGGCCATCTCTGTCGGATCCATCTGGTAAGGCGCTTTAGAGATTGGAGATGTTTCGGGATCAAGCTCGATCGTGAACGGATCAGAATGAGTATGTGGTAATAGAGTCAGTGACTGAAAGACATCCTCAAATTCATGTACCACCGGAATCTCACTCAGTTCAGCATTCGACCCAACTTCCACTGTAGTGATTGCGGCCAGATATGCTTCATATCCCTTCTCTAACATCTGTTCTGCTTGAATTGCCGAAACAATCAAACTTCCATTAGTCGGTCTAACTCCCTGATACTTCAGCTTTCCTTGGTCAGTTTCAAACTTAACTCGACCTCGGTAACAGTCTATATACGCCATGTGTTTCCAAAGCCAATTCGTTCCAAGGATCACATCGTAAGACTTCACCTGACAAATCATCAAATCGGCTGGCATGTTCACTTCACCGATCATCACAGAGATGTTTCGGACTTTTCCCATTGTGAACATAACCTGCCCTTCAGCTGCTTGAACTTTCATAACTTCCCTATCATTTTTCTTCTGAAACTCACCGAGTCCAATCATGTCCGGATGCACAAAGCAGTGTGATGCACCGGAATCAAACAGAGCATGGGTCGCCACACCACCCATGACTAAGGTCCCTACACATTCATCATCCTGAATGCTAAGAAACCTAGACTAAACGCGCAACAAGCAAAGCAAATCACACAGAAATGCTAAGGTAAGTGATAGGACTTACCAGCGATCGGACGAGAGGTGGAAGGATCCTGGGACTCATATGCGATTGTGTACACACGTGGCATGATGGCTTGCCTCTTCGCGTTCGGCTGATGTCCATCACTTGGACGTTTCCCAGTCTGCTTAGCCAACTTAGGACAATCATTCTTGAAATGTCCAGCTTCACTACAGTTGTACCACAACCACTCTTTTGTACCCTTAACTTGATACTTCGGCCTTGTATCCTCCTCTGGACAATCGTTCACCTTATGCTCCAAACGTCCGCATCGGTGACATGCTCCAGAAGCTTTCCTGCATGATCCCACATGCATCTTCTTGCAAGTCGGACACACACTGTGACCAGCAGATGACTTGCCAAAAGGGTTGTTCTTCCCAAACTTCTTATTCTTCCCAGCATCATTCCCAATTCCCAGAAACTTTTCTTCCTCGTTCAATCCCTCTTCCTGCTCTGCAGCTTTTTCCACCAGCTCGGCAACAGAATCATACTTGCGGATCCTGCAACAAGTGTTCAGATCAACACACAATCCACGCATGAACTTGCGCACCAAGGATTATTCATCCTCTGCCTCACGACCAACATACTTCTTAAGCCAATTGAACTCAGCTTCGTAATCCCTCACAGTCATAGATCCTTGTTCCATCTTAAGGAATGCACCTTCCAACTTGTCAAAGGCCTCAGCCGGAAAGTACTTCCTCTTGAATTTCTCATAGAACATTGCCCAAGTGCACAGTCCGTCACCCATCTGACTTGACACACCTTTCCACCAAGTGTGTGCATCTCCATCCAGATAGTGCACCGCGATGTTTTTCTTGTAGGCATCAGGACAGCGGATTGAGTCAAAGTTCCGCTCTAACCTTGTCAACCATTCATCTGCATCAATCAGCTTTGTTCCTCCACATAAGAACTTTGTTCCCAGCTTCCTCATATGATCCATCACTTGGAGATAGGAAGGGTTCATAGGCGCAGGCAACACATCCTCCTCTTCCACCACCACTTGTTCCACATTTACATCAACTTGTGGAGCATTCGGGATAGCTGCAACAACCGGCAGTCTTTCCAAGACTTGCGCCAAAAGTGTCAACACTGCTTCCAAACCCACCGGAGGAGCAGCAGCATTAGCAGCAGCAGCCGCGGCAGCAGCATCATCATTAGCCGCATTCATTTCATTTGCAGCATTCCCAGCATTTGATGCATTCTCAGCATCATGAAATTCTTCATTTGCAACATTCCTTGCCGCATTGTTCCCAGATGTCTCCCCAGTTTCACCAACATTCCTCCTGGTGTTTCGGTTACTCTTAGCCATCTGCAAATAACATATCAGTCAAGTTAGCCGCCTTACTAACTTGTTAACAGAACACAACATGACTTACCGCGATACCGGCGCTGGAAAGATGGTTTACCCACTAACCCATTTATGCTTAAATTATCCTAGAACCGAACTACGCTCTGATACCAACTTGAAACGTCCCGGCCCAATTTTTCCCACTCGCGGGTAGTGTCTATGTCGACTTCCTCGACCAAACTTAGGCCAATTTCGAATTTTTCCATACTTAGAATTATTTTGTGTTTTCAATCCGAACTAGACAAGCATTTTTAAGCATAAAACAGACTTAGACAGATTTTCGAGGTTTAAGTACAATGATCATTTTGCCACTAAGCTATTACATTCATACTTAACCAATTTACCCAAATCTAACCATCCTTTTCATCCTGCCTCCTTTAGTCTCGCCCCTAAGCCTTCTCAGAACGATCACCTGCATCCACAAAGGAGGCATAAGCAAGCGGATTGCTTAGTGAGAGCGGTCGTCCCGTCTCACTTAGCCACAGAAATAATCACGCAACAAGCCATACATTCAGTCAGTCTATCAAGCTTATCATCAATACAGACACTTAATCCGATATGATTGTTTCAAGGCAATGAGACAGCATCTCAAGGCAAGAAACCAACCAATCGATCAAGTTAGCAGAAACAGAATGGCCTGAACAGAAAGTTACTTAACCCGATCTGAACATTCCAAGTCATCGAGCCATCTTCCACGATCCAGCATCAAGACTTAACGAGCAAATTGCCCTTAAGAGCATGAACTGATCTAGATGCTCGGTGAAAGGAATCAATCAATTGGTTAAGTCATAGCAGAAACAAAAGTATTGATAAGAAAGCAATCAGAACAATTCTAACCAACTAGACTTAAGGAATCTATGCAACCAGACGATCAATCTATAGCCATGGTCACGCACTCACCTTAGTCTTTCGGTTCATTTGATGAGGAAAATTTCTGACAGCTCTTGTGCTCGAATCCAATGGAACAGACGATCTCACAGCCCTGCTTGATCACCATAAGCCAACTCGAACAAATACTCAGCCAAATCTCGGATTCTCTCTTCAGACTTTCTCTCTCAATCTTTATGAGTTCTTGGTCGCAGAAACTGAACAAAAATTGCCTAAGGGCTGATTTTATATGTTTGTGGGCGATTTCAGTCAAGCCAACTGCCTTGAAACCGTCCCAAAACTGCTCCCGCGTTATTCTGATTGGCCAATCCAATCCAACCGTCTTCCCCGCGCTTTCATCACTTGGTTACGCGGAAATCAACTTAAAACTTGTTCCCGCTCTTTTTCCTTGGGCGAAAATGCTGAGTTCGGCCAATAACCGTTCCCGCCCGAAACTCAGTCGGATAATCAACCCGCGGACTTAAGCGTAGTCCGACAATCATAACCGCTATCTGAAAGCCGGCCAAACTTGTCCGAATGCTGACCAAACTTGTCTGAATCCGACCAAATCAGCTCAATATCCACTTTTGGTCCGAAAATCACGGCCTGAACTCTTTCAATTCGTTTTAGCTCGGCTTTCACACAGTAAGCCTTGCTTAATCAGATGAACCCCCGAATTATTTTAATATTTCATGTCTTAAAAAGCCATTCTGGATGACCATCAATAACCAGATCCGTTCATCCTTATAACGAGGGCATTACACTAACCCTCTGCCAACTCTTAGAAGCTAACTCACAACCAATATTTTTGTGGTAAAGGTTGTGCTTTTGATCCATTTTTGGCGGTAAAGAATTAGTTTAATCGGTTGTAATCTTGCCTCTTTGTACAGGCTATATGGGTGCATACTCCCCTTTGTAACTCGTTTTAATTAATCTAATATAATCCAAGTTGAAGAAAAAAAAGATCAACAAACGTCCAACAAAAAGAACAAAATCCGTGTTTGTCACTATGATGAATAAATCAATAAAAATTGAAGAGGAACATTACCGATGGTACGCTTAATATTATCATATGCGTAATGTACTAATGTGTACTGAGTGTACGAAGGCTGAATTACTTGTTTATTATTGAAACCTTACAACCGTATATATAGTAGTACAAGAGAGTATATTAAGGAATATTAACATATATGCAAATATGGAAAACTGTATAAACACTATATCCTAATACACCCCCTCAAGATGGAGGACCTTTGGAGACTCCAATCTTGTCTTTGAGTAGTAGAAAGCGAGTCCTCGGTAATGGTTTAGTAAGAACATCAGCAACTTGATCCACTGTGCTAATATGAGCAACTCGTAGTTGATTACTCTGAACGAGTCCTCGAACAAAATGATAGTCCAACGCAATATGTTTCATTCTTGAATGAAAAACTGGATTCGCTGCCAAGTATGTTGCACCTATATTGTCACAATATACGATCGGTGTTGTAGCAGGATAGATACCCAATTCAGACATAAGAGACACAATCCATTTCACTTCAGATGCTGTCTCAGCAACTGTTCGATATTCAGCCTCGGTAGACGATCTGGACACTCCCTTCTGCTTTTTAGACGACCAAGAGATAGGATGGGAACCCAAGTAAACCGCATATGCACCTGTCGATCTATAATCGTCGCGATCCCCAGCCCAATCAGCATCAGAGTATGCTCTTAGATTCAACGATGATCTTGCTGTAAACCATAAACCATGATCAATCGTACCAGCAAGATATCGGAAGACTCTTTTCACAGCTTCCCAATGTGAAGTGGTCGGTGCTTGCATAAACTGAGATAATCGATTGACTGCAAAACCGATATCAGGTCGTGTTAAAGCCAAATACTGTAAGCTTCCAACTGCTGCTCTATAATCTGTTGGGTTCGAAAGTGAGACCCCATCTGTTGCCGTGAGGACCATCGTAGACGCCATAGGCGTAGCAACCGGCTTCGTATCCAACATATGATAGCGAGATAAAATATCAGTGACATACTTCCTCAGGATCAGTCGTATTCCCTGTTTGTTTCTTAGTATTTCCAGTCCAAGAAAATAATAAGCATCTCCTAAGTCTTTAAGGGAGAACCGATCAGACAACAACTTGATAAACTTGGTGATGGTAGTCGGACAGCTTCCAGTAATCAAAATATCATCAACATATATCAATATATAGATAAACACCTTGCCTTGTTTAAGAATGAATAGTGATGTATCTGCCATTGAGTTTTGAAAACCACTACTCATCATAAACGTTTTCAGCTCATTGTACCATGCCCTTGGTGCTTGTTTGAGTCCATAAATAGCTTTATGCAGTCGACATACATGATGTGGTTTATCTCTGTCCACAAATCCTGGTGGTTGTTCCATATAGACTTCTTCATTCAATCGGCCTTGAAGGAATGCATTATTCACATCAAGGTGTCTTAATGGCCAATCTTTTGCTGCTGCTATGCCAATGACCAACCTGATAGTAGCATGTTTAATAACAGGGCTAAAAGTATCATGAAAATCCACACCTGGTCTCTGATGAAAACCTTTGGCAACAAGCCGAGATTTAAATCTATCTATCGATCCATCCGGGAGTCTTTTAATCACAAACACCCATCGACAGCCAACAACATTCTTTGCCACATGTGGTTCAACCAATGTGAATGTACCATTCTTGACAATAGAGTCAAATTCCCCACTCATCGATTGTCGCCATCTCTTGTCTTTGAGAGCTTGTGTGTGTGATGTGGGTTCAATATCAGTACGTATAATGGACAGTGCATACTTCTTGTTCGGTTTAACTATGTTGTCCTTCCTCCTTGTATGCATATCATGAGCGTTGTTATATGGTGGTAATGGCTCAGGATCAGGCAGTGATGAGGATAGTATGGTGTCAGTCACCGGTAACTCTGTAACCGATGGTGATGGCTGAGAAGAGTTGAGCTGTTCCGGCATAGAGTTAGCCAAGTTCAAAGTGTCCAATCCATCATTTGGTGTCGAGATCACTGGTTCTTGCGTTACTGATGCAGTTGGTGAAGTTTCTTGGCTCGGGGGCAACGTTTGAATGAGTGGTGGACGATATACCCTGACCCATGTGGCTGGAAAGACAGCACCCAACTCAAACGATGTCATTGTTGGACGTGTTGAGGTAGATAAGGAAGGGAATGGAAATTCAGTTTCATGAAATTCAACATGTCTGGAAATATAGACCCTAGAAGCTGAGACATCTAAACATATATAAGCACTTTGTGTGAGAGAATAGCCAAGGAAGACACACGGAGAAGACCTAGGACTGAGCTTGTTTGGAGCATAAGGACGCAACCATGGGTAACACAAACACCCGAAGATACGGAGTTTGTTATAGTTTGGGACGGTTTGAAACAGCTTCTCAAAAGGAGAGAGATTGGATATGACTGGTGTAGGCATACGGTTGATAAGATAAACCGCAGTGGAGAGGGCATAAGTTGTCGGAATTTTGGCTTGAGAAAGAAGAGCTAAACTTGTTTCTACGATGTGCCTATGTTTGCGTTCTGCTATCCCATTGTGTTCAGGTGTATGAGGAGGTGAAGTAAGATGAGATATACCATGGGTGGACAAATAAGAAGCAAGACCTATGAATTCTCCACCATTATCAGAATATAATGTGGTAATCTTGGTTTTGAACCTATTTTCAACTAGAGCTTTGAACACGGGAAACACAATGGCGACATGAGACTTTTGTTTAAGAGGGTACAACCAGGTATATCTCGTAAAGTGATCCACAAATATCACATAATACTTGAAGGAATCAACAGAATATGTGGGAGATGTCCACACATCAGTGTAGACAATCTCGAGTGGAGCAGAGGATGAAACAGTGGAGTTAGAAAACTGAAGCTTATGGCTTTTATTAATAGCACAGGAATTGCAAGTTTGATGTATAACAGAACCAGAAGTTGGTAACATAAAACGAGAAACAATGGCTTTAGTAATAGACTCAGATGGGTGTCCTAATCTAGAATGCCAATCTTGAAAAGAAGATTTGGCGATATGAAAAACAGAAAACTGAGAATTATTGGGTATCGTCGGCCACTCATAAAGACCTTGTTTAGCTTTGCCTGTTATTAGTGTTGCCCCCGTGCTGAGATCCTTCACCTGAAAATCAGAAGGAAACATTTGAACCATAACATCATTAGTCTGACAGAGTTTATTGATGGAGATCAGATTTTTCTTCATCGAAGGAACATAAAGCACATTATCAAGTGTTAGTGAACGAGATTGAGATGGCAAAGAGAGAGAACCGGTTTGTGTGATTGGTAAGCCTTTACCATTGCCAAGAAGCACCTCTTCACCCCCTTGATACGATCCATTGATAGAGAGATTCCCCAAGTCTGATGAGATATGATGGGAAGCTCCACTATCTAAGAGCCACGGAGCATAGGAGGTATTGGTGGCTTCGGTGTAGTGTGCTCTTGGTTGCCAATTTTGCGGTAGCATAGGTGGTGCTGGTGGCGTCCAATTACTCTGTTGTTGAGAGTATTGGTTGTATTGAGGCTGTGTGGATGTCCAGTTGTTGTTCCCTTGTCCAAGCTGAGGACATCTACGCGCACTATGCCCTGGAGTATAGCAAAATTGACACTTGCCTTGGTATCCTCTCCCTTGCGATCCTCTGCCATGACCACGTCCTTGACTACCCCCACGGTTGAAGGATGGTCGTGTGGAATAGTTGTTATAACTGGGCCGATACTGCGTATTGTTTGCAGACACAGGTGTAGGAGTCTCAGTAGTAGCAGCAAGTAACAGGAGCGCGTTTTCTCGGTTCAATAGCTTCTCGTGCAGTTCATCAATGGTGATTGGCGTATCTCTGCCATTCACAAGCTCAATAACAGCGCGATAGTCATCGTTGAGACCATCGGTTATGTAGTCTAAGATATCTTCATGTGGTAACGGTGCCCCAAGTAGAGCAAGTTGGTCTGCTTTGGATATGATGTTCCTCATGTACTCATTAATCGGCTGAGTTCCTTTGGTGGTTGACTTCAACTGTTGTCGCAGCTGTTTGATATGTCCACGAGTGGGATTTCCGTATGTGCGTGCAAGTGTGAGCCAAACATCACGAGTTGTACCTGCTCTTGCGACGACAGGTTGCACATTCAGAGAAAGCGTGCCAAATACGGCACTGTAAAGCAGGCGATCTTGCCTTTTCCACGGTGCAAAGAGAGGATTCTCTTTGGTTTCAGCTCCAATGGTGATTGTTGCAGGCGGAGCCTTTTCTTCTCCGTCATCAATAAAGCATTGAAGTTCGTGAGCCTCGAGTAAAGCTCGAACTTGAAGTCTCCACGTCAAGTAGTTCGCGGACGTGAGCTTGGTAATGTTAGACATATTGATAGATATGAGGGATTTCGATGGATTATTAGCGTCAAAGACGGGAACAGATTCAGAAACTTTTGATTGTGGAGTACTTTCGGAGGCCATGGTGTTTGTAGGTTTGAAGAAGAAGAGAAAGCGGCTGTGCCGGTTTGGAGAGAAAAAAAAAAAAAAATTAGGGTTTAGAACACAGGCTCTGATACCATGTACGAAGGCTGAATTACTTGTTTATTATTGAAACCTTACAACCGTATATATAGTAGTACAAGAGAGTATATTAAGGAATATTAACATATATGCAAATATGGAAAACTGTATAAACACTATATCCTAATACTGAGTACTAGTCCATATTTGTCATGGGTAAATAAAAATTGGTTAATCGTACTGGTGTTTAAAACATATTTAACACCCACCCTGATTTATATTGTGGCCGACATGGTGGATCAGGACAAACTCTACGGCCTTTGGCCCACTTTGACATGCCTATAAACAGTCATCAACTAGTAGTTAGGAACGAATGATAAACAATTCAAAACGATTTGCCGAAAACATCAATTTCCTACAGTGAAATTATATGCAGAAGTTATGAGATAGTTAGCTAACGAGGTGAAAAATGTCAAGAACGAAAAGTTGAGGTTATAAATGCAGTCCATAGACATTGGTAATGATTGTAGTTTAAAATTGGGTCCCTTTCCTAGCTGTCGATTGTCGTTCCACAAAACATCGTCTCTCAATTGTCTCTACCACTCGCGTAGTCTTTTAAAGTCTTTTTCCTTTACCTTTATTATTACATTACAGCATTTGGGAATTGGGATCACACTAGTTTTTCTAGTGTTAGATCGTTCCGAATCTAATTTAAAGAGATTCGTTGGAAAAGGATACCAAAAACTAATTGCAACTAAATCATTAATTAAGATGAAATGCTTGCTACATTATCCGACCAGTAAAATCTAATCGCAACTATAAATGATTAATTAAGAATCTTACCACATTAGTTTTAAGATTCGTTTCTCCAGCTCATGTCAGTTTTAAAGAAAAGAAACCTTTGTCTTTTGCATACCGAAGACACGTAAGTTATTGTTATCGTACACTTACATTTATTGTAACCGATTAGTATTAAATTATTGCATGAGAAAATATCTAAAAATTTGAATTCAAAGTTTTCACTTTCCCGAAGTAGTCTGAACATAAAAGTTCTGCACATTAGACCAAATAGTAAAAGCATTTGAAATCAAGATTCATTCAAACAACACACACAAAAAAAGAAGTATAACGCATTCTTTGAAATTTATATATCAAACCAAAAAACAATTCAACAGAAATAATTAATGTTACACTACTAACCTAATTCGTACCACGAAACTAACTCTAATACAGAGGTTATTTCATCATTATGATGGTGATTAAACCTCAAATCACCAAACATACATTCATCTTCTTCGTCTAGTCCACAGAGTTCGGACCAGAGCAAGCTTTCAAATTAGGGTTCCAGATCCATTGAACCAAGAACTTCCTTCCTCCTTTACCGTTCATATTAAATGTCTTCCCTTCTCTATCCTGCATCACTTGGCCAATATACCCTCCTCCTCCGCCGGTTCCGTACAATCCTTCACACAAATCCCCGATCTCAGTCGGCGCCGTCGGATCTTCACCGGCGTACCAAGCGTTTATCAGCGGATTCGAAACCACTTCCGCTAGCTCGTGCCCAATAACACTCACCATCCCATCGACTCCAGTTTCTCCGTTCGGCGGACGGAGCTCTCCAGGACCACCGTGACCCATGTACCCCGGCAATGCGAACGGATAAGCACAGACCTCGGGGCACTGTTTTCCCGATTGACCAACCCAAGCGTAAGGCATCGTGTAACCAACCATCGAAGGGAAAGTGAAATAATGGAAACCGCAAACGGCGCGGCAAAAGTCCTGCATCGTGACGTCGTGTGACGTTAGCACGAGGTACATCCCGTTTTTGTGGTCCACCGGAAACGAAGCGGATCTCGCCGCGCTCGCGATAACCTCTTGAATCGAGAGTCGCGTCAGGTGCTGGCCGTGGGAGTACTTCGCGTCTGAATATTCACCAGCGATTAGGACCGATCGAGAGACGTTAGCTCCGGTTTGGTCAGTGTAAAGCGAAGCGGTGCGCCACCATTCCGCGACGGAGGGCGAAGGAGCTTTAGCGTCGGAGATTGAATTTAGGAAATCTCTGATTAGAGATTTGTGCGGTCGAGACCACCGTCCGTACCAGATGACGTAGATGTTAATCGGGGAAGAAGAGAGAACCGGACCCATGTGGTACCGGAGGTGAATCAAATCGGAAGATCCTTCGAATTTCTTCGACGATGTGAGAGAGAGACTCCGCGGCGGAAGCTTAGGGTTCACCATCTGTATCTCCGCGGCGGCGACATTTAAGGACTGAACTGTGGGCTTCTTGCTCTGCGAGAGAGCATGAGAAGAAGAGATGGAGAAGCAGAGGAGAGTGAAGAAAAGGTTAATCGCCGGCGAAGACATTGCGAGTGTGAGGAAGAGAGAGTGGTGAATGCAAAGATATAGTAAAGGAGAAGAAAGAATGGGAGGGAAATTGGCTGTTGCCAGCTGCAGCGCGTCTGTGTCGTCACGCGCCCACTATTGCCTGCTGTCTTCACCGATTGACATAAGTGGGGGATTGGGAATGAGATTCCAATTTTTTGAAATATTTACTGCTCCTTTCTTTTTTAAAAGATTGATATTTCATAATTTTCGCACAAATTAAAAAATAATTAATATTTAATTATAAATATATATATTTTTTTAACAAAACAATTTTTTATAATTATAAACCAATAGTAAATTAATATAATTTTTTAATTCACAATTTATATACATTAAATAATAAAAATTGCGTACAAAACCTAAAAATATCATTTTCAAGAAATTGAGAGAATATTATATAATAAGTACCCAGTTGTTAGATGCTTTAGTTTGGTACGTTGCGAGCTCATTGTTCTCATTTATTCCTAGAGTGTGATTTTGAGCTTTGTTCCCGTTTGATCAATGGAGTCTTTTGCTTTATTTTCTCTTTCAGTTTAGTGTCTATTTTGATTTTACTTTGGTGTTTTGTTTGGTCTTTGGATTTCATCTTGCGGAAAAATGTCTTTCTTTGCCGTCTTTGTCTCTTACTGGTTCGGGCTTGGCATGTGGTCTCCAACTCTGTATTTCACCATGTCTTTTTATAATGATAATGATCATTTAGATGAAAAAAAAAACAATGAGTGATGCATTAATCAGATGTCTAAAATAAAAAATCAAAGGCAAAATTTATAAATTCTACATAGCGATTGTAGAAACAACATTTTAATTATCTTTTTCCGACAATATATAACTTATGTTACTGAGCAACTGAAATTTCAAATTCGGAATTGACAAAAGTATAAAGACAAGAAGATATGATAGAAGATGTAATAGAAATCTGAGAATAATGGCTTGCAATGGTATGTGTTGCAATAATGTTCCACTCTTTAACTTCAGCTAAGCAAAAAACCCACTTCCATTGAATGGTTATCCGTTTGTTCGTGAAAATGAAAGCATTATGTGACTTCCGTATGTGTCAAAGATCCAGTATGGTAGTAGTTGTTGCTCTACAGTAAAGGAATCAGTTGATTATCGAGAAGAAAAAAAATAGTGAAATATTTCTTCAATATCCATAGGAGACATGGTTATCCAATCTAAAGAAGGAAGATGCGTTGATGTTCATAATAATTGGGAAGTTGGACATTTAAAGAACAAATGGTTGAGAGTTTCATCTGCTAAGTTTCAACGCTTACAATTTGAATCTAAAAATACCTCTTAAGCGAAGTCGAGTAGTAGTTGTCCACGCTTTAGACAAAACTCGCCATACATGCTTGGTTTTTGGTTCGGTAGGAAGCTTCCATAGTTTTGATTTTAGTTCGACGTCACCATGAGATGGTTGGATATTAGTAGTGGCAAGATCTGAATTCCAAGCAAGCGATATATTTCTGAACAGTATAATCTATGAGGGGTATGAAATCCCAAATAATCGTATCATGCTCCACTTTAATCAGAAGGTAAATCGATTTGACAAGAGGAGGGTTGTCTTCATGTATCAACGATGTGATAACCGAGTCATTCCGTTGACGGATAGAGCTTGAATTATCAATCATACAACTGGTCCCTAGATCATTTCGCGGAGGTAATGTTGGTTCAATGCATTGTGGAGGTCGGAGAGGACTCGTCGGTAACCAATTATCAGTGACACATGACTGGAATCCCCATTACCAATATTGTGTCGAATTCCTTGTTTTGATTATATATAAACTAGTGACAATGGAACTTAAACCAAGAACCGAATATTCTTTGCAATACTTCGCTTTAAAAAATTGAGCGAACAAGGAGTTTTGATGTTGCAGTAGACGCCATGATTCTTTAGCCAGTAACGCATCATTCAATTTAGATAGATCATGAAATCCAATACCTTTATGTTTTGATAGTTTTAGTTTATCCCAACAACCCAAAGAATACCTCAATATTCATTCTTTTTCTCCCACAAAAAACATCTAAGTAGGGATGTGATATTTATTGTTATATGATCAGAGAGTTTAAAACAGAATATTGAGTATACAGACATCAAAAAGAAATAAATTTCATCACAACCTCTTTGCTTGTAGGAGATAAGAACTTGGCTTTCCGATTTAAAGTAAGGTGTTTAACACATTCAATCATTGCATGGAATATGTCTGTTTTTTCCTGCCAAATTGTTTTGGTAGATCCAGATATTTTCCTCCTCCTCCTTGAATATAAATATCTAGAACCCTTTTCAATTGCTCATGTAGACTATCAGGGACTCAATGTCCAAAAGTGATGGTGAATTTTGTTGTATTGGTTTTTTTCTCAAGAACATCACTCATGAAGATCGAAGGTAGCTTTTAGTGGACGATAGTTTCTCTCATTTGCACGGATCAAGAAAAATGAATCATTAACGTAAAAGAGATGACTAATAGATGGGACTCAATTTCCTATTTTGATGTCATTGATCTTGATCTTTAATGTTTTGTAATTTTAGTAACGAGATGGCTCAAAACAACCACTTAAAGAATAAAAAGGTATGGTCAGAAGGGGTTACCTTGTCTTAGACCTCTCTTTGGGGTAAAATATCCATGAGGTGAACCGTTGAAGAGGAAAGAGAAAGAAACCGTTTTACAGTCGTCATGACCTAGGAGATTCATAAATACGAGAAGCCAAAAGCTTTCATCGTGGCTTCTAGGAAATCTCATTCAACCCGATCATATACTTTTGAAATAACCGTTTTGATTGCCTTGTAGACTTTAGATACCCGCTTTCGTGATTGAAGTGAATGCATCAATTCATTAGCAATCAACACATTATATGAAGTTATCATGTCGGGTACGAAAGCATCGTGCGACTCTGAAACAATAATATCGAGATAACCTTTAAGTCTTGCCACCAGAATTTTAGATATGACTTTGTAGATCACACAACATAATCCAATGGTCTAAAATCAGTATTTTTGGGATCAGACATAAGTTAGTGTGATTAATCATTGGCGACATCACTCCAATCTGGAAAATCTCCTAACTTCAGAACATACATCAGGTCACACTATATCCCAGCATCGTTTGTAAAACCAAGATGTAAAGCCTTCTCGTTTTGGAGCCTTACAAGCCTCAATCGCGCAAACTGCAGAGTGAATTTTTTGATCGGTGATAGATTTTTTCAAGGCAACATTGATCAAATTTGTGATTGTGGGATAAAAACCTTTGAAAATTTTGTGATCCGAAGAGACTCTAGAGCTTGTATACCCCGATTTGAATTATTGGTTTGCGAGTAGGTCAATATTGTCATCACCAGAGATAATGTTTCCTTGATCTTCACATATCGACATTATCACGTTTCAAGAGTACCTTTGTTTTGTACAAGCCTGAAAGTACTTAGTGTTCTGATCCCCGTGAGCTAGTCGAACGTGTCGGCTTTTCTGAGACCAATATTCCTCTTCGTCAGTATATGTGACCAAAAGTTGTTCTTTATGATATGGATTTGATTTTGCTGGCCAGATGTCATAACATGATCTAAGTCTTCTTGGAATTCCTTTATTCGTCGACCAGGATTCAAATTGTAATTTTATTGGCATTTTGCTATCTCTCACCGACAATGAGTGATGTGATCAAGAAAAGTAGCCAAATGAAGGAGATGGTGCCAGATTCTTTGGACGTGCTCATATAAATATGGGTACTGCCATAATCTTTTATCAAAATGAAAGGCTTTTTTTCTTAATGAAATCACATAAACAACAATAGTCAATACCGGTTTATGATCAGAAGTATTATAGGGTAGAAAAGATGCAAAGGATCCTGGAAATTGAGTTAGCCATTTTGTGTTTACCATCACATGATCTAAGAATTCCTCTACTGTGTAATGTCCACATTCTCCGATCCAAGAGAAGTGATGGTCAAACGATCGAAGATCCATCAAATCACAAGTAGCATAAAAATTTTGGAACCTTCTTAAGGTCCACTCATCTCGTACAACACCTCCAAGATTTTCTGAATTCGTTGTGATTTCATTAAATTTACCAACTAGTAACCAAGCACCATCACGAATTGAGCCAATATCCTCCAGTTTGTTCCACAACTCATGTCGATTTTGTTGAATTGGATGATCATGTACACAAGACAAGAAGAAAACCATTACATTACTTCTTACAAAGCATCGATCGACCAACCGTACAACATGAGAAAGCACTGAAACTGAAGAACTCAAAATTAAAGTTACACCTCCACCGCTAGTCGATGAAGGGGGTACACAACACAAATTAGGAAATCCTAAAGAAGAAGCCAAGTTTTGAACAACTGAGGTTGCATTCATTGTATACACTAAGAATATGATATCAGAATGATGAAGACGACAAATTTCCCTCAGTCAAGGTTTTCTCAGCAGCATGCCAAGGCCAAACAGTTCCATGAAACGATCTTCATAGAAATTGTGGGGGTACCAGGCCCCACACCTCTTTTTATTATTTTATTAACAGACCCATAATTCTCAATACTCGTGCTTAAGTTCTTCTTCTTCTTCATTGGTCCTAGAATCAAACGATCTCGGTTGATAGGAGTCTTATCTCATGCATTTTCCTCATCATAACGTTTACGCGTTGTTCCTTCAATAGTGGCAAAGTTAGATCTCATGTGAAAATCCTTTGAATTAGTCTCATGCAATTTCCCTTTGGTCTTTCTGATTTTTTGTAGTTTTTCTTCCTCTGACAGAATCTTAGCATGCTCATCATGTTGAATCGTAAGTTGATATGCGTTAGAGGATTCTGCCACAAACACTTGATTTTGAGGAAATTGGTCAATACGAACAGTATCATTGATGTCATTCAAAGTTACTGGTACATGCTAGTTTGGGTTTGTAGAGGTAGAGTCAAGGGAGAAGTTCCTTTGTATCTCGAGATTACATATGACCTCATCTTCCTGAAGAACAGCATACACATTATCATGTGGTTGGATATGATCACAAACATCTTTAGCCGCTTCTCCCTCTTCATATATTGCATTTTGAACCATGGGTGGGAAATTATGAGCATTGTTATGATTCTCATCCAGGGGACTATCATCATAGCCATCATCGTCTTCTTGAAAATGCAACAGACACTTTGCGTTCATGCCTGAGAAACCCACATCTGATACAGAAATTGCAGTGACGATCAAATCTGAAACTGAAGATTGTGTTGACGTCGACTGAGAATTGGAAATTTCTCTTAAAATGAAGAGGTTTATTAATGTTCCACAAGATTTGTACACACACAAAGTCCACTCGACTTGATTTTTCATTGAAGTCCATCTCAAATATTGGCGCGAGGTTACTGGCCACAAAATCAACTGATTCATATGAAAGAAAATTGACTGGTATGCGATGGATTTGGACCAAGAAATGGATGATTTTCATCGACTCAAGGGAGAGGTTTGGATACCACCGAGTTATCGTGACCATACACTCTCCAAAGGACCATGTGAGTAACGGAAGACAATGTTCATGGCTTCTTCTAATTGACAAAGGAATTGCACACAGCCTGGAGTGATGATGCGGCCCGCCATATAACCCTCCAAACTCCATAGCCTCGACATTTGCGTATCATAGCCCGCAAGTTCTATTTTCTTGGATTCAATGGACAAGCAACAAGAGCATAACAATTTAATCATATTGCTTGTTGACGAACATAAGAAGGTAAAACCATTGGAGAATCTGAAAGGCTCAGATCGATGTTCTGCATCATTTTTTGAAGAAAATCAGACATATGTATTAATAGATTAAAATTCGATGTTTTCAGCCGGAATGGAGAAAGAAACAATAATCGGCCATAGATGAGGTTTTATATTTCAAAGTGAGGATAATTTAAAAACAAAAAGCGAATGAAACTACACCGAAGATAACAACAAAAAATGGGTTTATAAGAAAAGTTAATCTGGATATCATAGCCGCTAAACTGAGAAAACGGGAAAAAACGACGAATATACTAAGATTTTGTCAAAAATCGAATCAGAAAATTATGGGAAGTATCAGTTAACCGTCGTCGTATTGGTAACAACATTTTAATTTAAAATTTGTTGGAGAAAAAAAAGAAGGAAAACTGAACATTTTTGGGTTATATTGTCAAGTGGACTCTTACGAGGAATAGTGACAATGTGCTAGAAGGAAAACTTTGCACGTGAGGCGACGCGCGTCTCTCTAAAAAAAATTTCGCTAGGGTTTCGCTTTTTTTTTCAGATCTGGATCTGAGGTTCCCTTAGCCACCGGTTTCACCGCCGGTGTGTCGAGGGGACCTCCCGCTAGTGCTTCTTTGACGGTCTTCATCGCCGGGAAGTCGCAGGCAGGTGGATAGGGAGGTACCTTCTTTTCTCTCCGGGCGGTGTGGTAGGATTCTTTGGGATTGAGGAGCGTCGCGGATGCTCCGGGACCGCCGTAGCTCTGAGTTGGCGACGACGGTGGATAATCTTGCTCGAGGACGGCGGGAATCCTTCCGACGAGTCGGCCAAGAGAGGTTTGGTCTTAGAGAGGCGTTTCTCGATCTCAAGGGGGTGGGGTCGCCGCCTTTGCTGTTCCCGTGTTTTCTGTTGACGCTAGCTTTTCATGGAGGATGGCGGTTCCGCCGTGGGTTTGTCTGGCGGAGGCGGAGGTGCGGGAGGCCGGATCGAGGTTTGTGAGTTGTGCACGGTGTTTTGCGGCGGCCCATTAGGAGTATCAGAGGTGTCTAGAATGGTAGTTACGGTGGTTGGTTGCTCATGTAATCGGTGTTGGAGGCCGCGGGATCTATCCGTGAGCAGATGCCGGTGGAAGCTTCGCCGGTGTGTGGAACGGATTTCGGTTCGGTCAAAAGAGATCTGTGAAGCCACGGCTCAGTGGAAGCTTGGAGGAAGCTTTTGACCGGCGGATTTGGAGCTTTCAGCTCCGTCGATCTTCTCCCCTCCGCCGTAGTTCCGGGATAGGTCTTCCTCTATGTATAATTTTCACATGTTGTTCTTCCGTTTAATTTCACTGGTTTTTACCCCGGAAACCTGCTCTGTAACCTTTCTCGATCACCGGTTTCGTACCGGGTCGAATACTTACCCAAAAGTTTTACAAAGAAAACTAATCTAAGTTCTAAAGTTTTTTTAACAAAAAGAAAAAACTAAAACCGGCAGATAATATATACTATTCCGAAACCAACATGGCCCTCTTCGGTCACTGGCTATAATTAAAGGCAAATTTTATAGATATCTGTGGACGAAGAAAATATCTTAAAGGTTGTTGAGACTTTTGAGTGTCTTGATGCATACTAACCTTTTACTTTATTTTAGTTTCTTGTAATTCTCATTTGATTTTTGTTTTCTTCCAACGCTAGATCACATGTATAACAGTATCTTTCTAAATACTCTCTGCAGAAACAGTAATTAATTCGTTAATTAACTAATATTTCGGTGGATGGATTGAAAACCCGGAATCGAAATACCGAACTTAACTCGAATCGAAAAAGAGGAGCGGTATCCGAATCCGAACCGGCGAAATATCCGAATGGATCTTAAACCTCTATACCAAAAAAATTAGAACCGAACCTGATCCAAATCGAGAACCGAATAAGTACCCGAAATATCTAAACTAAAATTATATATCAAAAATATTAGTTATATTTAGATTTAATATAACAAAATTATACAAAATTATAATTACAAACACAAAGTTTTAGACCAAAATAGTTAAAATATCCTAAATAAACTAAATATACGATTTTTTGATATATTTGTCTAAATTTAATATTTTTTTGTTTAAATTAATCAAATTTTATTTTTGTTTTATGATTTTTTGGGTATCTGGATCCGAACCTAACCTGAATAAAATCGAACCGAATCTGAATTGAAATTATAAATACTATAATAGGTCTTATATGCCTAGATCCGAAAATCCGAAAACCCGAAAGATCCGAACCGAATTCGAACGGATACCCGAACGTCTAGACCTAATTGGGTCGTGTTGCCAAAAAAAAGTAATTATTGGGTGGTAGAAGATTTTTGAGTAGTGACGCCATATTTATGGGTGCAAAATGAAAGAAATAAATTGAATTACCACAACGAGCCGAGAGTTTTTTTTTTGAAAAAAACGAGCCGAGAGTTACTACCAATAAATAATGTGACACGACTGAAAACAAGTATTCAACAGGATATAACAACTATTGAAATTCATTGTCTTATGTATTTTCTTGTGACCACAACGTTTTTGGCTATTCATCTCCGATCAATTTATTTATGTTTTATTTGTAAATTTCACCATTATTCAATTTATAGTATGTTTTATAAATATTTTTTTAGTAATATAATATTGTTCATTTTGTATTTTTCACATATTTATCCAAAACTCTTAAATATTTTATTTATAATTAATTTATTTTTAGTTTAGATTATTTTTGTCCAATCGTATTTGATACTTTTTAAATATATCTTAAATAAATATTATTTTTTCTATATATTTTTTGTTTTTATATATTCACTTGTATAATTATTTGTCTAAGTTATTATTCTATTATTAATTTATTGTCATGAGATAACTATTTTCATTCCATTTTTCTAATTTCTTCATTTTTAAATTTGAATATTTTCCATTCTAATAAAAAATCATATAGTTTGTTTGCATAATGAATTTCATATTTTTATTTTGATTTTGAAATGAAATGTATAATTGATATTATAAGATGTTTAATAATAAGTTAAATTTTAATCTATTTGTATATTTGGTATTTAACACTTTATGTTCCAGTTATATTTAGTCTAAGATTTTTGCACATAGATAAAGAATTAATTTAACATTTATTTTTTCATAACTAAAATATTATTTATTATATATCTAAACACAGTCTAACCAATGATAAAAAATATTTTAGAATATAAAAAATCAAAAACAATAAAAATATAATTAATTTTTCATTGAAAATTAAAAACGCTTTATATTTTAAAACAAAAAAGTTTCACTAAAATATCGAATTTTGAAATTGAGGGAGTAATTTTCTTTTAGAAGTTAAATATGAATTAAAAATTAAATATGATAGAAAAAACTATCAGGTCTACTTTAAATTGATGATGTAGATAGATTAGATAAAAAGTATAGTGATTAATTCTATATAAAATTATTTTATACTATTTTATTTATTATTTTGTGAACTATTTAAATTATAAAATTTCAGTAAATATATTTCTTAATTTTCCCTTTAAAATTCTAATTACTATTGCTCATTTTTCTTTAAATAGGTTTTCATTGATTTTATTTATATAATTATAATAACTAAATGTAACAATACACATATACTAAATGGTATATTTTAAATAAATTTAATGTTAAGTATTTTTTAAATTTGGTTAGGTGACATCTAGAGGAGAGAGTCATTATTTTAAATGCAAGTTTCAACATGAATTATGGGCCGTATATTTATGCTGGTAATAATATAGCCTTTTTGGATGGTGGTCCATGATTAGGAATGGTTCTTTTGCTACATTCGAATTATATATATATATATATTACATTCGAATAATATATACTATACTTTTTTTTTTTTTTTGCGAAATTGTCAATATCATTATAAAATGAAGTGTAGAGGTTACAAATTGAATTATCCAATAAGTAACACCTAATAATTGGTCTCATGGCAAAAAAAGGATAAAAAACATGGAAGCAAATTCAATCGGTATTTATGGACCTTTAGCTTGGTAGCGTTAGATCCGAAATAGCGATACACGCTTGGAAGCACGGCGACTGACGAAGAGGCGCACGGCTAAAGACGAAACCGAGAAATGATGGAAAACGTTAAAATAGAAGTAGGAAGAAGTTTCATCCGGCAACCTGAGCAAAGAGTCTTTCCTCAACGATGGCAGAGAGGCCCGATTACCGATTGTCCTCATCACCTAATCGGGACACTCACTAACACACCTAAATCCGACACGAACCAGGATTACACTAACTAGCAGAGCTTAATAGCGGCTGTTTGTTCCCCCCAAGCTCTTTCCCCCAAATACTATACGTTATTGGTGGTTGAACAAAAACAAAGGGTTGTATATACTCAGATGTGTGTATAATATATATATATATATATATATATAATATAATTAAATCACATTTCGGCACACTATTTTAGATATTATTCATTTGCCAACTATCTATGTAGATGACCAGCCATTTAAGAGGTATATAACTCCCTTCGTGTTACACTTTCCAATGCATCACGCTTACGAAGTTGTGCACTGAAATAACTCGTGAATATATATTCACTGGTAAATTTGGAATAAATAAATAAAATACTAAACTGAATTTTGGTGAATGAAAAATGATTGGATGTTAATCAATCATATGGAGTCTTTGAACATAGAGGATGTTCATAATAGCTTAGGCGAATACTGGAAAACTACAAAACCACTGTTTGACTGGACGTCTGATCTTTCCAACTCTCTAAACCATTACTGAAATCACTGGGAAGAGAGACGCTAGGAGACCTCTCTAACCAAAGACAACAAGCTCCCGAGGAGCTTTGTGAGAAACAAGTTGAAACTCTTCTGGATCCAACACAAGCAAAAATAGAAATATGGATTACTGCATATGAGAAATTGCAGAAGTTATCAGAATTAGAAGAAAGCTACTTAAGGCAAAAAAGAAAAGAAGCAAAAATACATTGGTTGTGTGTTGGAGATCATTGCAGTACCTACTTCCACATATCAACTAAAATGAGGAAGATGAAGAATGCTATTCGAGAGTATTAGGCTTGAATTGGTACATCTTTACACCTAGTGATGATATCAAGACATATGCAAAGAATTTAAAAAAAAAAAAACATTTTACTTATTTTGTGTTTATACAACACATTTTATTGAAGAGGATCGAATAATAAGATTCTATAGGAATATCATCTTTTTAGCCAGATCTTCCAACTTTTTTATAATTACACTCCGAAAAATATTTTAGATCTTATGCATAATACAATCAATTTACGGAGACATATAGTTACAATGATCCTATATTTTAGGCAAATATAACTGAGTTTCGAGTTACACTCCCTAGATTAAAGCATCAAAGTATATGACGTTTAAACTGTGTTGAAAATTCACTGAATAAAGTAGTAGGTAGTCCTTTAGTGAATATATATACAAGGAAGAAGGAGCATGTAACACTTTGACTTGTTCAAGATCAACCTTTTCACGAACAAAATGAAAATCGATTTCAATGTTTTGTTCTTTGGTGTTGAAAGGGATTTATGAATATGTAAACCGAGATGATATTGTCACAGTAGACAAAAGTGGCTGACTTCATTGGAAGATAAATCTCGAGGAGAAGATTCGTAACCAACATGTTTCATACACAATGTTAGTCATTGGTTGTCGCAATGAACAAGAAACCGTGGCACATGCCCCCGTCAAACTCAAGAATCAATATATATATATAATATAATATAATTTTTCTCAATCCAAAAATAAATTATAGTGGATTTTTTGTGCGTGTCCTGAATTAAAAGGATTCCTAAATCTGCCCAAAGTGTTAGAATTTCCTTTATACTCGGACTCAACACTTGACCTTTGTTGGCTTTGGAAGACCAACTAACAAGATTATCACTGAGATAAATATAATAACCTGAAGTTGAACGCCTCGTATCGAGACAGCCCGCCCATTATGTATCAGAGTACACCGTTAATGTGCCTAATTTAGACAGAAAAATTTGCAAACCAAGAAGAAGCGATCCTTGAAGGTAGCAGGTGGCACATTTCGCCGATTGCAAATGGTTAACTCGAGGATCATGCATAAATAAACAGATTTGCTAGATTTTCTAGACTGCTAGACGGGTCTATTAAACACCAAGTAATAAATCGCACCTTGATAGGCTCAAAGTTTATCCCTATACTAAACTGCAAGTGAACAGCAATGTCAAAGTAGTATATAGGGTTATCGAATCCACAGGGACACTTGGTCTCAATAGATTAGAACAGTAGAGACTAATACTAGAAATAAGCAATGTGATTTAATTGAAAGCGGTGCGAGAAAGTAAATCAGTAGCAGAGATTAACGGCTGTGAAGGCAAGTAATTAAAAGCGTCAAGCCTAGGGTATTCTCAGGAAATCAGACAAGCAGACAGTTCATTCAGCAAGGATCTAATTAAGCACAGTTCTAGAACTCAAAACACAGATATAGAATTAACCAAATTCCTTTGCGATAATTCTCTAAGTCTAAGTGCAGCAAACCAAACTTTCGTTTGCGAGAACTAACAGATTAAACTAGCATTAATCCCAAGTTTGATATGTTCACAATTATCCTAAACCAAACTTCCGTTTGCTCAAAGTTTAATTGCCCAATTTAATTAGTTCAGATTCCTAAACCCCACTTCCGTGACGTATTTAGCAACCTAAGATCTAGATTCTAATTGATCAGGTTAGAACTAGCTTTAAGCACAATTAAATTGAAGAACATATATAGTTTGAATCCTTAACTGAATTTGAACAAGTCTAGCAAGTCATGAAATCCTATGTGAGAAACCCTAAACCTAACAAGGAATCTATTCAGACATGATTGATGAAAACATAATCATAGAATGAATAAATTGCATAAAAGAATAAGAGTAAAAGGGGTTCGAAATCTTCTCCAAATACAGATGATGTAACAGGTTCAGATCAGCCCCAAAAGCTCTAAAAATCCTCTGCTCTTAATTATGAAAGCGTATCTAATAAAAACAACTAAAACTTGATTATATAGGTATAATCTCGGCCAAGGGCTTCTTTGTAAATATCAGGAACTTCTGGATCAAAGTGCAATAACTTGATTCTTCTAAACCGCCGAGTTTTTGGCCCATCTCGCTGGTGCATCGATCGATGCTAGAGTGCAACGATCGACACCTTCCTCTGTTTCGGACAGTGAACTCCATCTCTCGGCCAAACACTCCAAAAATCTCCAAAATGCTCCATTATCTCCAATTTAGCTCCAAACCTGATTATACCTGTAAAAGACTCTAAACAAAGACAAAAGACACTAAAAACACATCTATATCATGGTCTAAAATGGGTAAAAACCATGATATATCAACTCCCCCACACTTAGCCTTTGCTTGCCCTCAAGCAAAACATAGAACTAAAGCATGGTGAAGAGGTTTGAAAACTCTTCAGAAACTCATTTCATCCTAGAAGCTACAATACTCAGATTCCCCTTAGTAAACCACTGCAAGAATCAATCACAGGATATCAAGACCACAATGTACTTCCCCCACACTTAGCAACTGTCCTAGGTAAACCCCACAATCACATTCAAGCATTCAAATTCTCCCTACTGACTTCTGCAAGTATTTAAGTGCGGTCTCACCTAAGGAGTATCGATCAAAGGGCACATGGATTCTTACCTTATCAGCTCTAGACCACCATACTATCTTTCTCTAGTCCCTTTCTTCTCTTTCCCTTCTTTAACAACTGATTTTTCCCCACTGGGTATCATTTTTTTTTTTATCAATGTTCTTCTCGTTATGGGGTGTACTTTGGACACATTCCATGGATCACATGAGAGAAAATAGTGTTTGCTACCATTCTCATGACCACTTCGGAGTTACTAACTCATCCTCAGTTTATTATATATATATTTTTTTACTTTACAGAAGGGGAGAAGGGAACTAAATAGGATAGGTTGACAGGCTGTGTCAGAACTAACAAGGGAATCCGACACAAAGTATACCAAGCCCTTAAGTGAGAAATCTAAGTCAGTATTAAGGTTGAAGTCAGTAAAAGATCCTCTGATACCTGAAGTGATGTGGGTGTTCCCAGTAGGTTGATCTGTGATGGGGTTTTCTAATAGTCAGAGATAGATCCTGCAACTTCATCCCAATGGTTACTTAAGTTCCTGCAAGTCTTGTAAATCTTCTCAGAAAATCATAGTTTCTTACTTAAACAATTTTGACTCAATAAAACAAAATTTTTTGAAAAACGGACTGACTCGTAAGTTAAGAAAACAGAAAACAAAAGTCAGTAGCACCTCCCCCACACTTAAGACACACTGTCCCCAGTAGTGTCCAGCGAAGGATCGGTAAAAAGAAAATAAAAATTGAAAAGGTGAAATTATGTCTGTCGGGTTACCTCTGTCGCTAAGCATCGATCATTGCACTAAGTGCATCGACCGTTACTTGGCGATTTTCGTGTATAGTCGATCGTTGCTCAGGATCGCAACGATCGCTGCAATGCGATTCCTTTCGTGTTGTGACGATCGACGCAGCAGTGCGTCGATCGTTGCACTGCGATTTAACCGAGACCTGCAAACATAAACTCACCAGAAACAAAAACAAACGTAAAATCCTAACAAAAACACCAAAAATTAAGTAGAAAAACACCAGTACCTAATGGTGGGTTGCCTCCCACCCATCGCTTGTTTAAGGTCAATAGCTTGACCGGACGGATGGGAATTTTCAAGTACCAGGAGGTCCTGACAGAGACTTTTTCTGTCTCCGTTCAAGTCTCCTCATCCAAGGTGGTGAGTAGGCTGTTGCGGAATGCTAATGTCCAAGAAAAGATGGAGTGAAATGTGCTCCAGGATCTATAACCATGGTATGATCAGGCTGCTCAAAATCTGCGTCCCTTATGGTGAATGTCTGCCCATCTATCAGTGGCTTTCGCAGCTTATCCATCTCATAGTGCAGTGGTTCATCTCCCAGATGGAGGTCTATCAAGCTGTTCCTAACATCAATCAACGCTCCTGCTGTAGCCAAAAAGGGTCTCCCAAGCAATAATGCTTCATCCGGATCACAGTCATATCTCAGCACAAGGAAGTCCGTTGGAACTAAGTAGTTTCCAACTCTCACCGGAATGTCCATAAGGAGTCCTTCAGGAACTCGTATGGACTGATCAGCTAGGACAAGAGAAGTCCTAGTAGGAGTAAAATCCAGCATACCCAGCTTCTCTGCCACAGAGTAAGGCATCAAACTTCCAGCAGCTCCTAAATCACACAGAGAACGCCTAAAGCTATCCTCAAAGATAGAACAGTCCAGCACAAAGACTCCAGGATCAGATAGCTTCTTCGGGACCTTAGTTAGCAGAACATCACTAATATGCTGAGGAACTATTATCACCCAGTCTTTCAGATCATCATCCAGGGGCAACATCTTGTTCAGGTACCTTTGCACACATGGATGATAAGGTGGATCATCAGAAGTTGGAATTTCTTCCAATTCTTCACCAATACCTTCTAATTTCTTCAGCTCTTCAATCTCTTGCCTAATCACTTCAGACACTGAGGAGTGTTGTCTAAAAATCTGTTCGTAGATCTCCTGTTGAGTAATCTCAGAGGCTCCATTGAATAGGCGATCAAGCTCCAAGTCAGCATCTATGCCATTATCACCCGACAGTTCTGTCCATTCACGCCCTGCAACGACCGACACTAAGGGTGTGTCGATCGTTGCCATCCCGACGGGTGTATCGATCGGCACAGATGTTGCATCGATCGACGCACTGTAGCAGATTTCACCCGAGAGTTTTTCACAAATATCCGAAAATTCCTGTTCTGTCACCAACTCAGCTGTACTTAGCTCAAATCTTTCACCTAGGTGAGATCCATCATTAATGTACACAGACCAGGCCTTAACATGAGTGTATGCCACTCCTTTTCCCTTCAGTGAGTTGGACATCTGGTTCACCTGAGTGTCCAACTGCTTCATGTGAGTGCTCAGAGACTCAAATTTCCCATTGAGGTCTTCATAGACAGCGTCCAACTTCTTGTTGCAGTCCACATAAATCTTGGTTTGACTCTCAATCAGTTGTTCCATCATAGCCTCCATTTTGCTCTCATGGGCTGTAGGCGCAGGAGGAGTCTGATAGGATGTAGATCCATAGGTTCTCTGAGTACCTTGTCCATAGGTCTTCTGAAAACCACCAGTCTGTCCACCATTGGAGAATCTGTTCCCCTGTTGATTACCAAATCTATTACCTTGGAAACCAGAACCTCCTATGAAATTCACATCTTCTTCCTGAGTTTCCTCCTCAGTCTGAATCACCTCTACATCTTGGGCAAAGTGGACAGCTTTCTTACTAGTCAGGAGATTGTAGACTGTGTCCAATCTGGATCTTATATTAGCTATATCAGAATTCTCTACAGTTCCACCAGATTTCTTCCTCCTTTCATCCATTGTCTTGCAACTGTTGCTGCCAATCAGGTTCTCAATCAACTGCTTAGCTTGTGTAGGAGTCCTGGTGTTGAAATTAGCATTACTGGAATTATCCAGCGCAGTCTGATAAGGGAGATCTATGCCTCTGAAGAAAATACCAATCAGCTGTACTTCTGTGAATCCATGGTGTGGACAGTCACGCTGATACTGCTTAAATCTCATCCAGGCAGTCTTCAAGGGCTCCACAGCTCCTTGGGAAAAGGTGAGTATGTCCTGTCTGGACTGATCCGAGCGCGCATCATCATAAAAGTGACGCAGGAACTCACTCTTTAAGGCTGCCCAAGTAGTATACTGACCAGGTGCCAGTTGTCTCAGCCATGCACTAGCGTCTCCAGCAAGACTGTGCGGAAATAGCTTAAGGAACAGATAGTCCGGGCATACTCCTTCATACTTCATGCCAGTGACTATGTCCTCAAACTTGTCAATGTGATCCATAGGCTGCTCTGCTTGAAGACCATGAAAAGCAATCTGTCTCATCAGCTGGTAGTAGATGGTCTTTACCTCAAAATCATTCCTCTCAAAAGCAGGAAGCACTAGAGCTGCTCGGTTTGCATGAAACTCATCAGGTCTGTTGTAATCAGCTAGTGTCCTCTCATGAACCACCATTTCTCTACCTTGGGCCTGTCCTTGACCCTGGTTTCGGTTCAGCTCCTGTTGCTGTTGCTTAGGAGGATCAGGGATGACATTCCCTTCAGCATCAACCCGATGCCCAGCAGCATTGTACGGGTTGTTATCTTGGTCCCTCAGGGTACCTTCAGCATCTGGTATCAAGATCAGACGTTCTCGAACCATTCTCTCTCTTTTCTCTTCTGATAGTCCTCTCTAGACGTCCAAGTTCCTCTAGTCCGAGATTAAGCAAGCTCGAGTTCGGATTACTTCGAGTTTTCTGCGTTGGCATAAACTGTCTGTAATCGTCCAGCAACGATCGATGCTATCAGTGCAACGATCGATTCAATCTCAAAATCGCCTAGTGACGATCGACGCAAGGTATGCAACGATCGACGCAAGGCGAAATTCGTACCTGCGACAGAAAGAAATCAGAGAAAAAGTTAGTAAAATAAAAACAAAACGAAAAAAGCAAAAACAAAAAGAAAAATTTCTAGTAGAAACCCTAAGTTCGGTCCTATCGAAGACTCTAAGAGTCCCCGGCAACGGCGCCAAAAACTTGATAGGATCAAAGTTTATCCCTATACTAAACTGCAAGTGAACATCAATGTCAAAGTAGTATATAGGGTTATCGAATCCACAAGGACACTTGGTCTCAATAGATCAGAACAGTAGAGACTAATACTAGAAATAAGCAATGTGATTTAATTGAAAGCGGTGCGAGAAAGTAAATCAGTAGCAGAGATTAACGGCTGTGAAGGTAAGTAATTAAAAGCGTCAAGCCTAGGGTATTCTCAGGAAATCAGACAAGCAGACAGTTCATTCAGCAAGGATCTAATTAAGCACAGTTCTAGAACTCAAAACACAGATATAGAATTAACCAAATTCCTTTGCGATAATTCTCTAAGTCTAAGTGCAGCAAACCAAACTTTCGTTTGCGAGAACTAACAGATTAAACTAGCATTAATCCCAAGTTTGATATGTTCACAATTATCCTAAACCAAACTTCCGTTTGCGCAAAGTTTAATTTCCCAATTTAATTAGTTCAGATTCCTAAACCCCACTTCCGTGACGTATTTAGCAACCTAAGATCTAGATTCTAATTGATCAGGTTAGAACTAGCTTTAAGCACAATTAAATTGAAGAACAAATATAGTTTGAATCCTTAACTGAATTTGAACAAGTCTAGCAAGTCATGAAATCCTATGTGAGAAACCCTAAACCTAACAAGGAATCTACTCAGACATGATTGATGAAAACATAATCATAGAATGAATAAATTGCATAAAAGAATAAGAGTAAAAGGGGTTCGAAATCTTCTCCAAATACAGATGATGTAACAGGTTCAGATCAGCCCCAAAAGCTCTAAAAATCCTCTGCTCTTAATTATGAAAGCGTATCTAATAAAAACAACTAAAACTTGATTATATAGGTATAATCTCGGCCAAGGGCTTCTTTGTAAATATCAGGAACTTCTGGATCAAAGTGCAATAACTTGATTCTTCTAAACCGCCGAGTTTTTGGCCCATCTCGCTGGTGCATCGATCGATGCTAGAGTGCAACGATCGACACCTTCCTCTGTTTCGGACAGTGAACTCTATCTCTCGGCCAAACACTCCAAAAATCTCCAAAATGCTCCATTATCTCCAATTTAGCTCCAAACCTGATTATACCTGTAAAAGACTCTAAACAAAGACAAAAGACACTAAAAACACATCTATATCATAGTCTAAAATGGGTAAAAACCATGATATATCACACCTGCGAGACTATGATATTCAGTTAGATTTGAAATTATATTGCCATCTTCTGCAAAAAAAAATTAGAATTTACATGCATCAGAGTACTTAGATATAATCGCTCATACATGTCTTGTGAGTGATGTTCTTAGCATATTGACTTTGAGAAAGCATATACCAGACACATTGTCTTTTTTTTATATAAAAAAACGACAAACATAAATCAGATTTTTGATGACTTAAGGCATTATAAGAATATTATGAAGGTTCATGGAATGAGAAGAAGTAGGAATAGAAGAGGAGCCAGAGATGAGAGCTGGAATGGAAGATCCATCACTATCCATAACTGATTTTCTGATATCAAAATTGAACACAAATTGAAGCATACCTGGTGAAGAGGTAAAATGAGTTGTTGCACCTTTATCCATGTACCAGCCAAGAAATGTTGGGTAAGAGAGTGTCATGGTGTTGAAAGCTTTTCAAAATTCTCGATTTGGCTGAAACGTTTAGAGTGTGATGGAGGAAGACCAAGAATACATATTTATTGGAGATATTTTACCGATTTTGGTGTGGATTTAATTAGTTGGTGATTGGGACCAAGTAAGGCGGAGGTGCCTTAGAGAGATGTTTTTGACAAGGTTGGTAGTTGTGTTGGCGGCCACGTCTGTAACACCTCTGATTCGATCAATAAGATTAAGAACCAGACGTGCCACAATTGATAACCGAGGGTGATTTAATCCAAGCAATGGGCAATACTATACTAGAATTTAACTTTCCAAGGTGCCTTACCTCTCACCCTAAACCTAAGGCTTTTCAACCCATACGAAGGTGTGAGAGTTGTGTTAGCTTGGAATAGCTAATATCAGGGAGGGAAACAAGGTTTTTACAAATATAAAAGCCTTTGTATTAAGTATATTGTTAAACCTTACAAAGTCGTTTATTTAAAATATTACAAATGGATTTTCTTACGAGCCAGCATGTACATACCCAAAATCATACATAAGATTTTAAAAAAAGAAAAGTGTTAACAAAAGGCATACCACAAACTACTCTGGAACTTCTCGTCCTTCACGTCCTACTTCTCTTTTACTAGGGTTACCTGTGAGACAAAATTTGTTTAATGAGCAACCATAGGGGTTACCCAATGATTCTAGACCCTCTATACAACAAATTATTTTCACACCCCAAAAATCATCAAAGATAAAAATGCATGAATGCATCACTCATAAATCAATAAAATATAACATGCGGGAAAATAAAAGATGATATCATGATAACCACACACACACGAGCCTCGCACTCCCCTGGGTATCGTACGTCATGCGCATTCGATCTTTCTTTCTTGTGAACACCTAAGCCATATCCACAAAGGCACATGAGCTTAGAATATCACCAACAACCGAGACTCATTTTTTTTTCTCGGTGGGTACCATCACACGGTCACCCTTACTATCCCGTCAGAAAGAACTCGGCCCCAGGCTGCAATCTTGTCTCTCCGAGTCTTCCCACCTAGATGGTCCTTCACTAGTGTGAGGAGTTGAAAGAAAGCGTCAAACCACCACCACACCTTCCGAATCTCCCACACCTCCAGATCACACATCACAATTCGGTAATGAGGTACTGTTCTAGGTCAACCTCAACCGGTCACAACACACATCAGAATTTCCAGGACGATCCCATGATCCCCTCCCTACTTATCAAATAATATTTTCCGAGTGGATCTCAATCCATCCTCGTACTTATCACAACAAAAATCACATGTATGCATGATAATAAAAGTGATCCAAGGATAAAACACTTCATGTGTTTCAATCATTGTACACAACCTACAATTAAACCATTAGCACCTATGGTACTGGGAACTCACTTTTGACTACTTGGGCTAGGTCCGTCTTAGTGTCTTCCTGCACGATCTGCACTGAGATACTTTCTCGCTTATCAGGTACCTCCCATTTCTACCGACCTACTTTCTTTCCCTTCTTTCTTTTCCTTACTCTTTCTTTTCTAGTGTCTATTGTGAATCTAGGGGCTATGGATGAGTAAAAATGATGCCAGGGTTGTGGTATTTATAGGCAATATCAGCCAGCCTCTTTCCTATATCATTCGTCTGTATGTTTCCGTCTGATTCGTCTGAATGAAAGGTGCAATAGACCTGGTACTCTAGACCTGAGTTCTAGCTTCCTAGGTGTTCAAAATCCTTATCTTATCCATTCAGGTTGTAGGTCTTGGTGGTTTCATTTTATTGGTCCATTAGCTAAGTCGTTATCTTCTCGGTTCGAGCAGATATGGTAAGCACGAGATGTCACTGTGCCATTTGGGTTTTTATGGAGCTTATAAATTCACCTTATAATCTGAATTCTAGACTCTAGGCCTGCTGTTTAGCTCTTGGATTAAATGGCCTGATCATTTTTGGTGATTGATCTTATTTGTTCGATGCGGGTTCTGCGCGATTCGCCGGATTGAAGGGTAATGAGGACGAAACATATCCTTAAGACTAGAGGTCTACTGAGTCTTCGTGATTATCTTCTTATCATCTCAGGTGTTCAATGAGGTCATGGCAGCAGCATAATGGCCAACAAGATGAGTTGCATTTCGGGTAATCCGGTAATCATACCGTTCTAGCCGTTGTACCGTCCAATCTTATGTTCCGGTAATAGTCCCATACAAGAACGTTTTGCTAGACTAATATTGGCTTGTAATTGAATTTATAAAATCTGTCATGCTTGTGTTCTTACTGATGTCTTATCCTGAGCGTACCAAATTGTGTCGATAATTCAGTCCTGACCCGATATTCATCATTTTATTTATAACCAATGGGAGTTGGACATTTCTTCACCAGCATTGGTGTCTGGAAGGCTCATGCAATGGAAATGATACACTCTCCTACAGCTTTGGTTCATGGTTTGAATGATCCAATAGGAAGACACCATTTTTCTTCACTTAAACCTATAAAAATTCGACCAATGAGAATAAAGTACTTCACTGAAGGTCTGGCCAGGTGGTTCATGGTCCAGCAGGAGCTAATAATTTTCCCACATATCTAGGAAGTTTGGCCAATCATAAGTGGGCATTCAGCTGCTGGTCAGACCAGTAGAGTTTTGGTCCAATCAGAGTGAAACATCTTCAATTGCTTGGTTTTTGTAGAAAATAACCAGTTTTGTAGGAAATAACTAAACATTCCTACTCGTTCAGACATGTCAGGAGGTGAGCTGGTCCTCTTCCCAAGATGATTAGATTCATGTGGCTGATCAGCTGGAGCATTATTCCGAATATACGTCCATACCGATTCCCGTAATTTGGTCGTACGGACCGTTTAAAGCCGTTTTGATCAAACTTCATTTCTTCACGGACCAACTGAATTTTCTTGCGACCGAATACCATAATATGGTCTAACTTGAGTCTTGTATTAGCCTTGGGTCATTAAGGAATTATAACTTCCCCGGCCGTCCTCATCAGTCTTCTCGGATCTGATTGTGAACCGTCTTCAAAAATGCACGTCCGTTCTAGTTTTTGTATCGACCAAAATTCTACCTATTATTCCTAAGGTATTTTACCATCGTTCCTCCCGCGTTTCCTAGATGTTTAACTTTTTGGCCATACTTAGCTCTTGGTAGGGTTATTACAATGTCCTCAGTTTTCATTCTGATTTTGTTGTGATTGTTTTTTGTATCTCGGCTGCTGCGAGTGCGAGGATGGAGATGACGTTGCATCGACAACAGCAGAGGAAGAAGATGAATGATCAACATGAGAGGTAACTGATCTTTTGGATTTTAATCGTGATTCTTCATCTAAAATCATTGACTTGGCAACGTCAAACGATGGAAACGCCTTAGGTTTGATCACTTTGAAGATATTGTCTCACTTCTCATTGAGTCATGTCAACAAATGTAGATATTGGCGAGATTTTGATCATTCACATGAGAATTAAGGCAACAGAGAATGCTAAATATTTAAGACTTTGTAAGTTGTCATGAATGGATTGGTCTCAAATTTCAAGAGTCCGCAAGTCATTGTTAATCTGCATTATTTTGGCGTCCTTGTTGTTTTGAAACTGATTTTCAATGCACAACTAAACATCATGATTCGGGCCACCAATATTAAACATTGATTTGAACAGAGGAAGAACAAGTGTGATGTACATACATAATTTCATGAAACCATTGCGTTTGATCCAAGCTTGATCATCAGCATCAGTTGGCGTGCAAGTGCCATCAACATTACCTAAGACATCGAAAGTAAAACAATGAGTGGAAAAAATTCTATCCATGCATCACAATTATGATCTTTTATATCAAAGATGACAAGGACATGATATTTTATGTTTGTCACTATAAGCATATTTTAATGGTGTAGGAGCTGCCATTAAAACATAGAACAAAAAGAAGATGAAAGAGGCGCTGAAAAAACGAGAAGAAGGAGAGCATTACAAGAAAACAACCCTCATGCGACGAAATTTTATGTCAAAATTATTCCGTAGTTAATTACGTTCGGGTTACAAAGATTTTATGACCAAAAAGTCATAAAATCGATGGTAATTAGCAACAAGCAAATTTCGACGTGAAATCGACGCTAACTACGGCGATTTCACATCGTCTTAGGTACCCAACAAAATTCGTTGTAAATTTGTAGCTCAGTTAGGAAGAAATAACACAAAACATTTTGTAGGAACAAACGACGAATTAACAACGAATAGAAACAATGTTATTTGGTAGATAGACATGTTTTTAATATTGTCTAATCGTGTTTTCTGAATGTAATAAAAAGTTGTCAAATTGTCACTTAGTCAATGTACATTCCTTGTTATTGTTTTCGTTGTAAATTCCTTGCTTTAAATTTGTCGCTAATCCATTGCTATGTTATGAAAATTTCCTATAAACACTCCTTCATACAAACGAAAGAATACAAATTAAACAAAAATAAAATTTCTTTAGAAAGAAACACAAAATTTTCATTTTCAAATGTATATATATGAATTACGAAACTAGATGTACTAACATAAGGATGCAGAAGGAGAGGTGACAAAAGAGCTTCATAGCGGGGTGGAATTCTTTAGGTATCAAGCAAGCCAAACATTGATAACCATGGAAAGCGGTAAGATATCATGTACTTGTCGGAAATTCATGAATAGAAAATTTATCCCAAGTGAAACGCTTGGAGGCACTTATTGAATAGATGTTTACATCAAATTATTTTATTTGGTATCAAAACGAAGAAGGGTATAGTAGTGGGCATAATGCAGAAAGTAGTAGTCGCAATTTTCAACATGAGAATAAATTGTCTGTTAATCATGATCAATTTGGTTATCACGGGAGAATAGTTACAATGAGCATGATATGATGCATGAATGGTTATAGATTCATTTCATGAAACCATAAGTTTTGATCCGAATGATGTTGTTGAGGAATCCAATTTAGTTGCCAAACAATTTTATGATATGCTATATGAAGCAAATCAGCCTCTCTACGATGGATGTCGAGAAGAGTTGTCAAAATCATCGTTGGAAGCTATGATAATGAACATTAAAACTCATCATAACTTAGATGATGTTTGCATGGATGTTTGGGGATATCTTTTAAAAAAATAATTACCGGAGGATAATTTGGCTGTCAAAAGTTATTATGTGATTCAGAAAATACTTTCTAACCTTGGTTTGTCTTTTGAGATGATTGATGTATGTGTACATAACTGCATGTTTTTTGGAAAAAGATGATAAGCTGCACGAGTGTCGTTATTGTGGAAACCCAAGATATAAGCCGCAAGGAAGTGGATGAACCAAGGTACCATACCAATAGATGTGGTATCTTCCTTTAATGAAAATATTTCATTGGATGTTTCAGTGCGAGCGAACAATAGCGATCACATGATGAGCATTCACAGATAGATGGAGTGTTCACTCATCCTTCATATGCAAAGGTGTGGAAACACTTTAAGGCGTTACATCCCCAGTTTGCGAGACAAGTTGGAAATGTATATCTTGGTTATTTGCACAATTAAACTTAGTCCATTTGATATTTATGGTAGAAAATATTCGTAGTGGCCAGTAATACTGGCGCCTTACAACCCCCCCTCCCCCCCCTCCCCAAAAAAATGTGCATGCAAAGATAATTTTTATTTCTCAGTATTTTAGTCTATGGTATAAACATCCAAATGTTCCCGTAATGTATTTCTACAGCCTCTGAAACATAAGTTAAACAGTTGTGGATTATTGACGTTCATACATATGATTGTACGAGGAAAATAAATTTATGATGCATAAAATTTTTATGTGGACGATAGGCGATTTTCCTGCATATGACATGCTATCAGGTTGGACTATACATGGAAGATTAGCTTGTCCATATTGCATGAACATGACATAATAGTTTACAATGAAACACGATTGAAAACATCTTGGTTTGACTGTCACAGCTGGTTTCTACGTAGCAACAACCCATACATGAGAAACAATAAATTATTTAGAAAGAATAAATTTGTCCGTTTGCCGCCACCAGTTTATCAATGTGGAGAAAAAATAGAAGAAAAAATGATCTTTATGGTGCACAAGATACAATGTGGCATGGAGAAAATAAACACACATGCTAATATGCCTGATGGTTATGGTGAATAGATGTTTTATTTACGTAGTGGACGTGGAGTATTTCGGTTGTCGTTTTGAGTAGCGGAGTGGTTATATTGCATACTCATGATGGTTGTGAATGCAATATAGTTACGATGTGAAAATAAATGATGGTCCGAGCAAATGGTTTCCATCAGAACCCTGAGAGACAACTGCAATCGCCTATTTGCTTGAATGATTGTGTGTGGTAAATATTTGTTTATGTGTTTATGCTTGCGTGCTTTATCTAATGCTTGAGTGGTGCATTAGATAATTGGGGATTGTGTTTCGTTCATTTATGTAGCACAGTTGAGTTGCTAGTTTTTGTTTATGGCATGCAGAGCATTTGAGGATCGTTGATAATGTGGGTAAGCCATTCGATTGGTAGTTATATTTTGTTGGCTTGAATAGTTTGAATGTTATCGTAGTCGTTAAGTTGTTAAAAATAAAGTGTTAGAACCTTTCGTTTAAGGTATTGAGCTAACTTGAGAATAGTTGGATTCGACCATCAATTCACGATAAGAGCGGAATTATAGAATATCGTTACTTAATCATGGGTAACCGTTGGGTACATGATTAACTAACTATATCTCTATGAGGAAGTGATATCAAGGGATGTATTGGTTTCACCGCTCTAGTGAAAGTTTTTGAATTGAATGTAGGACGGAATGGACGATGCGATACAAATACGAGATCGAACCTGAACCCGAAAGCGAGATGGAGTGCAAAGAGGCCGCAAGACAAGTTGACCCGAGAAGTGAAGCAGTTGGTATAGCTGGTTAGTGGTATCAGTGCAAGGCAATTGGGCGGACGAAGTTGCTGGTATGATGAGTTAGCGAAAAGATTGGAGGCAACGTCAGCGACAGTATGGAAACCAGAGTCAAGCGATCGGTGTGAATCGAAAGAAAGAGTCAAAAATGGGAACCGGGTAAAAGTAGTTGTATGGATAGAATGTAGACTATACAATTATCGGGTCGTGTAAGACAGATTGTTGGAGAGTGTCTCGGAGAGACAAATCAGTAACGAGAAGAACGGAGGCCGAAGCAAAGTGGGGAAGTCAAGAGCGAGAATCAGAGAAAAGTACATACTTGTGGACGATCGGAGTTCGAGGAAGGTCAGGTAAAGAGAGAAGTGACACAATACAACAGGACCGGAGATTGAGAAACAAAGTTATAGTGAAGTGGGTGAGAGTGAAACGCAAGTAAGGGTGTGCGGTCATGATTACGGATCAAGTGTTGGGGAGGCAGCCAGGTGAGCATTACGAAGGTCAGTGGAAAGTGTGGGACAAGATAGCAAAGTGTCAGAGAGTATTGGAAGTACGGCCTGAGTGTCGATGTTCAAGTCAAGAGACGTTAGTGTATGAGAAGGAAACAACAAAGGGCGTAGTGAAGCAACTTGCAGGGTTGGTGCCGATTCAAAGTCTGTTTATGACGGAGAATTCGGGGACCGAATTCCTGTAAGTAGGGAAGAATGTAATACCTGTATTCAAAATACGGTCAACGAGCACAAGAAAAGTCAACATGGGCAAAATCAAACCCAGGGGCAAAATCGTAATTTTGCTAAAGTTCGAGACGGAAGCCGAGATGAGCCAAATGTTCTTGTTTTAATACATAAATAACATTTAAAAGACTAGAAGTGGAAGAAACGGAGCATAAACGGGTTTTTCGGCTTATCGGAGTGAAAACCGAGAAAAACCGAGAAAACTTCGGAAATTCATAACCGGAGCTAGGAGACTCCAAATGAGATGATTCAAGATGCTAAATTCATCTAAAATCACGGAAAATCAGATTATGGAGGTTTTGAGATTTATGGGAATAGTGGAGTATTTTCTAAAACAATTATCGCGAAACCGAAGAAACCGAGAAGAAATTGCAAAAGGGATTGAGAAGTGATTTGGGCTGGTTTTGGGCCTGATTTTGTGGATAAGTAGAGGCTACAGAGACATGTGTCATCACGCCAGGGTTCGCCACTCCTCTTGGTTAGGTGTCAAACACATATGAAGAGGTGGCTTGTGAAGACTTATCCATCTCTTACACAAAAACTCATTTTTTGTGTATCCCACTCTCTCTCTAGCCTCACCCACGACCAGAGCTCTCTCTTCTCTCTATATTCCTGCAAGAAATCCAGAAAAATCCTTTGAATCTTCATCCAAAACTCAAGAACATGTAAGGTGTTCTTAAGTGTTCTTAAAACCTTCTATCACCAAAAACATCATAACTCTCTCAATATAAACCCTAATCCATTTCTGCAAAACCCAGTGGACTCCTCTCCTCCTCCTCTACAACCGCCATCCAGCAAGCAAAGACCGCCGTCGCCGGAGCTCACTGGAAACTGGCCGGAAAACTGATGCGGTTGGAGTTTTGGTGTATCTCTCTCATCCTTCATCAGATCTGGGCGTTTTGAGGCCCTAGATGCATATATCTCCTCTTTCCAATCAGTTTGATATGTATATCGTCACCTGAGTCGCCGGGAAAAGGGGTGAACCGGTCGGTCAACGCCGGACCACCGCCGGTCAACGCCGGAGAAGTCGCCGGAATCCTTCTTCCGCCGTCTCTCTCCTCTGCCGGTTCACCATGGTCGGTTAAGCATTGGGTTGGGATTGAATTAAAGTTTGTTTGGTTTGATTTGAGTCAGTTTAGGTTAACCGGTCAACCCGGTCAACGGTTGACTCCAAACCAGTTTAACCTAACCGGTTCAATTGGAAACCGGTTCAGAAGGTCGGTTCGATTGAAGTGGTTCAGTTGGTTCAGAGTGGTCAACCGGTTCAAGATTGGTCAAAGTCAACGGTCAAAGTCAACGGTCAACGGTCAAAGTCAACACCGGTCAACGCCGTGGTCAACGCCGGTCAATGCGTCGACTCCAGCCGGTTTTGCATTTGCGGTTTATGTACGGGTGTTCGGGAAGCCTCGGAGTGTGTATTCAGGTGTTCGGGAGGTTCGGGTTTTGTTCGGGGTCTCGGGAAGTCGTATCCGCATCCGTGCCGTTCAGTCTGACCAATCGCGGTGAGTCAGCTCAAACATCGTAGATGGAGCATATAGACCGGGAAATGAGAAATCGTAGAATTAAGTAATTGCATACCGGAGTTGAGACTAATTGGTGTTTGATGACTGAAGTGACGGAATATCGGTAAATTGGTTAGGGTTTAAGACGCATGCTAAGATTATAACATTAAATGGACTAAACATGTTGTGTGCCGCTAGGTCGCTAGTAACATTGATTGGAGCATTCATATAGCCGTGGTGGGATAGGGTTGTATATGCATATATGTATATGTATGAAAGAACGATACCGAATGTACGTATATACGGGAAGTAAGACGAAATTAAAAGACGGGATGAAACCTAACAAACGTATAGTGTATGAAACGGTACCGAGAATCGATGAAGGTTAAAGAAAAGTAAATGAATTACGTAAAGGAAATATGAGACGTCGGGGAGTTTAGTAAGCTACTAGCTCTAAACCGACAGATCGGGAATTTAATAAAAGAGACTCAGGAAAGGTTAAGAAAAGGGAATATGATGTGATTGGTGAGCCGTCTACGGGTTAGCAATCCGCTAATCTAAGGTAGCGGACGTGAATTGATTAAAAGACTTTAGAAACCCTAATAGGCATGGTTGTGTAATGATTGTGTGGTTGTGTTGTTGTGTGGTTGCTATTGAGCTTTTTGTGCAGGCCGGTTGATTGTCTCGGTGTTGGGCCGAGCAATCCGTGTGGTTACTTAACTTGGTCACGTGACCGGTTAAGTCATGGTGGCTGACTCGGTGTGGTGCCGAGTCAGAGCGGTGGTGTTGGTGTGTGTGTGTAGACTTGCGGGACGTGATGTTGGGATTGTTATTGATTATTGATTGAGAATGATTGCTAGAGTCCAAGCGAGTATGCGTGTTTACATTTATGCACTAAAACTCTAGGTGCGTTAGATCCCGCAAGTCTAGGTGTTTGGATACGTTCCGGTACTTCCGACCCGATTGGATCCTCGGGTAGTTGCCTAATCGGATCATGGTGATTCCGGTTATGGCGTTAACTTACTGGGTGACGCCGGTAGATGTGTGGTCCGGAGAATACGGGGTCATGTCCTAGGGCCGGACTGCATGGAAACTTGGGTTGCCGGGGGTAACTTGACTCACCGCGTATCGATGGACAGAGAACGGTGTCCTAGCCGTGAGACTTCGTGTTTACGTCTAGGAGTCGTGGGTTAGTTACCATGTCGGTGACGATGAGAACCCGTGGAAGTTACCGAGATCGTAAGGGCCCTATGTTGTGAATGTTGGGAATCCGAGCCAATTCTAACAGATTCAGAATTCTCGCGAGTTCCCGATAGCCTAGGATCTAGGGTCTAGTTAATTGAATCTGGATCTCACCTCGTGATTACCTGGTGTTTGGCAGCAGAAGATTATGGTAACACGAGATCTATAGCGCCCCAATCGTTGCGCCTCTATCGTAGTTGATAGGTGTAGTTTTAACCCTATTCTAACTGCAAGTGCACAGTGATGTAGTTGTAGTACTTAGGGTATCGAATCCACAGGGACTCTGGTCAACGATAGATTTAGAACTATTAAGATAAATTAGGAGAAAGCAAAGGTGATTAAACTAAAAGCAAAGCAGAAAAGTAAATAGCAGCGAGTTTGTGAGCAAGGAAGCGAAGCGTTAGGTTTCAGGAGTTCTCAGGAAATCAGGAACGCAAGCAATCAATCTATCTAGATCCAATCAATAACTATTCTAGAACTCAAACACTGATATAGAATTAACCAAATTCCTTTGCGATAATTCTCTAAGTCTAAGTGCAGCAAACCAAACTTTCGTTTGCGAGAACTAACAGATTAAACTAGCATTAATTCCAAGTTTGATATGTTCACAATTATCCTAAACCAAACTTTCGTTTGCGAATATTTTAATTGCTTATCTAAGTTCTTTCTAGTTAAATTAATCAACTTCCGCTGAATTAATCAACCTAACATCATAACTCTGATTAGCTACTTCAGATTTAGCATTAAGAACAACTTAGATAAAGAACTAGCAGATATAAATCTCTACAGATTGATTTAAACTATAATTCTCTGAAATCCCTAATGAGAATCCTTCAACCTAACAGGTAAACTACTCAGACATGTTCATCGAAACAGAAAACATCTTAAGTAGAAAACCAAATATCATAAAACAGAATAATCAACAGGGGTTCGAAATCCTCTCTCTTTCGAGAGCAAGATTAGCCCCTAAGGCTCTCTGAAATAAAAATAAAACTAAAGTAAAGCGTAGCCTAAACAATGGCTTAAAAACCCTTATATAATAGCTAAAACACGTTTTGGGCTTCTGTGTAAATATCTGGGCTTTTCTGCAAAATCAGCATTCTTCATTAAATCGGCGAGTCTGGCCCATTCGCATATGCAACGATCGATGCAGGTGTGCAACGATCGACGCAATCTCCAAAACTGGACAGTGAACTCTGTCTCTCGGACCAAATCTCCAAAATACACCAAACAGCTCCAAAATCTCCACTTCTGCTCCAAATGTGTCTAGACCTGAAAACATACTAAAAAGAACACAAAAGACACTAAAAACACATCTATATCATGGCATAAAATGGGTAAAAACCATGATATATCAACTCCCCCACACTTAGCTCTTGCTTGTCCTCAAGCAAGTAAAGAACCAAAGTATACGAGAAGAAGTTTGAAAACACAGAAACTCATTTCGTCCTAGGAACTTTCACAATCACATTCACTTAGTACGCCACTGAAAACTTCCCTACAGAACTCAAGACCACAATGTACTTCCCCCACACTTAGCAACTGTCCTAAGTAAACTCCACAATCACATTCAAGCATTCAAATTCACCCTACTGACTTCTGCAAGTATTTAAGTGCGGTCTCACCTAAGGAGTATCGATCAAAGGGCACATGGATTCTTACCTTATCAGCTCTAGACCACCATACTATCTTTCTCTAGTCCCTTTCTTCTCTTTCCCTTCTTTAACAACTGATTTTTCCCCACTGGGTATCATTTTATTTTTTTTTATCAGTGTTCTTCCCGTTATGGGGTGTACTTTGGACACATTCCATGGTTCACATGAGAGAAAATAGTGTTTGCTACCCTTCCCATGACCACTTCGGAGTTACTAACTCATCCTCAGTTTATTATCTTTTTTTTTTTTTTTTTTTACTTTATAGAAGGGGAGAAGGGAACTAAATAGGATAGGTTGACAGGCTGTGTCAGAACTAACAGGGAATCCGACACAAAGTATACCAAGCCCTTAGGTGAGAAATCTAAGTCAGTATTAAATTGAAGTCAGTAAAAGGATCCTCTGATACCTGAAGTGATGTGGGTGTTCCCAGTAGGTTGATCTGTGTCTGAGTTTTCTAACAGTCATAGAGGCTCTGCAAGTCTGTCCAATGGTCACTTAGTTCCTGTTCAAGCGAAAAGTTTCCTCGAAAAATCATAGTTTCATACAAATTTTGACTCAATAAAACAAATTTTGAAAAACTAAGAAAACAAAAGCGTGCGTCAGTAGCTTCCTCCCCCACACTTAAACTACACTGTCCCCAGTGTAATCGAAGCATGAGCTCGGTGAAAGAATAATCAAATTGAAGAACAAACCGAAAAGTTGCAGAATACTTACCTGTTGTCGCCCTGCGTCGATCGATGCCACAAGGGTGTCGATCGATGCAAGGCGATAATCGCCCGCGGTTATGTAGATAACCGATGTCTGAACCGCAATCAATTCGTTAAACCGTAAATCGCGACTGCATCGACCGATGCACAATGTGTGTCGATCGATGCAATGCGATTATTCCTGTTTCCCTCAGTTCTGAACACACTTAAACAGAAAAATTAAAAATACCAAATCAAAACGAATGGAAACAAAAACAAAAACGAACCTAACAGTGGGTTGCCTCCCACTCAGCGCTTGTTTTTAGTCATTAGCTTGACTATTGGAAGAGATTTGATTCAAGGCGGTTTCAACAGAGACTTTGAATGTCTCTGTGAATATCTCTTCATCCAAGGAGGTGTATAGGCATTATGATCATGAGGCTTTCCAAGGAATGAGAAATCAGAATCAGGGCGGGAGCGAAGCTTGGGCGGTCTACTGCGTTTTCCTGCATTCAAAACAATATGATCAGAAGGTTTAAGCTTAGATGATTTGTACCTTACCTTTGGTGCAGATCTGATGTTTGGGACTTTTTGCTTATGAGCAGTTGCAGGTACTGAAGATGTTAGAGCAGGTTCAAGAGGAACTGCCATCTTCTTCTTTCCACTATCAGATACTGTAGTTCCACCAATCTGAACTTCTTCTTTCAGATGACCATCAGTGGAGATCATCTCCTTTGCATGAACTCGCGAAGTTTCAACTGGTTGTGTTCTATTCACCTTCTTATCCATCACTTTCATGCAATTAGCCACTTCTAGCTCTTGTCTGGAAGGTTTAGGAACCTTAGGATATGGCACCGGGGGCTTGTAAGCTTGTTCTGGTACTGTTGCAGGTTTCTGGACATGTGTGCGTTCTGTGTCGATCGTTGCATAATGTGTGTCGATCGATGCAAGGCGATTCTGTTTCTCGAAAGAACTCGAAATTGCCGTCAGAATGGCGTGTCGATCGTCACTAAGGGGGTGTCGATCGATGCATGTATCAGGCAGACAATATTCATCCAGAAAATCCGAGATTATGCTCTCTTCTTCTTCCAGCAAGTCAATCTCATCCCTTAAGGTCACATCTTTGATGGATCTACACTGTTCAGCTTTCCTAGCTTCATCACGCCTTTATATTGCTCCAGCTTTTTGTTGAACTTGGACATCTAGCTTCTTCAAATGTGTGCTCAAGTATTCAAACTTCCCATTCAGATTTCCATGTATAGCTTCCAGTTTCCTGTCGAAGTTTGCAGCAATCTTAGCCTGATCCTCTAGCAACTGCTCCATCATGGATTCTATCTTGCTCTCATAAGCTCTGTTTCCTTGAAACCCAGGACCATTTATGTAGTTCCTCTCCTCTTCATATCTTTCCAGTAACTGCTCCATCATACTTATCAGCTTACCATATTGTTTATTTTGAGGAGGAACATGCTGATATGATGGAGATTCATAATCTCTAGTGAATGAATAGGAACCATAGCCTCCGCAGAACGAGTTATTCTGCTGATTTTCCAACATCTGTTCCATCATTCCCATTATTCTTTCGCACTGTGCCGATCGATGCAGAGTAGCGTCGATCGATGCAAGCTCGAGAATGCAACGATCGACACACAGGACAGTGTCGATCGATGCAAAGCGATTACAGGCGTACCTGAAACGCAAGAACAGAAAAAGAAAAAAAAATTAGTAGCAAAAATTAAAAACGAAAATCCTAGTCTAAACCCTAAGTTCAAATCTATCGAGGATTCAAAAGAGTCCCCGACAACGGCGCCAAAAACTTGATAGGTGTAGTTTTAACCCTATTCTAACTGCAAGTGCACAGTGATGTAGTTGTAGTACTTAGGGTATCGAATCCACAGGGACTCTGGTCAACGATAGATTTAGAACTATTAAGATAAACTAGGAGAAAGCAAAGGTGATTAAACTAAAAGCAAAGCAGAAAAGTAAATAGCAGCGAGTTTGTGAGCAAGGAAGCGAAGCGTTAGGTTTCAGGAGTTCTCAGGAAATCAGGAACGCAAGCAATCAATCTATCTAGATCCAATCAATAACTATTCTAGAACTCAAACACTGATATAGAATTAACCAAATTCCTTTGCGATAATTCTCTAAGTCTAAGTGCAGCAAACCAAACTTTCGTTTGCGAGAACTAACAGATTAAACTAGCATTAATTCCAAGTTTGATATGTTCACAATTATCCTAAACCAAACTTTCGTTTGCGAATAGTTTAATTGCTTATCTAAGTTCTTTCTAGTTAAATTAATCAACTTCCGCTGAATTAATCAACCTAACATCATAACTCTGATTAGCTACTTCAGATTTAGCATTAAGAACAACTTAGATAAAGAACTAGCAGATATAAATCTCTACAGATTGATTTAAACTATAATTCTCTGAAATCCCTAATGAGAATCCTTCAACCTAACAGGTAAACTACTCAGACATGTTCATCGAAACAGAAAACATCTTAAGTAGAAAACCAAATATCATAAAACAGAATAATCAACAGGGGTTCGAAATCCTCTCTCTTTCGAGAGCAAGATTAGCCCCTAAGGCTCTCTGAAATAAAAATAAAACTAAAGTAAAGCGTAGCCTAAACAATGGCTTAAAAACCCTTATATAATAGCTAAAACACGTTTTGGGCTTCTGTGTAAATATCTGGGCTTTTCTGCAAAATCAGCATTCTTCATTAAATCGGCGAGTCTGGCCCATTCGCATATGCAACGATCGATGCAGGTGTGCAACGATCGACGCAATCTCCAAAACTGGACAGTGAACTCTGTCTCTCGGACCAAATCTCCAAAATACACCAAACAGCTCCAAAATCTCCACTTCTGCTCCAAATGTGTCTAGACCTGAAAACATACTAAAAAGAACACAAAAGACACTAAAAACACATCTATATCATGGCATAAAATGGGTAAAAACCATGATATATCAGTAGTCCACACGCACACAAGCTGGAATCCGCCGGGATGCTAGTACCGGTGCTCGGATCTCCTTGGGACTTTTGTTTCTAGAGGTTTCTGTGTTTTCTCTCTGAGAAAACTGTCTAGGCGGCGCAGAACGAACCACCTTAGGTCGAGATATAAAACGTGTTTATATACTGACCTCGAGGTGAACCGAAACATCAGTTTTGGTTTCGCCATTGTGTCGACCGACACACTTAGTGGTGTCGATCGACACACGTCCTGTATCGACCGACGCACCCAATGGTGTCGATCGATACACCTCTTTGAAACTTATATTCGATGTGTATCCAATACACATCGACCAGACCATATGTCAATGATCAATCCCATACGAAGTATGTCCAACTTGCTTAGGTGTGTGACCCTGTAGGTTCACACGATACTGGAAATGAGTTACAACTCATTTGTCATAATTGGTTTCTAGCAAAACATTATGATTACCCAGTATCACATGAATTGTCCGATCTCGACAATACAACTATCTTCAGAGTTAGTACAATATGATTTCAGGACATAATCCCAACAATCTCCCACTTGTACTGGAATCACCTATTCCTATAATCCCTTCGTCTCTATATCTCGATTTGGCATAAGGCAAGAGACTGTGTCATCCTTATTATAGCCAACATCATGTTCATCAAATTTCTGATCTATACTGATTAAAACAAACGACTGACAATCACCTCGTTTGAGCACGGCCATGCATTTTCTCAGTATCAAATCTTCGATGGGCCCTGAGATATTTATCTCCCGTTTTCCAGGAGGGACAAATCCCATCTTGTTCCATCCCTATTTCTACACATACTTCATGATACGCACAAGCAATGCCGTTATAACCGCCATTTACGGAACGACGTTTGACAAGGTCAACACGCACCAATTCATATGCTAGAAAGCATGATGAACTCAGGTCTAAGGACTATACTCTATAGTCGTAATGAGAACCTCCCATGACACTGATTAATTCATATCCTGTGGAGTTCTCATTAGCGGGTCATGTCCGATCATATGTTCACCAACATATATCTATGTGACTGACTGTGATAATCATATCATCGACTTCATGAAACTTAGTCCAACAGTCACCTCACATACTAGTCTCGCGCGGTTATTGGTGCCCCACTTCAATAACCTCGACTAGGGACAATCATAATTTATGTCATCTTTTACTTATAGGGTTTCATGATCAAGTCCTCAACTTGATGACCTATACGATGATCATAAAATACTTTGGGACTATTATTTAATTATCCAATAATCAAATAATACTGATGTCATTTTTAACTTACATAAACACTACCAAGGCACGTCTATGTGGAGTTTACAACATAACTAAAATAACTCCCACTAGAATCAAGATCATCTCTTTAGATATCTTATACCTACAGCAACAGAATAAATCTGGTGCTTAGGTTGTGGGAGATATTGCGGTGTTCTTGTTTGGAACAATTCCAACAAACCACATCGCCATTCAGATAACAACGTTATTCTACGGTCCGCTGCTTGGAGCCTTTCCAATAGCTAGCACCGCTATACAGACAAAGAGACATAACCAGGTGGGAACCGCGAATCGTCTTTGTCTGTCTAACTACTTTCAACTGGTTTTTCACTTTATCAGTTCACCACGAACCTATCCTTAGTGTTTCCCAAACACTTGGGGTATTTCTGGTAACTATTTAGTGACTGTTACCGGAGTACATTGGTATTTTCTCGTCATGCTTTATGCATAAGTTGCACCTAGACGAGCGCAAAATATGGCATTCATGATGGATTCTGTTGCATCAGCATAAGCAATCACATTCATTAATACTAGTTCAGACAGTGTTCAAAACACTTCATCTTGCTTAGATTATTGCCATAAGACCTTTGGTATGAAGCCATTCTTGAAATCAAGCACATCAGAACTGTCCAATACCTTATCAACATAAGGATTTTGACACGATCCAATTAGCTTACTCAATCTATATCAATAGATTCTCATTCCAAGAATTCACACGGCTTCTCCCATGTCTATCGTGTAAATTTGACTTCCGACCTAAATCTTGACAAGACTTTAGCGTCGGAACGTCATTTATGAGATTCAAGTATGTTAACAACACACTGTGTGAGAATTGCCATTACGCTCCCACTAGTCTTCTTGCAAACGCATGGTTTCATCTCTTTCTGATCAAGTCAAAACTATTGACCACATTATCAGAATGTTGATTCCAACTCCAAGATGTCTGCTTCAATCCAGAAATGGATCGGTGTAGCTAACATGCATACCCAGCCAATTATTCGGAGTTGGGGCTCACCATCGCTTCTTTGAATTTCGCATGTTCGTCACTTTTCAATGATCAACAGATCACGACAATTAGCTACGAGAAATCACTCTCGAGTTAGTGACGGATCCTTTCGGATCTGCGAATTTCAGGCTTCACAGGTGTAGATCCTACAACACTTTGCAGATCTCACCGCTGCTCTCCCTCAACAGGTTGAGCAGCCTCCTGTGTTTATCGAATTTCTTCGATGTGTACTTTTACTCCCACTGTTCCTTTTGAAAGTATGATCTTTCTTAAAAGACACAGTTCTGGGCAATAAAAGTACTAAGCCTTGGTTTCCTTAGGACAACCAGCGATGTGGAACTCATCATATGTGGGTTCAAGTTTGTTTGTTGACTACTGTCTTACACAAACCTTGCAATCCCAATTAATCAGAAAAACAAATTTGGAAATCACCCAGTCCACATCCAATGTGGTGTTTTTCACTGATTCTGATAGAAACACTTTTCTGCGCAAAGACATACATTTTGGAACGTATTCTTAAATCGTTCATGGAAGATTCTTGTGATTCATCATTAATTGAATCATATCTCATAAGATCTGATTCATTCTTTCAGATGATCACCCAATTCATGACTCTAGTATTTTCCTCCGCGATCCAATCGAGGATTTCAACACTTCTGTCAGATTGGTTCTACACTTCATCTTGGAACTCCCTTAAGGGATTCCAGCTTGTGTCTCATCAAATGAACACAGTCATGCTTATTGATGCCATCAATAAAGTAATGAAGTACAGAATATTTCCTTTGGCAATAATGCTAGTTGGGCCGCATACATCAGTATGTGTAGGGCCCAATAAGCCTCTGGCCCGTTTCCTTTTAGCTCTGCTAAATGGGCCTTAGTCATTTGTGTTGGAATTGTGTCCAGTAATCTCGGTACTGTCTCTAGAAAGTAAGAGTATGTCAATGATCAGACATAAGTCATATAATACTGGGGGTCATGATGGCTTGCTAGAGTCCGCTCATGATCTATAAGTCTTGGACTTATTGCCTTTATTATATGATCCCATATGGGTCACACGCCTAAGCTAACAGGAAAATGTGTAGGAACGGCTTAGCAGAAGTACGGTAAAAGTGCCAGGCATTTGTCGTACTTAGAGAGAGATTAATGGGTCTGATTAAATCCAAGGGATTTAATCAGATTGGTATTTGGGCCCAAAAGCCCAAAAGGGAAAGAGAAGGGTTTTATAAACTAAAACCCAAATCTCTTTCTCCCTAACCCTAGCCCCCAGCCGCGAACTCTCTCTCTTCCTGCGCCTCCTCTCCCTTGGTCTAGCAGCCTCTCTTCCTTCTTGGTGTGCGTGTGTGAACCTCTGGAGGAGTTATCACTTGGTGGCTCTCTGATCTCTGATATACCTTCTCTTTCCGCTGCATAAACAGGTAAAAGGTGAGATCAACAAAGTTTCTATTCAAGAAGAACCTAGATCAGCATGTTTAGGATAATCTGAATCTGAGAATTGAATCAGGATTAACACCAAAACATCCTTCAGTGGTATCAGAGCTATTGGTTCTGGTTTTTCTTGTTTAGAATCTCGTTTAGGATTGTTTTTCTTGTTTAAGAAGTGTTTTGAATCAATTACTGATAAGAGAAATCACTTAAGCAACAAGGAATTGAAACCTAAACATATTTGAAATCGCAAAACCGAGCTATATGACTCGTTTTTGTGATCGGCCGAGTGTTGAACCGATCGGCTTGGCCGGTTGGATCGCACGTCCGAGAGAGAGCCGAGTGGATCGCTTGATGCACGGGCCGGTCGTGAACCGATCGCGTGATCATGCCGAACGCTTGATGCTTGCGGTGAGTGATGAACCGATCGGTGAGCCGATCGCATGCGTTGATCACGGATCGATGGCATGGATCGATCCGATCGAGTCCAGCTCACGCCGCGTCTCGTCCCGTCCCGCGTCCCGTCCCGATCGTGAGGATCGCGGCTGTCTCGATCATCCACTCGCGGTGATGCTTGCGGCCGTGACCTAGATGGTCGGTTCGAGATGGTTCGGTTCAAGGTTCGATTAAAAATTTCAATTAAAATTATTCGTCCTGGTTTAATAAACAGAATTAATAATTTTATTAAGTTCTGGTTAAACCGGGATAAGAAATCCAAAGTCGAAAAATTGGATTTTGTGCCTAAACCAGGATTTTCTAATTTGATTTGGTTGGACCAAATAAATTGAGAAAATCCGGTTTAGTAAATAACCGGTTGACAATTGTGGTCATCGTAGTAATTAATTTTGGTTAGACCAATTTTAATGAACCAGACCGGTTATGTCATTTAATTGGACAATTGGGTCATGTCTTGGACATGGACCAATTCTTGGGCCTCGGGCCAAGAAGTTAAAACAATTGGGCCAATTATATGAGTCTTTTCTTCAGATTAATTTAAAATTTATTTTATAAAATTATAAAGTCGATTTTAAATTAAAGTTTCCGAAATTTTGAAATTAGAAAGTTTCTTAAAATAGAAGTTTCTAGATTTGCGGGTTTTGGATTTTAAGAAATTTCTAAAGTTAGAAAGTTTCCGGTTTTAGAAAGTTTCCAATTTTAGAAAGTTTCCAAAAATAGTAGGTTTCCAAAAATAGAAAGTTTCCCGAAATAGTAATCTTCTATTTTGGGAATGAAATTTTAATAAACCTACGAACCTCAAATAATATCAAGCGTTGGATGTCTTGTCCAGACTATGTCAGCTGTCGAAGCCCATTCAATTGTATTCATGGCCTTACAGTGTGAGGGTGTCTACTTTTGCGTGGATAAGACGGTTTGTGATTCATAAATGTCATTGGGAGTCCTAGACATTAATGATTACATGACTGTATAGTCTGGTTTTCTTGACTAGGCCATCGGGAGTCCCGGGCCTTGAGACATCAGAGTGAATTGGGCCTCGGGCCCAGATTCACAACCAAGAGTTATATCACGGATATAATTAGCCGACTTAGGGCTTACCGATATAAGCTAAGGTTGGGTGACGGCCAGTGGCCCACTTTGATCTTAGTTATATGTGGATCTTGGAATCATTATATTCTATTGAGGGTAACTTAGGTTATTGAATATAATGCATGATTGATCATATTAAGTATAATATAAGATTAATCATATTGAACATATTAACTAATAACCTTTTATCTTATATATTTCAGCTATGACTACTACAAGCACACAAAACACATTCTCAATCCGGTCTGTTCTCGAGAAGGAGAAGCTGACTGGAACGAACTTCCTGACGTGGTCAAGGAACTTGAGGCTGGTCCTCAAGCAGGAGAAGAAGGATTATGTCCTTCGTGATCCTCTCCCCGAGAGGCCTGCTAACAATGCCGCCAGGACTCTGCATAATGCTTGGGAAAAGCATTCGTCAGATGAAAATGATGTGTATTGCCTTATGTTGGCGACAATGACTGCTGAGCTGCAAATGTAGTTCGAGAGTGTATTGTCACCAATTGAGATAATGGCAAGCCTGAAATCGCTTTTTCAGGAGCAAGCAAGGACTGAGAGGTTTCAGACTGTTAAGAACCTCTTAGACTGTAAGTTGGCTGCAAATGCGGCAGTGAGTCCTCATGTCTTGAAGATGATGGGTTATCTCGATCATCTTCAGAAACTCGACTGCCCTATCAGCCAGGAACTTGCCTGCGACATCATTCTGCAGTCATTACCTGCAAGCTATGATCAGTTCATTCTGAACTTTAACATGCATGGCTTGAGTAAGACATTGCCTGAGCTTCACGGAATGCTCAAGACTGCAGAGCCCAACTTGAGGAAAACCGCCAAGGACCCCGATGTGCTTATGGTGCAAAAGGGCAAGGGGTTTAAGAAATCCTCTGCTAAGGATAAGGGAAAGGCCAAGGCTGTCCAAGTCGCGGACAAGGACACGCCAAAGCCCAAGCCCAAGTCCAAGGCTGGGCCAACTGACATATGCAGGTTCTGTAAAGAACCAGGGCATTGGAGGAGAGAATGTAAGAAATTCCAAGAAGGTCTAAAGGAATTGAAGAAGAAGACTCTCGAGACTTCTTCGACAGGTATTTTTGTTATAGAAGTTAATACAACTACTTCTGATAATACCTCATGGGTTATGGATACTGGTTGTGGGGCTCATATTTGTACTAATATGCAGGCACTCAGCAACAGTAGAAGGCTGAAGCAAGGACAAGTGGAGCTACGAGTTGGGAATGGAGCGAAAGTTCCAGCACTAGCTGTAGGCACATACTTGTTGTCTTTACCTTCGGGATTGATTTTAGAACTCAATAATTGTTATTTTGTACCTGCTATAAGCAGAAATATTATTTCAATTTCTTTGTTGGATTTGGAAGGTTATGATTTTTCAGTTAAGAATAAATTATGTTCCTTCAATCGCAACAATTTGTTCTATGGTTCTGCCCCTCTTACGAATGGGCTTTACATACTCGATCAATCCGCGCCAATTTATAACATTAATACCAAACGGTTCAAACCTAATGAGGAGAACCGAACGTTTCTATGGCATTGTCGTTTAGGGCACATCAGCGAGAAACGCATCAAGAGGCTCCATTCGAATGGACTTCTTGGCTCATTTGACTTTGAGTCATGTGAGAAATGCGAATCCTGCATGATGGGCAAAATGACACGGGCCCCCTTTAATAAACCTAACGAGAGGGCCAGTGACTTATTGGGCCTGATACACACTGACGTGTGTGGCCCAATGTCCACAAATGCAAGAGGAAACTATCAGTACTTCATTACCTTCACTGATGATTTCAGTAGGTATGGATATGTTTATTTAATGAAACATAAGTCTGAATCTTTTGAAAAGTTCAGAGAATTCCAAAATGAAGTACAGAACCAACTTGGCAAAAGCATTAAGGCTCTTCGGTCCGACCGAGGAGGAGAATACTTAAGCCAAGAATTCAGTGATCATCTAAGAGAGTGTGAGATCGTATCCCAACTCACTCCTCCCGGAACACCTCAATGGAATGGTGTGTCTGAGAGGAGAAATCGGACCTTATTGGATATGGTTCGATCTATGATGAGTCACACAGACCTTCCAATATCCCTTTGGGGATATGCTCTGCTAACAGCAGTGTTCACTCTAAATAGAGCGCCATCGAAAGCAGTAGCAAAGACACCATATGAATTATGGACTGGAGTGGCTCCAGTGCTGTCTTATCTTAGAATTTGGGGTTGTGAAGCCTATGTCAAGAGATTAATCTCAGACAAGCTTACACCAAAGTCTGATAAATGCTACTTCATTGGTTATCCGAAGGAAACCAAGGCTTATTACTTCTATCTACGTTCCGAGAACAAGATCTTTGTTGCCCGGGATTGTAACTTTCTTGAGAGGGAGTTTCTCTCTAAGAAAGACAGTGGGAGTAAGGTACTGCTTGAAGAAATTCAAGATGAACAGGATACTGCTCAACCTAATGAGGAAGAGCAGCAGGAGGACCTACAAAAAATTGTAGAGCCTGAACCTTTAGTACCTGAAGTTCGAAGATCCGGGAGGATCCGTCACGAACCCGAGAGATATCAAGGATTCCTCGTGACTGACTGTCATGATCTTCTGATCATTGATGGTGATGAACCATCGAACTTCAATCAAGCCATGATGGGCCCAGATTCCTCGAAGTGGCGCAAGGCCACTGATTCCGAAATGGACTCCATGTCGGTCAACCAAGTGTTTTCGTTGGTTGACTTACCCGCTGGTGTAAAAGCCATCGAGTGCAAATGGATCTTCAAGAAGAAGATTGACGTGGATGGAAATGTCCAGATTTATAAAGCCAGGTTGGTGGCAAAAGGTTTCAGACAAGTTCATGGTGTGGATTACGATGAAACCTATTCACCAGTGGCTATGATGAAATCTATTCGGATTCTACTAGCAACTGCAGCTTTTCATGATTATGAAATTTGGCAGATGGACGTGAAAACCGCCTTCCTGAATGGTATTCTGGAAGAGGATGTGTATATGACGCAACCTAACGGTTACATAGATCCAAAGAATGCTGGGAAAGTATGCAAGCTTCATAAATCCATTTATGGATTGAAGCAAGCATCGAGGAGCTGGAATCTTCGTTTTGATGAAGCGATCAAGCAATTTGACTTCATCAGAAACGAAGAAGAACAATGTGTGTATAAGAAAACTAGTGGGAGCAAGATAGTATTTCTTATTCTGTATGTCGATGACATACTGCTTCTCGGAAACGACATTCCAATGCTGAAGTCGGTAAAAGACTGGCTTGGAAGTTGTTTTTCCATGAAAGACATGGGTGAAGCCGCATACGTTCTTGGAATCAGGATCTACCGGGATAGATCTAGAAGGCTGATAGGCTTGTGTCAAGATTCATACATTGACAAAGTCCTACAAAGATTCAGCATGAAAGATTCCAAGAAGGGCTTCACGCCAATGGTACATGGCACAACGCTAAGCAAGAAGCAGAGCCCTACGTCGGCTGCTGAGCTTGAGCGCATGAAGAATATTCCTTATGCATCTGCAATAGGATCTGTCATGTATGCCATGATATGTACTCGTCCTGATGTTGCTTATGCATTGAGCATGACGAGTAGATACCAGTCAAATCCAGGTGAAAACCATTGGATTGCCGTAAAGAATATCTTGAAGTATCTAAGACATACTAAGGATAAGTTCTTAGTGTACGGTGGAAGTGATGTGCTTAAAGTCAGTGGATTCACGGACGCAAGTTTCCAGACAGACCAAGATGATTTCCGATCACAGTCCGGTTATATCTTTTGTCTGAATGGCGGTGCAATCAGTTGGAGAAGCTCCAAGCAAGACACTGTTGCTGATTCCACTACAGAAGCTGAATATATCGCCGCCTCAGAAGCAGCGAAGGAAGCTATTTGGATACGAAAGTTCATTATTGAACTAGGTGTGATACCAGATGCGGCTGAGCCTCTGGCACTATTTTGTGATAACAATGGTGCTATTGCTCAGGCAAAGGAACCAAGATCACACCAGAAATCCAAGCATGTTCTAAGAAGATTTCACTTGATACGTGACATCATTAATAGAAAGGAAGTCAAGATCAGCCGAGTTCAGACAAATGATAACGTCGCTGATCCGTTGACAAAGCCACTCCCAAGGCCTAAGCTCGAGTTTCTGACTGAAGCTGTAGGCATTAGAGACATTGAAATGTAATCTAAATTTGAGTGGGAGTTTGAGGGCTTTTATTTAGTTATTTGATATGTTCTTGTAAAACATTCTTATGTTTAATGAAATTATTATTTCAAGATTATTTTAACTGTGATGAAATAATCGTTCCAAAGTGATATAAACCATTTTATAGGTCATCGAAGTAAGTGACTTGATCTTGAGTCATCAAAGTCATTTAGCTTGATCATGAGACCCTATATTTGATGGATGGATTATATCATCATGTCCCTAGTCGAAGGTTGTTGAGATTGGAACACCAACAACCGTGAGAGACTAGATTGGTATGTGACTTATGACCAAGTTTCATGGTGTCATAGATGCACGGCATCAAAGTCAATACATAGGTGTATGTTGGGAACATACGACCGGACACGACCCGCTTATAAGAACTCTTCGGGATATTTATATCTGTGTCATAAGAGATTCTTACTACGACTATAGAGTATAGTCCTTAGACCTGAGTTCGCATGCATGTGATTGCACATGGACTGATGCACTTTGATCATTGTCTAACACTGTCGTTTCTGCGATAGTTATAAGGACCTTGTTTGGGTACATCATGAAATGAGTAGTTTACAGTGATGGAACAAGACGGAATTTGTCCCTCCAATATAAATGGAGTGAATATCTCTAGGCCAATCGGAGATTTGAATACTGGAAAATGCATGGCCATGCTCAAACGGACTGTCCCGAGTCGTTTGGATTGTCAGTATCGAATCAGAGTCCGATGAACAAGATTAGGCTTTATAAGGATGACACTAATCTTGCCTTATGACTAATCGAGATATTGAGACAAAAGGATTATGAATACAGAGATTCCAGTATAAGTGGGAGATTGTTGGAATTGTGTCCAGTAATCTCGGTACTGTCTCTAGAAAGTAAGAGTATGTCAATGATCAGACATAAGTCATATAATACTGGGGGTCATGATGGCTTGCTAGAGTCCGCTCATGATCTATAAGTCTTGGACTTATTGCCTTTATTATATGATCCCATATGGGTCACACGCCTAAGCTAACAGGAAAATGTGTAGGAACGGCTTAGCAGAAGTACGGTAAAAGTGCCAGGCATTTGTCGTACTTAGAGAGAGATTAATGGGTCTGATTAAATCCAAGGGATTTAATCAGATTGGTATTTGGGCCCAAAAGCCCAAAAGGGAAAGAGAAGGGTTTGATAAACTAAAACCCAAATCTCTTTCTCCCTAACCCTAGCCCCCAGCCGCGAACTCTCTCTCTTCCTGCGCCTCCTCTCCCTTGGTCTAGCAGCCTCTCTTCCTTCTTGGTGTGCGTGTGTGAACCTCTGGAGGAGTTATCACTTGGTGGCTCTCTGATCTCTGATATACCTTCTCTTTCCGCTGCATAAACAGGTAAAAGGTGAGATCAACAAAGTTTCTATTCAAGAAGAACCTAGATCAGCATGTTTAGGATAATCTGAATCTGAGAATTGAATCAGGATTAACACCAAAACATCCTTCAATTTGGTCCAGTGAACAGAATTCATATCTCAAATGATTAAAATCAAATGAGTCCAAAACTATGGATTTATTGAATCCGCTTCACTCTTGTGGTTAAACGACTATACCAAAGAAAAGTCGAGTTCGAGTCATCAGACTCAAACCGTTTGGTATTTATGTTATATACATGTTGGTTTAAGATATAAAACCCATTCTAAACGGGGTGCTACCATAGAATATTTCATTAAGATCCAAAGAACAAAACTCGTCTTTTATCAAATGAAAAACATTCAAATTCTCAAAAGAAAATGAAAGGCATTTTGCATATAGCAAGTACATGGTGGCAATTACTTAATTTCAAAAACCAAGTAGGAAAGGCTCCTACAAGTGGAGATCTCTACGGCTCATGCAGCAACCATTGCTTCATCCAGACACGCAGTTCCACTTGTCCTTTCTTCAACGTTCTACTGTCGCTTAGGTCCTGCATATTTCAAAAATATCAGTACCACAACAAGTATCCAATACTTATGTAGAACTTGAATTAATAACACAATACCTGAAGAAGAAGTACCATACATCTTCTCCATCTCTTGTGAATCTTCCAAGAATTTAATGCAATCTCTCTTCCAATGCCCTGACTTATCGCAATAGAAGCACTTCTTAACACCAGATGGGCTTGACTTGGGCTTAACAGATGACACAGGCTTATCCTGATTCCAAATCTGGATGGCCCTGTCTCTACCCTTGCCAAAACAAGATTTCTCAAATCTTTTACCCTTTATGATGTCCTGCTCTGCTGCTTTGATCATGCTATGCAGCTCAGTCAACGTCTTTGTCAAGCCTTCCTTGATATAGTTCTTAACGAACTTGTCATAGCTAGACGGCAGTGACTGCAGAATGATGTCAGTGGCCAACTCTAAGTTGACAGGACATTCCAGTTTCCCCAGGTTATCAATGTAACCCATCAGTTTAATGACATGAGGACTTACTGGAGCATCCTCTGGTAGCTTGCACCCAGTGAGAGACTTCACCATCTGGAATCTCTCAACTCGTGCCAGATCTTGAAACTTCAGTTTCAGGCTGGTGATCATCTCTATTGGCGACTCCATGTTCTCATACTGACTATTCAAGTCTGAGTTCATGGAAGCCAACATCAGACCACGCACATCTACCACATCAGTATAATGCTTATTCCAAGCATTATACACTGCATGCGAGCGATTTGTCCCAAGCTTTTCTGGAAGAGCCTTTTCAAGGACATAGTCCTTGCTCTCCTGCTTGAGAATGAATCTCAGATTCTGATACCAATCCAGGAAGTTGGATCCATTTAACTTGTCCTTTTCAAGGACGGATCGCAACGAGAAAGTAGTCATAGACATAAGCTGAAATCCAAGAAAAACAAAGATTTAGTTATGTATATGATGAGAATTCTTATCAAAATAAGAAAACTCGCATTATATTCAAACAATGTTTCCTCTATGAATATAATGATCCAAGACCCATACATTATTAAAACCTGAGTGGACGACTCGCCATCACCCAGAGTTTAGCAATCTAGGTAAGCAAACCATTGCTAATTGTACTCAGTACAACTCTTGGTCGTAGATAAGACAATCCATGTCTCATTTACTCTGATGTCTCTGGGCCCAGAACTTCTGATAGCCCAGTCAAGTAAAACAATCTCTTCTGCCTTGTGATCATTGACAGTCGCACTGCAAGTCTATCAATGATCACCTGCCTTACTCATGTAGCAGTGGATACCAAGGACTCCAAGACTACCCAACATACGAAACAAGTCTTGACAGTGACAAGATTGGGCAAGACATCAAGGTCACTTGATATTTAGTTGAGGAAACTAAACCCAAAAGTTTAGCAAATCAATCTCTTGGGTCATGTAATTGTTGATGTTAAGCACTGCAAATCCATCAACATTACTACCTGCCTTACTCACGTAATTGTGGACACCAAGCTCTTGGCCAGAACATCACACAACGAAACGAGTCTTGACAGTTGACCATATTGAAGCTAATCTTCGATCAATGTTTAAGTCTAGTTTGGTTTCTGCAAATTCAAGGTTTAATAACCAGAATTTTGAATACTGTGTCGATCGACGCAGACAATGTATGTCGATCGACACTACCAAACAAAACCGGACTTCAATAACCAGTTAATTCAATTAACCCGGTTCATCGAACCGGTCATGTCGATCGACACAACCCATGTGTGACGGTCGACATAGACCTAAACCGAAGATCGTTTTGATAACCGGTCCAATCCAATTGAACCGACTTGTCTGATCAAACTGATCTTAACCAATCGGTTTATTCTAATTGGGATAATCAGTTCAATCCAATTGAACCAATTTAACCAATTTAAACCGTTTTAATCAGTTTCAACTGATTGCGATAACCAGTCCAATTCTATTGAACCGTATTATCCAATCAAACTGATTTAACCCACCGGTTCATGCTAATTGAGATAATCAGTTCAATCCAATTGAACCAATTCATCCAATATAAACCGATCAATTCGGACTTAACCAAGCATGATAACCGGTCCAATCTAATTGAACCGATTAACCATTCGCTCGGTCTGTGTCGACCGACACCAACCTGTGTCGATCGATACGTGGCCGAATTTGTTCTGTGTCGACCGATACACAACCTGTGTCGATCGACAAAGAAAGCTTTCGGTTTTTCTTCGCGAAAAACCCTAGCCGCCGAATTTCGTCCTGTGTCGACCGACACTCAAACTGTGTCGATCGACACTCGACCGAGTTTGCTCTGTGTCGACCGACACACCCAGTGTGTCGATCGACACAGAAGGCTTTCGGTTTTTCTTCGCGAAAAACCCTAGCCGTCGACTTGTTGAATTCGCCACCTTGTGTCGACCGACACACCCAGTGTGTCGATCGACACTGTGCGAAAACACAGAATCGCAGATCGATCAGACGATCTCACCTGTTCTAACTCATAATTCCAATGAATGAATTCAATTCATTAAATTCTACAAACAGGTTCGATTCAATGATAAAACCCTAAGGCTCTGATACCACTGTTGGGAATCCGAGCCAATTCTAACAGATTCAGAATTCTCGCGAGTTCCCGATAGCCTAGGATCTAGGGTCTAGTTAATTGAATCTGGATCTCACCTCGTGATTACCTGGTGTTTGGCAGCAGAAGATTATGGTAACACGAGATCTATAGCGCCCCAATCGTTGCGCCTCTATCGTAGTCCACACGCACACAAGCTGGAATCCGCCGGGATGCTAGTACCGGTGCTCGGATCTCCTTGGGACTTTTGTTTCTAGAGGTTTCTGTGTTTTCTCTCTGAGAAAACTGTCTAGGCGGCGCAGAACGAACCACCTTAGGTCGAGATATAAAACGTGTTTATATACTGACCTCGAGGTGAACCGAAACATCAGTTTCGGTTTCGCCATTGTGTCGACCGACACACTTAGTGGTGTCGATCGACACACGTCCTGTATCGATCGACGCACCCAATGGTGTCGATCGATACACCTCTTTGAAACTTATATTCGATGTGTATCCAATACACATCGACCAGACCATATGTCAATGATCAATCCCATACGAAGTATGTCCAACTTGCTTAGGTGTGTGACCCTGTAGGTTCACACGATACTGGAAATGAGTTACAACTCATTTGTCATAATTGGTTTCTAGCAAAACATTATGATTACCCAGTATCACATGAATTGTCCGATCTCGACAATACAACTATCTTCAGAGTTAGTACAATATGATTTCAGGACATAATCCCAACAGTGAATGTGTTGTTGGAGATGCGCGATAGATAGATCGAGTTTCAATCGAGAGCATGTGCCGCAGTGTCCTCGATTCCTGTTAATCGCTTTCTCGTTCTTTTGGCTAATGCTTGTGTGTTGTGGGTTCGACACGACGTGGTAGTGCGTGATCGACCGTTTATTGTATTGATTGTTATTTTGGGATTCTGGGACGGGAATTTGTAGATGTTAGATAGACTAGCAGCCGTAGTGGGGAGCCGTCTCGGTGGGTGATCTTAGATCGCTCATTAGACTCTTTTGTGTTTTCAGGTTTAGCAGCGGCGGACGCGGAGATCCTTGGTGATGTCTCGGGATTGCTTGTGGCGGGATTTTGATTCGACGTTTTTGGGATTTTACTTTGGTTCGGTTTTTGGTACCATTTAGTACCATTTTGTGTTGCAACACAATGATTGTTTTTATGAATGAAAATTGTTTTGTAAAGACTGTTAAACGTTGTACGTAACGTTTGATTACTGAGAAATGAATATGTTTCCCTGATATTGTGTTTAGTCCAAACCAACACAACTCACGTAAATGGCACAAGTTGAAAAGCTTTGTATCATGGAAGTGAGGATAGCAGGGTCAAAGACGGGTTAGTGCGAGCCTCTGTCTCAAACCGATCTGTCTCTGGCTTCGTCTTGTGACAACTCTTTTCTGTTTGACTTGCTCGGGTTCGACTTGGTCATGTTCTTGTTTGATTGTTGACCGGTCAGCTCGACGGTCAGCGGATAATGGGAAAGGGGCGTTACACATAGCCATACCTACTGAAGTCATCAGTAAAGGTAATGAAGTACCGAAAATTTCCTCTGGCACTCGTGCTCATTGGGCCACACACATCCGTATGTATAAGGCCCAATAAGTCACTGGCCCTTTCATTTTGTTTGTTGAAAGGGGCCTTGGTCATTTTGCCTAATAAACAAGATTCGCATTTCTCACATGATTCATAATCAAATGAGCCCAGAAGCCTATCACTATGGAGTTTCTGAATCCGTTTCTCATTTATGTGGCCCAAACGACAGTGCCAGAGAAAAGTCTGATTCGTGTCATTTGACTTGAATCTCTTGGTATTAATGTTATAGATTGGCATGCTTTGGTTTAGAACATGAAGCCCATTCTCTAATGGACTGCTACCATAAAATATATCATTGTAATCAAAAGAACAACATTTATTCTTAATTGAAAACTGATATCCTTCCATATCCAAAACAGGAATAGAAATAATGTTTCTGCTTATAGCAGGTACATAGTAGCAATTATTGAGTTCTAAAACCAAACCAGAAGGTAAAGACAAATTAAATGTTCCTACGGCCAATGCAGCAACTCTTGCTCCATTTCCCACACGCAGGTCCACTTGTCCTTTCTCCAAAGTCCTACTGTTGCTTAGGCCCTGCATATTAGTACAAATATGAGCACCACAGCCGGTATCCAATATCCAAGAAGTAGAACCAGAAGTAGTAACATTTACTTCTATGACATAAATACCTGAAGATGAAGTCTCGAAAGTCTTCTTCTTCTTCTTCTCTTCTAAGAATTTGTTGCAATTTCTCTTACAATGCCCAAGCTCATTACAGTAATGGCACTTATCAGTCTCAGATGGGCCGGGCTTGGGTTTGGAAGATGACACAGGCTTGTCCTGATTTTCAATCTGGACGGCCTTGCCCTTTCCCTTGCCCTTGCCAAGTTTCTTAAACTTCTTACCCCCTTGTACCATAAGTACATTTGGAGTGCCCTTCTTGATATTAGGCTCAGCTCTCTTGAGCATGCCATGCAGTTCAGTCAACGTCTTCGTCAAGTTGTTCATGTTATAGTTCATAACAAACTGATCATAACTTGACGGCAGTGACTGCAAAATGATGTCAGTAGCCAACTCTTGGCTAATGGGACAATCCAGCTTCCCTAGGATAATCAATAGAACCCATCATCTTAATGACATGAGGACTAACTGGACCTTCCTTTGGTAGCTTGCATTCAATGAGAGACTTAACTGTCTGGTATCTCTCAGTTCGTGCCTGCTCCTGAAACATACTTTTAAGGCTAGTGATCATCTCCATTGGCGACTCCACGTTCTCGTATTGCTTCTGCAAATCCGAGTTCATGGTAGCCAACATGAGACAGCACACATCGACTACATCATTAGAATGCTTATCCCAAGCACTCCTTTCTGCATGTGGGGCATTGGCTCTCGGTTTTTCAGGGAGAACATTTTCTAGGACATAGTCCCTTTTCTCCTGCTTGAGAACAATTCTCAAGTTCCGATACCATTCGAGAAAATTCGATACATTTAACTTGTCCTTCTCAAGGACGGATCGCAAGGAGAAAGTGTTGTGATGAGTGTTAGTCATAGCTGAGATCATAGAAAGGAAAAAGGTTTAGTTATGATATTCAAGAAATAAGAAATCTTAACTATTAAGAAAACTCGCATTATATTCAAACAATGTTTCCTCAAATGAATATAATGATCCAAGACCCATACTTCACTAAACTTGAGTGAGCCAGTAGCTATCACCCAAATTTTAATTATCTAGGTAAGCAATAACTTTGCTAGTTATATCCAATATAACTCTTGGTTGTGGATTGACATCTCATGTCCAATCCACCTGATGTCTCTGAGCCCAAAACGATTTTGATGGCCCAGTCAAGTAAACCAATCTCTTAAGTCATGTAATTGTTGATACCTTGCACTGCAAGCCTATCAACACGATTACCTCTTGCCTTACTCATGTAATTGTGGACACCTTGCACTGCAAATCTATCTCACAATGAAACGAGTCTTGACAATTGACAAGATCGGGAAGACATCAAGGATTACTTGATATTTAGTTTGAGGAACGGAACTGATTTAAAACGTTTAATCTTATTATGTTTTAATTATTCTAATAAAAGGATTTATCTTGGTTTGGTTCCGTGATTTCAGGTTCAATAACCGAAACCAGCGGACCCTGTGTCGACCGACACTACTTTAGTGTCGATCGATACAAATTTACCAAAACCAATTTGCGATAACCGATCAATCCAATTGATCCGATTTTTTATAACCGGTCAGTGTCGATCGACACTACATTAGTGTCGGTCGATACCAACCTTATCAAAACAATCACAATAAATCGTTTTAGCGGTTTAACCAATTTTAACCAAGGTCGATAATCGGTCCAATCCAATTGAACCGACTATCCTGATCGCGAGGTCTGTGTCGACCGACACAACTCTTGTGTCGATCGTCACAGTTAGGTTAAACCTGAATTTAATTCGGGTTATCATTATGTTTCGATCGACACCGGATTGGTATCGATCGACACAGTGCGATAAACCCTAGAATCGTTTTCAAACCAAAAAACCTAAACTAGATTACTTTGATCAAAACGAGTTTCAACATGCTTGTATCAATTATACAGAGATCCAGATTCAACTAATCTAATCAACATGCTACCGATTCAATAGTTATACCCTTCTCCTTAAGCTCAATTTCCTTCGACTTCGCTGCATTTATCACATCATCCATAGAGAGAGTGTCTCTACCATACTTCAATGTCTCCTTCAGAGAATCATAATGCGATGGCAAAGAACTCAGAAGAAGTATGGCTTGTACTTCATCTGTAACAGACACCTTCACACAACACAAATCTGATACAAGCTTCAAGAAATCGTCGACATTCTGATCTATCGATTTTGACTCCACCATCTTGAATGTATAGAACTGATGTTGCAGATGAATCCGACTCGGAGGATTTTTCGTATTGTATAGCCTCTCCAGAGCTATCAAATCGCAGCTGCAGTCTTGCACTCCTCCAATTTCCGAAGGACACGATCTCCCAAATTGAGGATCAACACGTTCATCGCTTTCTCATCTCGCTCCTCTTTCTTAGCCTCTTCCAGCTGAACCCTTTTTGCAAACGCATCTGCAGACTCATCCTTCTTGATCTTCAGCTTTGACGGTGTTGGCGTTTCTGACAACGCATCCTTTAAACCAAGGATCGACAAGTGAGCTAACATCCTCTTCTTCCACATAGAGAAATCTCCATGACCATCAAACGTAGCAATCTTCACCTTTGCTGACTTATCCATGATAGCCCAAAAAAAACAGTCACTTTCGCACAGAAACCTTTTGTGTCGATCGATTCTAACCGAGTGTCGATCGATGCACAAACCGTGTGTCGATTAGCATCGATCGACACGAAACCCAGAAAACATGAACGACCTTTGAACCCTAGTCGTCACCCTGAAAACGAATCTGAAAACCTAAACCTCGTCGACTATTGTTCCTTAGTCGCGATCCAGAGAAGAAACCTTACCGAATTGACTCTTCCCTTGCTCCTGAAGCTTCACACCTCGCTCTGATACCACTTTGTAGAGATTTGGATCTTACTTCTGTTTGTTTGTTTGAACAAGAAAGTAAAAGACACAGAGAATTAACGAGTTCAGATCACGATGTGTGATCCTACGTCTCAGCCTGGAGCTTTCCAGTAATCCACTACAATCACAGATTACAAGCTATTAGGGTTTCTCTCAATCTCTCTGATTACGGCTTACCCTAATCCCACACATGCTTAGCTTTATATACTAAGTCTATTACAAGGATAAGTAGGTTAAACTAAACCTTAGCCCAATAGAAACAAGCCCGTTCCTAAATGACGTACCCAGTCGCGGGCTAAGTCATAACTAATGATTTTCATCACCAAAGCCCAACAAAGACAATATTAAAAGACGGAAAACTGAGAACATTTTTAATCTGTTTGGATGAGATACACAATAACACCAACATTACCTGTTGGAGTGGTTATATGTTTCTCTGTGAAAGGAAGATGACTAAGTCCATGTTCCACGATCTCATACAGACATATACAACTCCAGTTATCAGTTTTAAATCATTTTATGTAGACCAGACATGAGGTCACGAACTTGAGGATCATTAATAACCAATATTCCTAAGAGCATCTCTAATGGTAGGTTCTCAACCATTGGAGATCCTCTTATAAGATGATTACATAGTTAACATGCTAACATATACAAACATATAAAACGATTAGGGTTTTGTCCTATCCAAAATGGAACTTAATATGGTTTAAATATTCCAATTCCTACATTACAAATATTTGGATATGTTTGTCAGTTATTTAATACAGCTAAAAGATTTTTATATATATCTTATTACTAAAATATTTACACTTATCATATTTCTTATTAATATGTGTAAATTTTAAGTTGACGAATGTTACATTTATTATAAATGTGTTCTTAAAAATGTTGTTGAAAAGTTTGATGATTGTTAGATAAAAAAAGGAAAGTATTGGATTCAATGAAAATAAAAATGTATATATAAATTAAATATACAAGGTTAAATGTTCTGTATTTTGTATTAAAATTTAAAAACCTAAAACTTTGTTAACAGACATAAACGGAATTAAATAGACAAGTGTTACTTTTGACGGATTTAAAATGACATGTCTAAATTGGTCTTAATTATAGACGGGACTAAACAAACTGGATCTATCCGTTTTAATATCTTTCAGCAAATATATATTTTAAAAAGCAAAACACAAAAAATAAATATTTTTTGCAAGAAGAAAAGCTGTCTTAAATAGCTAAAAATATTGGATTCAATAGGACTAAGTATAGAGAAATATAAAAAAAAAAAAATTTAAATATTTTGTATTAAAATCTATAAATAGACATAAGGCGATTTAAATAGGCATATATTATTTCTGGCGGATTTAAAAGAATATATCTAAATGAGTCTTAAATATATATGAGTCTAAACATGTCATGTATGCCTATTTTAACATCTCTACATTATACCCAAATAAATTTAAAATTAAAAACCTATAAATACATGTTTTACTAAATAATATTTGCAAGAAGCTTAATTGCTTAAATTGCTGCAAAGTATTGAATTCAATAGAGCAAAAATTTATAGGTAAATATGCAGTGTTAATTTTTTTGTATTTTGTATTAAAATTTAAAATTTTAAATTTTGATCTAAACAAATTTAAATAGGTATATGTTACTTATGTAGAGTTTAAACATACGAGTATAAATGGATTTTAAACATAAATGGGTCTAAACGGTTCATGTCAAACCCATTTTAACATCACTATAAACCCAAATAAAAATTTAAAAGAAAATTCCCAGAAATTAATGTTTTACAAAATAATTTTTTCAAGCAAAAAAATATTATCTTAAATAGTTGGAATAATTGGATTCAATCGAAGTAAATATGTATTGAGAAATATACAAAGTTAAATTTTATGTATTTTGTATTAGTTATTAAGAAAAAAGTTTATAAACAAACCCAAACAGATTAAAATATGTATGTATATACTTCTGATGGGTTCAAACATATGAGTCCAAATGAGTGTTAAATATAAACGAGTCTAAACAGTTCATATCTGCCATTTTTAACATCTCTAAGTAAAACTAAATATTTTTTTTAAAAGCAAAATCCAAAAATAAATGATTTATTAAATAATATTTTAAAAGAAAAATTGTCTTAATAACTGAGAATATCGTATTTAATCGAAATAAAATGTAAAGTTAACTATCCAAAATTTATTATATTTTAGAAATTATTACTATTAGTATTATATTTTAATGATCAATGTTTTACTAATTACTTTATAACTATTATTATTTATACTAAAATTATAATATTGAATGCAACATTATTGTTGTCTATATAATTATATTCTACACATCAAATATATCTAATGCATCATAACATCAATTTTTAAAAAGGTAACAAAAAGAACAAAAATAGAAAGAAAAAAATATAAACTCAACATTAGATAAAAATAAATGGAAAAATATACAAGATATATAATTATAATATAAATAAAAAGTATACATTATATATAATCCAAAAATAAATAATTAGTATGTAAATCTGAAAACTAGATAAAATATATATACTCAGAAAACGTAAATAAGTAAAATAAATTGTACTATAAACCAATATAACCATTTTATATAATCATTAAACTAATTTTCCGCGCTCAGCGCAGATCAAAATCTAGTATTACAATTAATATAAAATATATAGTTACAATAATATTATATTCAAAACAAATACAAGTGAAATTTATTGTAATCAGTATTATTTTTTAGTAGAATTATTAATTTAGTATTATTCGATAAAAGTTTACTAAGTTAGTATATATGATATGTAAAAGGACTAAATTTCCATTATCGTTAAGCTACTAATTAATCTTACTAAAATTAAAATTTAAAATTGCAGAATTAATAACTAAACAATAAAAATTATAAAAAATACAAACTTAAAAACACAAAATTAAAAGATAAATTTTAAAATCAGAAAAATATAAAAGAAATAAAAATTTTAAATATTTAAAACTAAAAGTTAAAAATCGAAATAAAAAATAGAAACTTTAAAATTAAAATTAAAATTTGAAAAATAAATAATAAAATCTAATTAAATTAAAAGTTAAAATAAAATTAAAATTAAAATTAAAATAGATTTTTGTAATTTTAATGTGGTTTTTTCTCTCAATTAACTAAATATTTTAATTTCATTTATCAATATTTTTAAATATTTATTTACTTAATTGGAAAAAAATCTTCTAGTTTTGTATAATTTCTATATACCCACCCTAATTTTATGGATGTAAGTAAAATCAGAATAATATCTTGTTTTTTTAATGTCTGAAACTCATTTAAAAAATTATTTTCGTTTTAATTTTTTAAAAAATTTGAAACTCATTTCTAATATATATATATTTTTTTAAATAATATTTTTTAGCTATATAAAATAAATCTGCAAAAAAAAATTGATTGCTTTTTGCCACGTCAATATATGTAAATAAATCCTTAGAAATTAAAAGTAAATTTGTTATATACCATATAAATCTATTATACTTCAATACTAGTTTTATAATTTTTCAGGATCGATTCAGTGTTGAAGAGTTTAAACAAATTTGCATCAAATACAATAAATCTTCAACGCTAAACTAAAAATCTTCGATTTAAATCCTCAAATTTCAAAAATCTGCAAACCCATATTAAAGTATTCTAAACTTTATAAAAAATTATTCAAATTAAATCTGCAAATAAAAAATTAATATGTTATACTATAAACAAATTTGTGATACTAAATACTAGCTTAGTAATTTTCAAAATAATATGTAGATTTTATTTTGTTGGAAATGTGATTTTTTTTAAAAATATTTAGTTTTTTTGTTGATACGAAAAAGTAAGGGTAATTTATGTTTTTCTATCAAATAATTATAAAACTTTTACCCACGAAAATGTCAATTTTAAAGACCAAAAAATAATACTAATCTAAACTATCACTATTTTTTATACTAAATAAATTTCCCCCAAATATAATTGAACTGTAGAAGAGAAGAAGACCAAATCTTTAGGAGAAGATAAAGTCAATTAGTTTTTTTTTTTTATGCCAATACATATTACAATCAATATATAGAACAAATAGTTATAACAATCTATATATTTTGCGCAAATATAATTGAACTGTAGAACAACAAAATAATCATAATCTTTTTAACTTTTTTTTTTTATAAATGTGGAGGTTTCCAAAGACTTTCTAGGTCCAAAGACTAATTCCACGAAATCTTACATTCGGATATGCGTTCAAAAATTACTCTAAATATAAAGCGCGATTAGATGGCTAGGAAAATTCGAGCCTAAGTGGCGAGAGATTACTAACACTCCTTTTACCACTAGGATATGAACTTTTGGTTATAATCTTTTTAATTTTTGGAAGAGATAATCTTAATATTTGATCTTTTACATCTTTTTCCGTTTTATTATGTATTTTTAAATTTTCACTTATATGGATATTAATGTATTGTTGATGTATGTCTAAGATTTTTTTGGTCAACATGTATAAAGTTAAAATTAATGAAGAAAATAATTTAAAAAAGTTTAGCCGTTAAAAAAAGAAAGAAGAATAAATCAATTTAAAAAGAAAACAAAAAATAGAACGGTTATTTTCATGAAGCAACTAACTAAAGTAACGTCGTCCTAATTTTCTCCTTGTCCCGTTTTTCGAGGTGCGTCGATCCTTGCTTGCTTTGTCCGATTAACTCCTTGGTGGTCGGATTTCACTACCGACACCAGGGAGGGTTTGATTTTAGGTGGTAAATAGGTGTGGTTTGTCGATCTACCTCCTCTCTGACTTCCTCTGTATGCTCTCCGGCGCTGTCCTTCTGTCTTAGCCGCTCACGGTGGTTGGTTCGAGGTCTTCATCAGCTGTGCAGTCATCGCCGTACGTGTTCCTCGGAGGTGGAGCCTCGGTCCGTTCGAGCTGTCGTTTGGGTGTGCCTCGTCGCGTCCTTTATCCGGCAGTTTTTGTTGAGCCTCTTTGTATGTTTCGTGCCGTTCTATCTCTGCCGTGGATGGGGTTCCGATGGTCGTCCTCTGGGCTCGTCGCGTCTCAGCTATGGTGAGATCTCCTTCGCTTAATTCTGTTTCTTTTGGAAGAAGGAGATGGTCTTTGCTACGGTTTATGCTACGGGTTGTTGGTCGAGGTTTGGTTAGGTGTAGTTGTTTCAGATTTTACCTCTCCTAATAAGTCAATTGTTGGTTTAAATTCTGGTTCTAGCATTTTAGCTTGCGTAGTTTTGGTTCGTTGCGGAGTATGTTGTGAGTGCTTTCCAGTCGAGTTCTTTTCCGGTTTCGCTTTTCTTCGGAGTTCTTCGAGTGGTTTGGCTTCGTTTTCTCTTTTCTGGTGAGATTTGGGGTTGGTTATGGGCTTCTATTCAAGGGTTATTCGAGCGCTAGGAGTGCGTTTCTACCGCATCCGGAAGAATTAGTGGAACTTTCTTAGGTTTCGTCTTGTCGGGTTATGAAGTCTAGGTTCTTTAGGTCTGGGAGTGTGTCTCTCAGCTGTGTCGCAGGAAGTTGGTGCTATCGTTTGGTGGGCCGTGGACTGCTTCGATATCTTTCGCTCAAGATTTTTCGCAAGGATTTGGACTCGCAAGTTTTTTGTTATTTCTGGGTTTGGATTTCATCGATTGTGTTTGTTTAGTTGTAGGTTATAAGTTGCCTTTTGGTTAAGCTTTGATTGCCCGTTGTGTGGGCGTTGGTTACCCGTTGTTTGGGTTTTGGTTACCCGTTGTTTGGGCTTTAGTCTCCTATATTTAGGATCTTGTATTAAACTTTTGTTATTTCAGTTTTATGAATATAATTCTCAGATGAAAAAAAAAAAAAAACGGTTATTACATATGGTTCATTATTGTCAGCAATTCGTAGTTTTAATGGGCCCAATCAAAGCCCTAGAGCCACTATCAAAACGCAGACGCAGCATAAAAGCTTTAGGAAGCTGTGACGATAATTCTTGGTAGGTGGATAATCGGTTAGCCCCCGTCCGGAGCCATGGCGAGGTTGCTTCCTTCCCCGTCGCTCGATGTTCTACTATTTCTATCTCCGACGAAGATTTCCTCCTCGTCTTCTGTGCGCGACTCGCGCTCGATTGTTTGCTCTTCGTTGCGTGCCCATGGTTTCTCGTCCGTCCGCCTTTCTTCGCATCGCAACCAAAATCCGAGTCTTCGGATGGCTAGAAGAGCGAACAATCAGATGCACGTTGTGGCTATGGCTCCCGAGGAAGAGAAACTCACACGTCGCAATCCTCTAGATTTCCCAATTGTAAGTTCTGGAGAAATAGATTTCGGATCTTCCCACCAAATTTCCAGTGTGACGTTTCGATTCGGCGTAGTAGTAGCTCAATTTTTCCCTCCCTTTCATGTTCACAGGTCTTTAGGTTGTAAGATAAATCTTATTCCTCAGCTCGCTGTTTGGTTATTCTTGTTAACAGTTGAATCACTTGGTCTATGTCTGTAGAAAAGCTCCCTTGTTCACGAGTCATTTGTCAACTCATCTTTTCGTTGCACTGCCTCGATTTGCATAAGGGATGAGTGCTCATACTATCTTTAGTTTTGGTTACGAATACTCGAGAATCTACATAAGAGCATGTTCTTATGGTTATGCTTTCCATTCTCATTATAGAAGTCCAATCTGACCAGAAATGCATGTTCCCTTGTTATGTTCTTAATTTTTCTGCTAGAAACGATTGTAATTTCGTTGTGATGTACTGTTAGGAGTGGGAGAGACCTAAACCTGGGAGGAGGCCTGATATATTCCCAAAGTTTAGCCCAATGAAGACACCATTGCCACCGCCGATGCCTTATGATCCTCCGGAAGAAGACGAAGAAGAGGAAGAGAAGAAAGAAGAGGAAGAAGAAAACCCAGACCAAGAAGAAGAGGAACAACCCGACAAGCAGCAATAGATTCTAAAGATCTAAGAGCCTTTCTGTTTTGTAGTGTTTTTATGAGGGGAAAAAAATCAATCGTTCTTCTCACAAATAGTTGCTAGATTCAATCTCCCACACTCGTGTAGTATATTTCTGTAATGCGTCAGTTTCAAAAATCCAATCGTTCCTTTCCAACCTTGGAAGAGCAATAACCATACTTTACCTATAAATGCAAATAAAGAAAAAGTTTGGGGCCAAATCTTCATATTTTTTAGGAATACATGATGTAAAGCCCATTATGAATTGTCGTCGTTTTCTAAGTTGTAAATACGACATCGTATTGTTTGCATTCACATCGTTAGGTTTTTGTTGTGCCTCTCTACTAAATTCTACTTCGCCCTCTTGTCTCACCGCCACGAAACTAGAGCTCAACAATGGCGTCGATTCTCTCGAAGAAGAAAGAAAACTACACCTTGAAAGAGCTCAAATCATTAGGCCGTGACCTACTCTCTTCTCGAGCTCACATAAATAACCTTCCTCTCCTCCTCTCCTTCGTCTCGCCGGAGTCTCCGCCGCAGTTCGTCGTGGAATCCCTCCTCTCCCTCCAGTCCTTTTTCACCCCTCTTCTTTCTCAGCTCCCCTCGACTTCTTCACATCCTTCTTCAACGAAACGCCCTTCCGAAGATGATGATGATGATGATTCGTCAAAGACAAAGACAACTGAAGTCGATGACCCTGAAGTTATCTTCAAAGCTTGGCTGAGATCAAATTTTGACGAGTTCGTGAAGCTTCTACTCGATGTTCTTGTCTCTCAACAGTCCGAAGATACTCTTAGGGTAACCCTCTTATCTTCTCTGTCTCTGTGTGTTCTCTCATTGCTGTGAACTTCGTCGTCTTCTGTAGCCTTGACGGTGATGATTGCTACATATAATTGTTGTTATGTATGCTTCGTTTGTTTATATAGGATATTGTTTTGGGCACATTAATGGAGTTTGTAAAGCTTCTGAATGCGGGAAGATTTCACTCTTCCATCTTCCACAGAATACTTAATGCTATTGTAAGTTTCCTTCAAACTTATTGCAAGTTTGTTCTTTTGTTCATTATTCTCAGTTATTTATTGCTTTTACTATTGTCTCTGCAGATTCACTCTGCAGTTGATATCGATATCTTTTTGGATATACTTAACTCAAAGTACTTGAAGTACATCGATGTCAGGTATGTTGATAACCCCTTTGTTTTATATGTATTCGTCTTGTTCTTTCTGCTGGTTTAGCATGTCGTTCTTTGCTCATTTGGGATTGACTCGATTTATGCCAGATATTTTACATACATCAGCATGGAAAATTTTGTGAAAACAATAGAAGCATCAGTCGGTTCTGGTGAGCTTATTCGCCCTTTCTTTCTTACGTTTTCTCTTTTTCCCCCCCTTTAATTATGTGTGTGTAACTGATGTGGTTTTGGGCTTTGTAGCTGATAAAACCGTGATGGAAAATAGTGAGGCTGAGAATGATTCACAAGACAGGTTAGTATCAGTAAATATTTGATCCTTTCATTGTATATCTTATATGTGTTGCTTGTTTCTTCCACACTGTTTGAATGTAAATTTTAGGCTCTAATTCTTTTGCTAATGCGTTGTTGATGATCTGGAAAATTTGTTAATTGTAGCCTAGAGCTCTCTGTTCGCAAGATCTATCAAGTTTTATCTCGAATTCCACCTCCTGAAAAACAAGCTGAGAAGTCTCACCATGAGATGTGGAGTGGCTCAGGTGACTGTTTCTTCTCGCTTGACTACTTGTTTCTCTCCCCCATCTATGTTTAGATTTCTTAATAATGGTTATCGGTATTTCCAGATGGAAGTAGTAGTGAGAAACCAACAGCAAAAAAGAAAAAGAATAAGGATCAAGATAGCAATGTAAGTTTTCATTTGCAAATTTGCTAAATATACTCAATCCGTGAATAGTTTTTCTTCCTGCGACGCAATTGCTTACTTTTGCCTCTTAATCTATTCTGTCAGCTTCTTTCTCCTACTACAATTGCCAAGAGGATGAAGTTGAAGTTCACTAAAGCATGGATCTCGTTTCTCAGACTGCCACTTCCCCTTGACGTTTATAAAGAGGTTAGGTGGTTTACTTTCACAAATAACCCTTTGTTTGGAGTACGGCATGAACATCCAATATGCTATCTTTTGATGATCAGGTTCTTGCTAGTATTCACCAGACAGTCATTCCCCATCTGTCTAATCCTGCAATGTTATGGTGGGCGTATTCACCAAAGTTTTCATTGTTCTGTATCTTTTTCCTTTAATAATCACTTATATATGTTTCACTTTGCAGTGACTTCCTAACAAAATCATATGATATTGGGGGAGTTGTCAGTGTGATGGCTCTAAGCAGCCTCTTCATCCTCATGACCGAGCATGGTTTGGAGTATCCCAACTTTTATGAAAAACTCTATGCGTTGCTGGTTCCTTCAGTCTTTGTGGCAAAGCACAGAGCAAGATTTCTTCAGGTTTTTGAGTAACCAATGAATTACTGGTTTATGATCCATTATTGTTCCCTCTATATCTGAAACGCTTTCTGCAGCTTCTTGATGCTTGCCTTAGGTCATCATTGCTTCCAGCATATCTGGCAGCTTCATTCACAAAGAAACTAAGCCGATTGTCACTTTCTGTTCCTCCATCCGGATCGTTGGTCATAACGGCTCTGATCTACAACCTTTTACGAAGACATCCTACAATCAATCATCTTGTGCATCAGGTATGACCTGTTTTTGTTAGTGCTTGAAAATGTAAAACAAAAGCATGTTACCAGATGGAAAGTGACTTACTTCTCTATATGATTATACCTCACGACTGAACAAAAGAATGTATGGACTTACTAAAATGGTCATTCTTGTACAGGAACCCGTTGAAGACGCCAATGAAGTTAATTCAGAGGCTGCTGAAGACAGTGAGAGCCGACCAAAGACCAAGAGAAAGCTTGGCATTGATTATTTCAACAACCAGGAACGTGATCTCAAGAAAACTGGGGCCATGGGTAAGTATTTGAAATTCCTCGTCTTTGGTTTCTCTAGCTTCATACACAAAATTAAGCTCGGATTACTTGGAAATGTCGAGAAAGAGGGTGTTGTTTTGCTATATGTGAGTTTATTTCATAAGAGCACTGATTATATTCATTACTTGTTACAGGAAGTTCCCTTTGGGAGATTGACACTTTGCGCCACCATTACTGCCCACCAGTTTCAAGGTATATATTTTACGCAGCAAACAACTTTTCTCTTACGCTTTGTTATCTCATTGATATATCTCTTTTCTTGTGTAGGTTTGTTTCATCGCTAGAAACTGATCTAACCATCAGAGCGAAAACCACTGAAATGAAAATTGAAGATTTCAGCTCTGGGTCATATGCCACCATCTTCGGGGACGAGGTAATGTAGCTTCTGTTTATATGCTATCAAGTATTTTGGCCATCCCTTTTATAAGAGTGCAAAACCAAATACCATTAGACCCAACTAACCGTGGAGATGTTTATAAATGGCAGATTCGAAGAAGAGTTAAGCAAGTTCCTTTAGCCTTCTACAAAGCGGTTCCGACATCTCTCTTTGAGGATTCAGACTTTCCTGGGTGGACATTCACCATTCCTCAAGAGGAGACCAAATGCTGACTGATCTCATGCAGTATTCGAAGATTTGTGATACCAAATTTTGTATTTTGGATCGTTGAGATATACTTTTGGTTATGATACTGAATGTGTTGTTAGGCGTACACCTACACCATAGACCTTAACCATACATTCGTCTCTGAAATTTCTGTTTGCCAAAACAAATCTGTTCACTCATACTATAAGTTTTAACACTGCGAACTCTGAAGGTTCTTTATTAAACCTAAAAGGAAATCTCTTTTTGAGGAAGGGCAAATCGCATTAATAGCACAAAAATATGACTTGTCAAAAATATAGCACCAAGGAAGAAAAATCATAAAAATAACACAAAAACATGTTTTGTCACTAAATTAGCCATAACCCTAAACCTTAAATATTAAACCCTAAACCCTAAATACTAAACCCTAACCTTGAATAATAAATCCTATACCCTAAATACTAAACCCTAAATAATAAACCCTAAACCCTAAATAATTAACCCTAAACCCTAAATTATATAATGCTATAAAAATCTTTGTAATTAAAATAATGCTAAAAATGTGAATTATTTTTCTTGGTGCTATATTTATGATAAGGTATGTTTTTGTGCTATTTTATGACTTTATCGCATTAATAGCACAAAAACATGACTTGTCAAAAATATAGCACCAAGGAAGAAAAATCATAAAAATAGCACAAAACATGTTTTGTCACTAAATTAGCCATAACCCTAAATCTTAAATATTAAACCCTAAACCCTAAATACTAAACTCTAACCTTGAATAATAAACCTTATACCCTAAATACTAAACCCTAAACCCTAAATAATTAACCCTAAACCCTAAATTATATAATGCTATAAAAATCTTTGTAATTAAAATAATGTTAAACATGTGAATTATTTTCCTTGGTGCTATATTTATGATAAGGTATGTTTTTTGTGCTATTTTATGACTTTTCTGTGTGAGGAATCACATTAGAAAATTAAACAAACTTTCTTTTCGTTAGGCAAAACCGATGTGAAATTTGAATGGGATACCTGAATGCCAATGCTTACTTTTTTTTGTCATAGGCAAAAGAGGATCAACTAATCGGAGTGCGTTGATGATAGTCTGTGGTCAGTGGAGAATCCACACAAATCCCATTTACTCCTAGTAGGAGTACCTTTCAAATAATACCTTTTGTCAACCTTTCAAATAAATACTTCATCATTTCTTTCTTTTCATCGTGCGTTGGTTTGTTCATTTAGGTACTCACGACAACGATTGTTTTATGAGACTTTTCGACTATATAATATATATCTTTTCTTTTTGGGAATTTAATTTGTATCCAATTTAGATCAAAGAAGCATATAAAAGAACAATGGGATATAAAGTGAGATAATTTGCAAATGGGAAAAAGCTATTAAATAATTTGGTAACCATTCACTTGATGATGATCTCTCTATGTGGTTTGCAGCTCACCAACAATAGATCATCCGTAAGCTCTGATCATACAATTTTGAAACCCTGTGTTTTAGATTTTATATATCAAACAATCATTGCAAAAATGTCTTTGATTTGAATATACATTTAAACATTTATTTTAAAAACATTCGTACATGCCAATTTTTTTTCCATTGAATTTCATTGATTTGGAGCTTACAAAAACCAACTAATTACAAATTATTACACCTGAAAATTGATAGGAAAACTTAGACGGCAAGAAAAATAAATCCTTATTTACTCTAAAGTCCACAAATGAGAAACAAAACTCAAAAATTAAAGCCGGTTTACAACAAAAAAAAGCCGTATAACCAAAATTTAATACACTACGATAAAGCGATTTAATCATAAATAAATAATAAGCGTTAAAAAACAATATCAAAATGATTTAACAAAAGAAGGATAAATCATAATATATGGAGGCGAGATTTGATCTTTTTCATTAACTCAAAGAATCACCATAGTGTGACAAGTAAAATCAAGATTCATGAATCCCATGATACAACCTAGGAAACCTTATCGCAACACTCGGTATCGATTCTGTCGAATGTATTGAACTACGTTACTCTGGAATTAGACACAAATCTAAAATAGAAAGGAATTCAAGGAACTTCTTTCGAGTTTTTCTCTGTGTGATTTTCGTTGAGGATGCTCTACAAGAGAGACTTAGGGGTTCTATATATAGGATTAGAGAGGAGGCTAGGTTTAGGAATAAACCAACTTGTGCAGCAAGTCCGCAGACTTGCCCACCAAGTTTTTCGACTGGACCACACATAATTGTCCACCAAGTTTTCACAAATTGGAAACTTTCCCTTCTTAATAAAACACATGTCTTTATAGGATTAACTCATTTCGTTTCACACAAACACATTTTTAATGAAGTCCATGTCTTTAACATGTCTTTATTAAAATTGTTCCAGCAATCCCCTACATGAATATAAATGACTCTAAACATATCCAGATGCAACTATCTAGACATACTCAACTTACTAGATAGACTCGATCCAGCTAGACTTGACTAGACTAGACAGACTTTCGAGAGTATACGAAAATGTAATTGAATCTGAGAGGTAGCAATTTTCAGCTTTGAACCAATCATTTTTAATATATGTCGGTTTACTCGGCCATGAGGTGAACATGATGTCTTGAACCACCCGGACTTTGATGTAAACCGAGACAACATATATCGCACAGTGACATCTTCTCGTAGAACTATGTTCTCTATTGTGTTCATTTTGGCCTTGAACATTGATATATCATGGTTTTTAGGACTTTCAACCACGGTATATGTCTTTGTTATCGAGTCTTTTAGAGTCTTTTGGAGTCCTTTTATGTGTGTTTACAGGTCTAGGTATGTTTGGAGCGGATTTGGACATTATGGCGCATTCTGGAGCTATTTGGAGCATTTTCCCGAGAAGAAGAAGTTAGAGGCGATTCTGGATGCTTGTGTCGATCGACACACATTGTGAATCGATCGAAACATATGCAAGACAGACTTTTCTCAGCGGTTTAATGAAGAATTTAGAAATTTCACAAAAGCCCATAAGTTTCTCATAATTACAAAGAAGACCCAGCCGGGTTTAGATCATTATATTAGGGTTTTTAGCCACTTGTTTAGGCTACGCTTTTGATACGCTTTACTTACGCATTCTATTATTCAGAGAGAGAGAGAGAGATTTGGAACTCATACTCCTTGTTTCTGTTTTATGATATTTGGTTTTCTATTCATCATGTCTTTTGCTTCATCTGCCATGTCTGAGTAGTTTATCTGTAGGGATTCACATATGCTAGTTCTTCATCTAGGGTTGTTCTTACTGCTTGATCTGAATTGGCCACTTAGATTATTGATGTTAGGTTGATTTCTGCAACGAAAGTCGATTAATTAGCTAGAAAGAACCTAGATGAGCAATTTGACTATTTGCAAAGAAACTTGGCTTAGGAGAATTGTGAACGAAAGAACTTGAGATTAATGCATGTTTAGGATCTCTAGAACTCACAACGAAAGTTGGTTTGCTAGGATTGTTAGACATAGATAATACTCGCAACGAAAGTTGGTTTCTTATGCTTCTGTGATTCTAGTTCTAGAACAGTTCTTAATTATATCCCGATTGATTGATTAGCATGTGTTCCTGATTTCCTAAGAACTCCCTTGACTTGACGCTTCGCTTGCTTGCTTACACCGTTCTATTTACTTTATTGCTCTGATTTACTGCTTTCCTACTGTTTCACCTAGCTTAATTCGATGTTCTATAATCTATCGCAAGAGTCTTGAGTCTCTGTGGATTTCGATACCCTATATACTAATGGTTCACGTATGTGCACTTGCAGTGTAGATCTAGGGATTAAAACCTGATCGTATCAAACATGTCTGGTATTTGTGAGTGAAGTTGGAGAGTATAGCCTTACATTCATTCTCCTAGAAACGACCCCATTTCACACTCACTATGTGATCTGCCATCAATTTTCTTTCAAGAAGTATCCCTTTGTACTCCACTATTACAAAGTTATAGAATCATTAAAAGCCAACGCTTAACCTCATTATACACATATATCACTACGTTATCATCCTAGGAACTGGGCAGAGTTATAGTCCTCAATCTTGAATTAGCTCAATTTCGTTTTCCTTTTGAACCTAGATCTTGGGATCTCCAGTAACATAGTTGGGGTGTCCATCAAACTTCATCGTTCACAGGCTTTAAACCCATTCCTTTTGATGATTACAAAATTTGATCTCACAACAAGATTTTTGTGAACGGATCCGCTAAATTATCAGTTGACTTGATGTAATATATCGTGAGTAAACCACTTGAGATCAAATGTTTAATGGCATATGTCTTCTTCGTATATGACGAGATTTGCCATTATATTGATTACTCAGTGCCCGAGAGATAACTGGTTAATTATAACAGTGCACACGTAATGCTGGCACTAGTTTTTTCCACGTCGAGATATCTTCCAGGAAGTTCCGAAGCCATTCTGCTTCCTCTGCAGTTTTGTCTAAAGATATGAACTCTGATTCCATGGTTGATCGGTCTAGGAGTGTTTGCTTGGAATATTTCCAGGATACTTCTCCACCAACAAGAGTGAATACATATCCACTCGTAGATTTGGAGTTTCTTGAATCTGAAATCCAGTTAGCATCACTGTATCCGTCTAGTATTGTTGGTTCTTTTCCAAAATGAAGCCCATAACTTTTAGTATTTATCAGATAATTCAGCGGGTTGGCTGGTTCCCCCCCCCCTATACTACTACTTCTGCTTATTCCCCCCTAAACTGTCAAGTTTCTGATTTTCCTCCCCGAATTATAACTCGTAGGCTTAATTACACCTAAACTTTTTTCTCTGCATAATTAAACCTAACTAATTAGAATCACTAGTATGTGTTTTAAAATTATAAATGCGTTTTAACCTCTAATTACATTTAACCTGAACCGGCCAAAATTAAATCAAATCATAAATCAAACATACCCAACCAAACCTAATAAAATAAACCCGACCCATACCAATTAACTAAAACTAAATCGAAATTTAGGGATTTAGAAGCTTCTTCTTCCCCAAATATCACCATCCTGATTTCTCTAGAACAAGCTGGTTTTGATTTCTGGGTTTGGGGAAGCTATCGATTTCGAGCGAAGAAGAAATGAGCACTTCCGACAGATTTCGGATTACACTTTACTGGTTTTATCTTGTTGTTGTATATACAGATGAGAGAAAACGATAATAGAGGCTTCTCTCCAAATTTTTGTTGCCTGGCCTACAATATTACCACATAAAAATTGAGTATTAAAAGGACAATATTTATGGCCTGTTGATTTGGCCTTTTTCTCATTCCAAGAAGTCTTCATGTTCTATGGCCTTTGCTCTTGTGTCTTTAAATGGCACATCTTTTGCCTTCAGGCACATTACTGTTTTATGCGAACTCCTTTTTGCTTGTTATCCGGCTTTTAATACTATTACCTGGTCTAATTTCAGCTCTTTAAGCTTTTTCCTTCATGCCTCTTATGGCTTTTGGATTTTATTAGTTGTACTTGTACGGGTTAAAATAATCTTTATTCTTAGTCGATGATTTTCCAAACCTCTGCTAATTACAATTGCATTCTGGTTTGCAATGGTAATTGTCAAGTTTTTCGTTTTTCGCCAATCTTGGTTGTGGTTGGGCTTTCTTTGCCATGATTACCCTTTTGTGGAGCTTTATGTCCTATCAAACCACACAGAAATCTAAATCCAGCTTGCTCTGGAGAAATCAGGATGGTGATATTTGGAGAAGAAAAAGGCTTCTAAATACTTAAATTTCGGTTTAGTTTTAGTTAATTGGTATGGGTCGGGTTTATTTTATTAGGTTTGGTTGGGTATGTTTGATTTATGATTTGATTTAATTTTGGCCGGTTCAGGTTAAATGTAATTAGAGGTTAAAATGCATTTTATAATTTTAAAACACAGACTAGTGATTCTAATTAGTTAGGTTTAATTATGCAGAGAAAAAAAATTTAGGTGTAATTAAGCATACAATTTATAATTCGGGGAGGAAAATCAGGAACTTGATAGTTTAGGGGGAAATAAGCAGAAGCAGTAGTATAGAGGGGGGGGGGGAACCAGCCAGCCGTAATTCAATACTCTAGTTATGGCTTTCCAATGAGTATGACTTGGATTATTCGTGTAGCAACTTAGTACATTTACCGAGTGCACTAAATCGGGTCTAGTACAGTTCGTCAAGTACAAAAGACTCCCGATTACTCTTGGATACTCCACTTGTGACACGGCTTCACCAGAATTCTTTTTCAGATGAAGTTGAGGGTCAACTGGAGTTTTTGCTATCCCATTTGAGTAGTTCTTAAACCGCTCTAGGATTTTTTCAGCATAGTAATCTTGCGACAGGATTATTTGATGAGGACATTGACTCAAGCATAGAGATACTTCAAGAAGACCTAGAAGAAGTACCTGCTGCTCAAGACATTACAACCATGAGAGATCCTCCAAGGACAAGATCAGGAACTAGAAGACTCAAAGCACTGTTTAATAAGTCAATTCAGAGTCTCCTAGCTCAAGACTATCAAGAGCAACCGGCTAGAATTCAAGTGGAGCGTTTAGAGGCCCAACAGAAGCCCTTTGAATACTTGAAGATGATCTTCTCAATTCAGCCCACCTAGGTCCAACCTTGGACGACCACACACGCTCAATATAGTAAGATTCAATTCATATATTGTGTTTGTTCATTTTTGCAGGTCCAAAACATTACATTAGTCGTCTGAGCAAAGTCTGTATTAGTCGCATAAGTGAGTCAAGTTTCCCTGTATTACTTTTTGAATTCGAACCATAGGGTAGTTTAGTACTTTAGTAATAATTGTATTAGGTTTTCTGCCCTAGAAGGCAACAGCTGCACTGTGATACCCCGTAACAAAAATACGGTCAACGTGTTGGAATTATGTCCAGTAATATCTGTACTGTCTCTAGAAAGTAAGAGTATGTCAATGATCAGACATAAGTCATATAATACTGGGGGTCATGATGGCTTGCTAGAGTCCGCTCATGATCTATAAGTTTTGGACTTATTGCCTTTATTATATGATCCCATATGGGTCACACGCCTAAGCTAACGGGAAAAACACAAAAGAATGGTTTAGCAGAAGTACGGTAAAAGTGCTAGGCATTTACTGTGCTTAGAGAGACTAAAGGGCCTGATTAAATCCAAGGGATTGAATCAGACTGGGAATTGGGCCTAAAAGCCCAATAGAGTTAAAGAAGGGTTTTATAAACTAAAACCAAGTCTTTTCTCCTCTAACCCTTCTCCCCAGCGCCGCCAACTCTCTCTCTCTGCGCCTCCTTCTTGCTCGGTCTAGCAGCCAAATTCCCTGTGTGCGTGTGTGAGCCTTTGGAGGATCCATCTCTTGGTGATTCTGCTGATCTCTGACCATACCTTCTCTTTCCGCTGCATAAACAGGTATAAGGTGAGATCCATTAAGTTTCTAATCAAGAGAACCTAGATCTGCATGTTTAGTAGGATGAATCAATTGAGAATTGAATCAGGAAACACTAAACGATCCAACAGTGGTATCAGAGCCATTGGTTCTGTGGTTTTTCTTTAGAATCAAGTTTAGGATTGTTTAAGAAGTGTTTTTGAATCAATCTACTGATAAGAGAAAAACACTCAAGAAACAATGAATTAAAAACCTAAACTAATGAAAAATCGCATGACCAAACTATATGATTTGGTATGCGTCGGCCGAGTGATGATCCGATCGACCAAGCCGATCGCATGTATCGATCACAGATCGATGGCGTGGATCGCGTTGCCTGGTCGGATCGATCGACCGTGAGGCGCGAGCATCGCATGGATCGCGTGCGTCTCGGCCAGCGTCGTCCCGCTCTCGTCCCGCGCTGTCCCGGTCGCTCGGCGATCGCGTGAAGCCAACGACCCGAGCTCGACGATCACGGTCCCATCCCGAGCGATCGTCCCGTCCCGTCCAGCAGCTTGTCCCGATCGTCCCGTTCGTGAGGCTGTCATGATCGTGTGAAGCTCACGGCTAGGTCGTGATTGGTTCACATGATCAATCGGTTCGGTTCGGTTTAAGGCTCGGTTTAAAATTTTAATTAAAATCAAAACGTCGCGGTTTAATAAACAGATTTAATAATTTTATTAAGTTCTGGTTAAACCGGGATAAGAAATCCAAAGTCGAAAAATTGGATTTTGTGCCTAAACCAGTGATTTTCTAATTTGATTTGGTTGGACCAAATAAATTGAGAAAATCCGGTTTAGTAAATAACCGGTTGACAATTGTGGTCATCGTAGTAATTAATTTTGGTTAGACCAATTTTAATGAACCAGACCGGTTATGTCATTTAATTGGACAATTGGGTTATGTCTTGGACATAGACCAATTCTTGGGCCTCGGGCCAAGAAGTTAAAACAATTGGGCCAATTATTTGAGTCTTTTCATCAGATTAATTTAAAAATTTATTTTTATAAAATAATTATAAAAATCGATTTTTAAAATTAATAAGTTTCCAAAATTTTGAAATTAGAAAGTTTCTTAAAATAGAAGTTTCTAGATTTGCATGTTTTGGATTTTAGGAAGTTTCCAATTTTAGAAAGTTTCCAAAATTAGAAAGTTTCCAAAATAGTAGGTTTCTCAAAATGGAAAGTTTCCAAAAAGGAAAGTTTCCCAAAATAGTAATCTTCTATTTTGGGATAAGATTTTAATAAACCTACAAACCTCAAATAATATCAAGCGTTGGATGTCTTGTCCAGTCTATGTCAGCTGTCGAAGCCCATTCAATTGTATTCATGGCCTTACAGTGTGAGGGTGTCTACTTTTGCGTGGATAAGACGGTTTGTGATTCATAAATGTCATTGGGAGTCCCAGACATTAATGATTACATGACTGTATAGTCTGGTTTTCTTGACTGGGCCATCGGGAGTCCCGGGCCTTGAGACATCAGAGTGGATTGGGCCTCGGGCCCAGATTCACAACCAAGAGTTATATCACGGATATAATTAGCCGACATAGGGCTTACCGATATAAGCTAAGGTTAGGTGATGGCCAGTGGCCCACTTTGATCTTAGTTATATGTGGATCTTGGAATCATTATATTCTATTGAGGGTAACTTATGTTATTGAATATAATGCGTGATTAATCATATTAAGTATAATACAAGATTAATCATATTGAACATATTAACTAATAACCTTTTTATCTTATATATTTCAGCTATGACTACTACAAGCACACAAAACACATTCTCAATCCGGTCTGTTCTCGAGAAGGAGAAGCTGACTGGAACGAACTTCCTGACGTGGTCAAGGAACTTGAGGCTGGTCCTCAAGCAGGAGAAGAAGGATTATGTCCTTCGTGATCCCCTCCCCGAGAGGCCTCCTAACAATGCCGCCAGGACTCTGCATAATGCTTGGGAAAAGCATTCGTCAGATGAAAATGATGTCTATTGCCTGATGTTGGCGACAATGACTGCTGAGCTGCAAATGCAGTTCGAGAGTGTGTTGTCACCCATCGAGATAATGGCAAGCCTGAAATCGCTTTTTCAGGAGCAAGCAAGGACTGAGAGGTTTCAGACAGTTAAGAACCTCTTAGACTGTAAGTTGGCTGCAAATGCGGCAGTGAGTCCTCATGTCTTGAAGATGATGGGTTATCTCGATCATCTTCAGAAACTCGACTGCCCTATCAGCCAGGAACTTGCCTGCGACATCGTTCTGCAGTCTTTACCTGCAAGCTATGATCAGTTCATTCTGAACTTTAATATACATGGCTTGAGTAAGACATTGCCTGAGCTTCACGGAATGCTCAAGACTGCAGAGCCCAGCTTGAGGAAAACCGCCAAGGACCCCAATGTGCTTATGGTGCAAAAGGGCAAGGGGTTTAAGAAATCCTCTGCTAAGGATAAGGGAAAGGCTAAGGCTGTCCAAGTCTCGGACAAGGACACGCCAAAGCCCAAGCCCAAGTCTAAGGCTGGGCCTACTGACATCTGCAGGTTCTGTAAAGAACCAGGGCATTGGAGGAGAGAATGTAAGAAATTCCAAGAAGGTCTAAAGGAATTGAAGAAGAAGACTCTCGAGACTTCTTCATCAGGTATTTTTGTTATAGAAGTTAATACAACTACTTCTGATAATACCTCATGGGTTATGGATACTGGTTGTGGGGCTCATATTTGTACTAATATGCAGGCACTCAGCAACAGTAGAAGGCTGAAGCAAGGACAAGTGGAGCTACGAGTTGGGAATGGAGCGAAAGTTCCTGCACTAGCTGTAGGCACATACTTGTTGTCTTTACCTTCGGGATTGGTTTTAGAACTCAATAATTGTTATTTTGTACCTGCGATAAGCAGAAATATTATTTCAATTTCTTTGTTGGATTTGGAAGGTTATGATTTTTCAGTTAAGAATAAATTATGTTCCTTCAATCGCAACAATTTGTTCTATGGTTGTGCCCCTCTTACGAATGGGCTTTATATACTTGATCAATCCGCGCCAATTTATAACATTGATACCAAACGGTTCAAACCTAATGAGGAGAACCGAACGTTTCTATGGCATTGTCGTTTAGGGCACATCAGCGAGAAACGCATCAAGAGGCTCCATTCGAATGGACTTCTTGGCTCATTTGACATTGAGTCATGTGAGAAATGCGAATCCTGCATGATGGGCAAAATGACACGGGCCCCCTTTAATAAACCTAACGAGAGGGCCAGTGACTTATTGGGCCTGATACACACTGATGTGTGTGGCCCAATGTCCACAAATGCAAGAGGAAACTATCAGTACTTCATTACCTTCACTGATGATTTCAGTAGGTATGGATATGTTTATTTAATGAAACATAAGTCTGAATCTTTTGAGAAGTTCAGAGAATTCCAAAATGAAGTACAGAACCAACTTGGCAAAAGCATTAAGGCTCTTCGGTCCGACCGAGGAGGAGAATACTTAAGCCAAGAATTCAGTGATCATCTAAGAGAGTGTGGGATCGTGTCCCAACTCACTCCTCCTGGAACACCTCAATGGAATGCTGTGTCTGAGAGGAGAAATCGGACCTTATTGGATATGGTTCGATCTATGATGAGTCACACAGACCTTCCAATATCCCTTTGGGGATATGCTCTGCTAACAGCAGTGTTCACTCTAAATAGAGCGCCATCGAAAGCATTAGCAAAGACACCATATGAATTATGGACTGGAGTGGCTCCAGTGCTGTCTTACCTTAGAATTTGGGGTTGTGAAGCCTATGTCAAGAGATTAATCTCAGACAAGCTTACACCAAAGTCTGATAAATGCTACTTCATTGGTTATCCGAAGGAAACCAAGGCTTATTACTTCTATCTACGTTCTGAGAACAAGATCTTTGTTGCCCGGGATTGTAACTTTCTTGAGAGGGAGTTTCTCTCTAAGAAAGACAGTGGGAGTAAGGTACTGCTTGAAAAAATTCAAGATGAACAGGATACTGCTCAACCTGAAGAGGAAGAGCAGCAGGAGGACCTACAAGAAATTGTAGAGCCTGAACCTGTAGTACCTGAAGTTCGAAGATCCGGGAGGATCCGTCAAGAACCCGAGAGATATCAAGGATTCCTCGTGACTAACTGTCATGATCTTCTGATCATTGATGGTGATGAACCATCGAACTTCAATCAAGCCATGATGGGCCCAGATTCCTCTAAGTGGCGTAAGGCCACTGATTCCGAAATGGACTCCATGTCGGTCAACCAAGTGTTTTCGTTGGTTGACTTACCGCTGGTGTAAAAGCCATCGAGTGCAAATGGATCTTCAAGAAGAAGATTGACGTGGATGGAAATATCCAGATTTATAAAGCCAGGTTGGTGGCAAAAGGTTTCAGACAAGTTCACGGTGTGGATTACGATGAAACCTATTCACCAGTGGCTATGATGAAATCTATTCGGATTCTACTAGCAACTGCAGCTTTTCATGATTATGAAATTTGGCAGATGGACGTAAAAACCGCCTTCCTGAATGGAATTCTGGAAGAGGATGTGTATATGACACAACCTGACGGTTACATAGATCCAAAGAATGCTGGGAAGGTATGCAAGCTTCATAAATCCATTTATGGATTGAAGCAAGCATCGAGGAGCTGGAATCTTCGTTTTGATGAAGCGATCAAGCAATTTGACTTCATCAGAAATGAAGAGGAACAATGCGTGTATAAGAAAACTAGTGGGAGCAAGATAGTATTTCTTATTCTGTATGTTGATGACATACTGCTTCTCGGAAACGACATTCCAATGCTAAAGTCGGTAAAGGACTGGCTTGGAAGTTGTTTTTCCATGAAAGACATGGGTGAAGCCGCATACGTTCTTGGAATCAGGATCTACCGGGATAGATCTAGAAGGCTGATAGGCTTGTGTCAAGATTCATACATTGACAAAGTCCTACAAAGATTCAGCATGAAAGATTCCGAGAAGGGCTTCACGCCAATGGTACATGGCACAACGCTAAGCAAGAAGCAGAGCCCTACGACGGCTGCTGAGCTTGAGCGCATGAAGAATATTCCTTATGCATCTGCAATAGGATCTATCATGTATGCCATGATCTGTACTCGTCCTGATGTTGCTTATGCATTGAGCATGACGAGTAGATACCAGTCAAATCCAGGCGAAAACCATTGGATTGCCGTCAAGAATATCCTGAAGTATCTAAGACATACTAAGGACAAATTCTTGGTATACGGTGGAAGTGATGTGTTTAAAGTCAGTGGATTCACGGACGCAAGTTTCCAGACATACCAAGATGATTTCCGGTCACAGTCCGGTTATATCTTTTGTCTGAATGGCGGTGCAATCAGTTGGAGAAGCTCCAAGCAAGACACCGTTGCTGATTCCACTACAGAAGCTGAATATATCGCCGCCTCAGAAGCAGCGAAGGAAGCTGTTTGGATACGAAAGTTCATTATTGAACTAGGTATGATACCAAATGCGGCTGAGCCTCTGGCACTGTTTTGTGACAACAATGGTGCTATAGCTCAGGCAAAGGAACCAAGATCACATCAGAAATCCAAGCATGTTCAAAGAAGATTTCACCTGATACGTGACATCGTTAATAGAAAGGAAGTCAAGATCAGCCGAGTCCCGACAGATGATAATGTCGCTGATCCGTTGACAAAGCCACTCCCAAGGCCTAAGCTCGAGTATCTAACTGAAGCTGTAGGCATTAGAGACATTGAAATGTAATCTAAATTTGAGTGGGAGTTTGAGGGCTTTATTTAGTTATTTGATATGTTCTTGTAAAACATTTTATGTTTAATGAAATTATTATTTCAAGATTATTTTAACTGTGATGAAATAATCGTTCCAAAGTGATATGAACCATTTTATAGGTCATCGAAGTAAGTGACTTGATCTTGAGTTATCAAAGTCATTTAGCTTGATCATGAGACCCTATATTTGATAGATGGCTTATATCATCATGTCCCTAGTCGAAGGTTGTTGAAATTGGAACACCAACAACCGTGTGAGACTAGATTGGTATGTGACTTATGACAAAGTCTCGGTGTGTCATGGATGCACGGCATCAAAGTCAGTACATAGGTGTATGTAGGGTACATACGACCGGACAAGACCCGATTATAAGAACTCTTCATGATATTTATATCTGTGTCATAAGAGATTCTTACTACGACTATAGAGTATAGTCCTTAGACCTGAGTTCGCATGCATGTGACTGCACATGAACTAATGCGCTTTGATCATTGTCTAATGCTGTCGTTAAGCGATAGTTATAAGGACCTTGTTTGGGTGTATTATGAAATGAGTAGTTTACAGTGATGGAACAAGACGGGATTTGTCCCTCCAATATAAATGGAGTGAATATCTCTAGGCCAATCGGAGATTTGAATACTGGAAAATGCATGGCCATGCTCAAACGGACTTTCCCGAGTCGTTTGGATTGTCAGTATCAAATCAGAGTCCGATGAACAAGATTAGGCTTTATAAGGATGACACTAATCTTGCCTTATGACTAATCGAGATATTGAGACAAAAGGATTATGAATACAGAGATTCCAGTTCAAGTGGGAGATTGTTGGAATTATGTCCAGTAATCTCTGTACTGTCTCTAGAAAGTAAGAGTATGTCAATGATCAGACATAAGTCATATAATACTGGGGGTCATGATGGCTTGCTAGAGTCCGCTCATGATCTATAAGTTTTGGACTTATTGCCTTTATTATATGATCCCATATGGGTCACACGCCTAAGCTAACGGGAAAAACACAAAAGAACGGTTTAGCAGAAGTACGGTAAAAGTGCTAGGCATTTACTGTGCTTAGAGAGACTAAAGGGCCTGATTAAATCCAAGGGATTTAATCAGACTGGGAATTGGGCCTAAAAGCCCAATAGAGTTAAAGAAGGGTTTTATAAACTAAAACCAAGTCTTTTCTCCTCTAACCCTTCTCCCCAGCGCCGCCAACTCTCTCTCTCTGCGCCTCCTTCTTGCTCGGTCTAGCAGCCAAATTCCCGGTGTGCGTGTGTGAGCCTTTGGAGGATCCATCTCTTGGTGATTCTGCTGATCTCTGACCATACCTTCTCTTTCCGCTGCATAAACAGGTATAAGGTGAGATCCATTAAGTTTCTAATCAAGAGAACCTAGATCTGCATGTTTAGTAGGATGAATCAATTGAGAATTGAATCAGGAAACACTAAACGATCCAACACAACGGGCAGTAGAAAGTCAACCGAGGGCAAAATTGTCATTTTACCTAAGTCAGGGGTAAAATGGTAATTTTACCAAAAGTCGAGACGGAAGCCGAGACGGGCCGAATATTCTTATATTTCAATATAAAGAATGTTCACAAGACCAGAGTTGGAGAAATCGGAGCAGAAACATGTTTTTCAGTGAGTCGGGAATGGAAACCGATAAAACCGACGAAACTTTGGAAATTCATAACCGGAGCTACGTAAACCCGAACGGAGTGATTCAAAATGCTAAATTCATCTAATAGCATGGAGAATCTGATTGTGAAGGTTTGAGGATTTATGGGAATCAGTTGGTATTTTCTAAAATAATTCTCGAGGAAATGAGTAAACCGAGCAAAGGAGATTAAGTGAAGCTAAGGAATGGTTCTTATTGGATTGGGCCAGTTTAGATGGGCTTTTGTTGACTCAGAACACACAAAAGGGACAGGTGTGAACTCCTCAGGTCGTCAGCCTTTCCATGTGAGGTGTCAAGCCCATGCTTGATGCATGAACCTTGTTGAAATGCACCAAAAACACCTAAACAAATTCATTTTTGGGTGTACCTCTCTCTCTCTAGCCTCACCCACGACCACATGCTCTCCCTTCTCTCTAGATTCATCCAGAAAACCCAGAAAATCCTTTGCATCTTCAAAGAAACCCCAAGAACACCAAGAACACTCTTGAGTGTTCGTAAGACCTTCTTCCACCAAAAATACCATATCTCTCTCAATATAAACCCAAATCAACTTCTGCAAAGTGCTATAGCTTCCTCTCTCCCTCCTCTACAACCTACATCCAGCCAGTCATGACCGCCGTCGCCGGAGATGGCCGGAAACTGGCCGGAAAGAATTTGCGGATTAGGGTTTGGTGGATATCTATCTTCCTTCACCAGATCTGAATGTTTTGAAGCCATGGGTGGCTAGATCCCTTCTTTGCGGTCAGTTTGATAGGTGGATCGTCTTCTTAGTCACCGGAAAAAGGGGTGAACCGGCCGGTCAACGCCGGACCACCGTCTGTCAACGCCGGAGCCGGTCACCGGAGAAGCTCAACCGCCGCCAATCTTCAGCCGGTTCTTCAAGGAGTGTGATGGGATGGTTTGATTCAAGATTTGGGTCGGTTTAGGGCTGGTTTAGCCTTGGTCAACAGTTAGGTCAAACCGGTCAATGTTTGACCAAACCGGTTTAACCTAACCGGTTCTAATTAGACCGGTTCAGATGGTTCAGTGGTTCAACCGGGTTGGTTTGGGTGGTCAACCGGTTCAGTCAAAGTCAACGGTCAGCCCTTGGTCAACGGTCAAAGTCAACGGTCAACGTCGGTCAAAGTCAACGCCGGTCAACGCCGTAGTCAACGCGGGTCAACGCGTTGACTCCGGCCATTCCTAGCTTGCGGTTCATGTCAGGGTGTTCGGGAAGCCTCGGGGTTCGTGTTCATGCGTGCGGGAAGTTCGGGTTTCAGTTCGGAGGTCTCGGGATTCATACCGCGTCAGACCGTCATTCCGCGCCTATCTCACTGTGAGTCGGCTCACAAACCCTTAGTTACATATAGACCGAGAATTACTAAACCGTAGTGTTAGGTTGCATACCCGTTAATCAAAGTGAATATTAATTAATAAATAATTGGACGTTAATGATAAACCGGTTAGGATCAGATGAGCATGTTAGGGTTTAACGAATTAAAAAGGTTAATCAATTGTGTGCCGCTAGGTTGTTAGTAATGATTGGGTGATGCATTCATATAGACCGTTGTTTAGGACCGTATATGCATCTATATATGTATAAGAACGATAATTAATGAATCTATGTACGGGAATTAAGACGACACTAAAATACGAGTTAAACCTAAACAAACTTATAGAATATTGTAACGGGATTGGGGTTTAGGATTAATAGCGGGTTTGGGTAATGGATCAAATTAAGTTAATAATGAGACGTCGGGGAGTTAGTAAGTTTACTAACTCTAAACCGACGGATCGGGGAGTTAATGAATGATGACTAGGTTTGGTTAAGAAATAAGAAGTGTGATGATTGGTGAACCGCCTACGGGTTAACAAGCGGTTAACCCAAGGTAGCAGGCGTGAAATGGATTAAAAGACTTAGAAACCCTAATAAGCCTGCTTGTGATGTGTTTGTGTGTTTGTGTGATTGATTGAGATTGTGTGATTGATTGTGACTGTGTGATTGATTGTGATTGCGTGATTGTATTGCTGTTGTTGTGAGCTTTGTGTGCAGGCTTGTTAGACTGCTCGGTGTTGGGCCGAGCAGTTATTGCGGACACTTACTCCGGTCACGGGACCGGGTAAGTTAGTGGTGCTGACTAGGTATCTTACCTAGTCAGAGCGATGGTAGTGTAGAGGCTTGCGGAATGGTTGGGGATTTACTATTGATATTGATTGCGTGATCTGTGCTAGAGTCCCAGCGAGTCTGCGTGTTTATATTTCTGCACTAGGACTCTAGGGTGCGTTAGATTCCGCAAGCCTAGGTTTTGTTTACGTTCTGGTACTTCCATCCCGGTTGGATCCTCGGGAATTGAGAACCTGATCAGCTTAGCCTGGCGGGTGCGAACCTATGGAGTGACGTCTGTAGGGTGTAGTCCGGAGAATACGGGGTCGCGTCCTAGGGCCGGACTGCATGGAAGCTCGGGTTGCCGGGGGTAACCGGAGTCGCCGCGTATCGATGGACAGAGAACGGTGTCCTAGTCGTTGTGTGGACGGCTAGGAGTCATGTGGGTTAGTTGCCATATCGGTGACAGTGGAAACCCGTGGAAGTCATCAAGTTCAAAGGGCCCAGTGTTTGTTTTGTTATCTTTCTTTCGTTGCGCGATAGATAGATCGAGTCCAATCGAGGACATGTGCCGCAGTGCCTTCGATTTCCTTAATTCTCTTGTTTTGGCTATTGCTTGATTGTGTGTGGGTTGACACGACGTGGTAGTGCGTGATCGACTATTGATTTCTGTTGATTGTTATTTGGGGTTTTGGGGCGGGACTTTGTAGACATTAGATAGACTAGAAGCCGTTAGTGGGGAGCCGATTCACTGGGTGATCTTAGATCGCTCATTAGACTTTTTTTGTGTTTTCAGGTTTGGCAGCGACGGGCGCGGGAGATCCTCGGTGTAGTGTCGGGATTGCTTGTGGCGGGATTTGATTCGGGATTTGATTGTTTTATTTCGGTTCGGCTTTGGCGCCATTTTGTGATTTTGATTTAGTTGTGTGTTTGACTATTTGTATATCTGACTTGACGATTATTTGTAAAATTCTATTAAACGTTGTGCTTAACGTTTGATTACTCATAAATAAAATTGTTTCCCTGATATTGGGTTTAGTCCGAACCGACACAACTCACCGAAGTGGTACAAGGTGTACAACTTGTATTACGGAAGTGAGGATAGCGGAGTCGAAGATAGGTTGGTGCGAGCCTTTTGTCTCAAACCGAACTGTCTTTGGCTTCGTCCTGTAGCGAACTTTTCCCGTTCGACTTGCTCAGGTTCGATCGGTCATGTTCTTGTTTGATTGTTGACCGGCCAGCTCGACGGTCAGCGGAGAATGGGAAAGGGGCGTTATAGAAAGGTGGTATCAGAGCATGGTTCTGCATGGGTTTCGAAACATTTCATTTATGAGTGTTTTCCGCGTTTTATCGAGTCAAATGTGTCACACAAGCATCCATTAGGAAACCGAGCCGCGTCCGTTGAACCCAAGGTTGGGATGGGGAGTATCATTTTCGTATTATTTGCACTAACTTATCTTCGAGTTTTGATTGCAGTCGTGCAGCAGTGTGTCCTGGGTGGAGTGGAGGTGTGTGTGTGTGTGCGCGGAGCAGTTATTGATGAGCGGCATGAGTCAGTAGGGATCAGTCGGTTCGCCGTAGGGTCAGTTGGATCAGTTTCAGGGATACCCAGCATCGGCAGGCCATTCCCGAGGTTCTCGTACATCGGATCGTCCACCAGTTCCTTTGCGGCATTTACAGGGTTCGAGAGCAGCAGCAGGTAGATGAGCAGGTAGCTATGCTTGAGGATGTTTGGAGCAGCATGCCTCATCACCAGCCGGACCTATGACCTGAATCACCCCGTACATAGTTCGACATGGTTACGTCACCAGCGTCTACGGAGTCGCAGTTCCAGCCAGCCTCGTCACCAGCCGAGATGATAGAGGTACCGCCAGCAGTATCAGAGGGCCATGGAGCGTCGACTGCCCGATTGCCGGACCAGGACCGTGTATACACGATGGAGAGCCGTACCGAGCACCAGTACCGGAGGATTACCGAGCGGGACCCAGTCGCCGAGATCCCGAGCCAGTCCGCCACATGTTATTCAGTTGCCGGTCGTTCAGTTATCCCGACCCGAGCCAGTGAGGACTTGCCAGTTGTGTAGAGGTGAGGGTCATCGCTCACCCGATTGTTTCATCGATTCCCCGTCAGAGTCGACAGAGCCGACTTCTCCTTGTCAGCGATGTGGTAGCTATGATCCTCAGGCGTCCGTATGTTACCGTGGACCACGCCCAGCGTCCGTTCCAGTTTGTCAGATGTGTGGCCGCGCAGGTCACGTTGCTCACCTTTGCCCGATAGCCGAGCCACATCAGGTCGGAGCACCATCTAGAGACACACACTCATCACACCCTCCCGGCGCACCTGCCAGCGGATACTTCAGCGAGCCGTTTTGCCAGTGGTGTTGGGCATTTCTAAGAAGGGAAGTTATTTTCCAAGAAGAACAGTGGGAGTAAAAGTATAACTCGAAGAAATTCGAGAAATACAGGAGGCTGCTCAACCTGTTGAGGGAGAGCAACGGATGGATTTACAGATTTCTGTAGAATCTATGCTCAACCTGTTGAGGGAGAGCAACGGATGGATTTACAGATTTCTGTAGAATCTACACCTGTAGAGCCTGAAGTTCGCAGATATGAATGAATCAGTTACTAATCCGAGAGTGATTTCTCGTCATTAGTTGAACCTGATAATCATTGAAAGTTCGCATGATCTGATGATCATTGAAAGCGACGAATCTGCGAAATTCAAAGAAGCGAAAGTGAGCCCGGACTCCGAAAAATTACACTATGTGTAAGTTAGCTTTATTGATCCATTCATGGATGGAAGCAAACATATCGGAGTTGGAATCTTCGTTCTGTTGAAGTAGTCAAGGTTTTGACTTGAACAGGAACGAAATGGAACTGTGCGTTTACTAATAGATAAATGGGAGCGATGTTGCATGTCTCATATAGTATGTCGATGACATACTGATTCTCGGAAATGACGTCCCAATGCTGCAGTCGGTAAAGGACTGGCTTGGGAGTTGGTTCTAATGATTGACATGGGTAAAGCCACGTATGTTCTTGGATTTTGGATCTAAAGATAGAGATCCGAAAGAGCTGGTAAGACAAAGTCAGGATTCTTATCCCGACAAAGTCCTACACGTTTTCAGCATTCCAAGAAGGGTCTTATGCAAATGTCACATGGCATTACGTTTAGCAAGACACAGTGTCCTACGATAACTGCTGAGCTTAAATGCATGGATAAGATTCCATATGCGTCGGCAATTGGATCTATCATGTATGCCATGAAACGTAGTTGTTTGATGTTGCTTTAAGGTTAAGCAAGACAAGTAAAGACCAGTCAAATCCAGCAAAGAATCACTGGATTGCCGTAAAGAATATCCTAAAGTATTTGAGGAATACTAAGGATAAATTCTTGAGTTACGGAGAAAGTGAGGTGCTACGAGTCGGTAGAGTCTGAAAGGCAAGTTTCCAACGGACAAAGATGATTTCCGGTCACAGTCCGGTTATATCTTGTGTCTGTCTGGCGGTGCAAGGCACTGTTGCTGACTCCATGACTTAAGCTGAACATTTCGCAGCTTGGAAAGCGGCGAAAGAGGTTGTTTGGAAAGAAGAGTTCGTCACTGAACTTGATGTGATTCCCAGCATAGATGAGACTAGCTGCACATCAGAGGTCCAAACACCTTGAGGGTAGGTATAACCTATTCCGTGAGATAAATGACAGAGATGTTAAGTAGATCAGCAAGTTTCAATGAATGAGAACGTTGCTAATCTATTAACGAAGCCACTCCTTAGGCCTAAGCACGAGTCGCGGACTGTTGCTGTAGGATAAGTGAAATTAAGATGCAGTCGTAATTTCAGTGGGAGTTATTAAAGGGCTTTATTTAGTTATTTGATATGTTCTTGTAAAACATTCAAGATGTTTAATGAAATTATTATTTCAAGATTATTTTAACTGTGATGAAATAATCGTTCCAAAATGATATGAACCATTTTATAGGTCATCGAAGTAAGTGACTTGATCTTGAGTTATCAAAGTCATTTAGCTTGATCATGAGACCCTATATTTGATAGATGTTTTATATCATCCTGTCCCTAGTCGAAGGTTGTTGAAATTGGAACACCAACAACCGTGTGAGACTAGATTGGTATGTGACTTATGACAAAGTCTCAGTGTGTCATAGATGCGCGGCATCAAAGTCAGTACATAGGTGTATGTTGGGTACATACGACCGGACATGACCCGATTATAAGAACTCTTCAGGATATTTATATCTGTGTCATAAGAGATTCTTACTACGACTATAGAGTATAGTCCTTAGACCTGAGTTCGCATGCATGTGACTGCACATGAACTAATGCGCTTTGATCATTGTCTAATGCTGTCGTTAAGCGATAGTTATAAGGACCTTGTTTGGGTGTATTATGAAATGAGTAGTTTACAGTGATGGAACAAGACGGGATTTGTCCCTCCAATATAAATGGAGTGAATATCTCTAGGCCAATCGGAGATTTGAATACTGGAAAATGCATGGCCATGCTCAAACGGACTGTCCCGAGTCGTTTGGATTGTCAGTATCGAATCAGAGTCCGATGAACAAGATTAGGCTTTATAAGGATGACACCAATCTTGCCTTATGACTAATCGAGATATTGTGACAAAAGGATTATGAATACAGAGATTCCAGTACAAGTGGGAGATTGTTGGAATTATGTCCAGTAATCTCGGTACTGTCTCTAGAAAGTAAGAGTATGTCGAAGATCAGACATAAGTCATATAATACTGGGGGTCATGATGGCTTGCTAGAGTCCGCTCATGATCTATAAGTCTTGGACTTATTGCCTTTATTATATGATCCCATATGGGTCACACGCCTAAGCTAACAGGAAAATGTGTAGGAACGGCTTAGCAGAAGTACGGTAAAAGTGCCAGGCATTTGTCGTACTTAGAGAGAGATTAATGGGTCTGATTAAATCCAAGGGATTTAATCAGATTGGTATTTGGGCCCAAAAGCCCAAAAGGGAAAGAGAAAGGGTTTTTTAAACTAAAAACCCAAATCTCTTTCTCCTGAACCCTAAGCCCCCTGCGATTTCCTCTCTCTCTCTGCGCCTCCTCTCCCTTGGTCTAGCAGCCTCTCTTCCTGACGGTGTGCGTGTGTGAACCTCTGGAGGAGTTATCACTCGGTGGCTCTCTGATCTCTGACCTGTTCTCTCTTTCCGCTGCATAAACAGGTAAAAGGTGAGATCTGATATTGTTTCTATTCAAGAGAACCTAGATCTGCATGTTTAGGATGATCTGAATCTAGAATTGAATCAGGATTAACCTAAACAATCCTTCAGTCTACTTCTCAGGTATTCATGTTATTACTTCAAGTTCTACCTTAAAGGTATTGGATACTGGTTGTGGCACTGATATTTGTGATAATATGCAGAGCCTAAGCAACAGTAGAACGTTGAAGGAAGGACAAGTGGATCTACATGTCTGGAAGGAGCTATGGACGCTGCCTCAGCCGTAGGATTTTCACTTATAGATGCCTTCGAGGCTTGGTTTTATTAAGTAATTGCTACAATGTACCTGCTTTAAGCAGAGTTGTCTTTCATTTTCTTGTAAGAATTTGAATGTTTTTCATTTTGATAAAAGACAAGTTTTGTTCTTTTGTTCTTAATGAAATATTAATTGTAAAACCCATTCCATGAATAGGGTGCTACAATTAATATTTCATTAAGATCAAAAGAACAAAACTTGTCTTTTATCAAAATGAAAAACATTCAAATTCTTACAAGAAAATGAAAGACAACTCTGCTTAAAGCAGGTACATTGTAGCAATTACTTAATAAAACCAAGCCTCGAAGGCATCTATAAGTGAAAATCCTACGGCTGAGGCAGCGTCCATAGCTCCTTCCAGACATGTAGATCCACTTGTCCTTCCTTCAACGTTCTACTGTTGCTTAGGCTCTGCATATTATCACAAATATCAGTGCCACAACCAGTATCCAATACCTTTAAGGTAGAACTTGAAGTAATAACATGAATACCTGAGGAAGTAGTCGCATACATCAACTTCAACTCCTCATCATCTTCCATGAATTTAATGCAATCTCTCTTCCAATGCCCTGTCTCCTTACAGTAGCAGCACTTACCAACGTAAGAGGTATCTGACTCGGGCTCAGAAGACACACGTTTGCCATGATTCAAAATCTGGACAACTTTGCCTTCACCCTTGTCAGCATTAGGTTTATTAAACCTACCCTTATCATTCATGAGATTATTCAGGGTACTCTTCACGTTTGGCTCAACTGTCTTGAGCATATCATGCAGTTCAGTCAGCGTCTTCGTTAAGCCTTTCTTGATATAGTTCCTTCTGAACTTATCATAGCTTGACGGCAGTGACTGCAGAATGATCTCAGTTGCCAATTCTTGGCCAACTGGATAATCCAGTTTCCTCAGGTTATCAATGTAACACATCATTTTACTGACATGAGGACTCACTGGATGATCATTTGGTAGCTTGCAGCTAGTGAGAGACTTAACCAACCGGTATCTCTCCACTCTTATCTGCTCCTGAAATTTCAATTTCAGGCTGCTGATCATCTTTATTGGCGACTCCATGTTCTCATATTGATTTCGCAAGTCTGAGTCCATGGTAGCCAATATCAGACCACGCACATCTACCGCATCATTATAATGCTTATTCCAAGCATCATATACTGCATGAGAAGCATTGGACCCGATCCTCACGGGGAGAGCTCTCTCAAGGACATAGTCCTTTCTCTCCTGTCTGAGAACTAGCCTCAGGTTCCGCGACCAAGTCAAGAAATTTGATCCGTTCAGCTTGTCCATCTCAAGGACAGACCGGATCGAGAAAGTGTTTTGATTGTTTGTGCTAGTCATAACTGAAAATTAAGATAAAAGGATTTTAGTTAATATGTTCAATATGATTAATCTTGTATTATACTTAATATGATTAATCACGCATTATATGCAATAACATAAGTTACCCTCAATAGAATATATTGATTCCAAGATCCACATATAACTAAGATCAAAGTGGGCCACTGGCCATCACCCAACCTTAGCTTATATCGGTAAGCCCTATGTCGGCTAATTATATCCGTGATATAACTCTTGGTTGTGAATCTGGGCCCAAAGCCCAATCCACTCTGATGTCTCAAGGCCCGGGACTCCCGATGGCCTAGTCAAGAAAACCAGACTATACAGTCATGTAATCATTAATGTCTGGGACTCCCAATGACATTTATGAATCACAAACCGTCTTATCCACGCAAAAGTAGACACCCTCACACTATAAGGCCATGAATACAATTGAATGGGCTTCGACAGCTGACATAGACTGGACAAGACATCCAACGCTTGATATTATTTGAGGTTCGTAGGTTTATTAAAATTTCATTCCCAAAATAGAAGATTACTATTTCGGGAAACTTTCTATTTTTGGAAACCTACTATTTTTGGAAACTTTCTAAAATTGGAAACTTTCTAAAAACGGAAACTTTCTAACTTTAGAAATTTCTTAAAATCCAAAACCCGCAAATCTAGAAACTTCTATTTTAAGAAACTTTCTAATTTCAAAATTTCGGAAACTTTAATTTAAAATCGACTTTATAATTTTATAAAATAAATTTTAAATTAATCTGAAGAAAGACTCAAATAATTGGCCCAATTGTTTTAACTTCTTGGCCCGAGGCCCAAGAATTGGTCCATGTCCAAGACATGGCCCAATTGTCCAATTAAATGACATAACCGGTCTGGTTCTTTAAAATTGGTCTAACCAAATTTTAATTACTACGATGACCACAATTGTCAACCGGTTATTTACTAAACCGGATTTTCTCAATTTATTTGGTCCAACCAAATCAAATTAGAAAACCCTGGTTTAGGCACAAAATCCAATATTTCGACTTTGGATTTCTTATCCCGGTTTAACCAGAACTTAATAAAATTATTAAATCTGTTTATTAAACCGAGACGTTTTGATTTTAATCAAGTTTTTAAACCGAACCGAACCGAATTGGTCACGAACCGAACCGAATTGGTCACGGCCGTGACCTAGCTCCTCGATCATAATCGACCAGCCGCAAAACGTGCGATCCAAGATCCACGATCGGGATGGCCGATCCTCACGCGATCGTCACGCGAGCTGGACGGGACGGTTGCTCGGGTCAGGCGGGAGAGCCGCGATCGTTCCACGCCAAGCTTCAGCGATCGGGACGATCGTGCAAGCTGCAGGAAGCGATCGGGACGCGACAGCATGCTGGACTCGCCGGGATGATGCAGGAAGCGATCGCGATCGCATTGATCCGATCCGCTCGATCGTCCCGTCCGGCTGCCGCTCTCACGCTTGCGATCGGTTGATCATGCGATCGATCTTATGATTGATCCATGCATCCAAACCATCGGCTGATCACAAAACAAGTCATATAGCTTGTTTGCGATTTGATTAGTGTGTTTAGGGTTCAATTCTTGTTTCTTAAGTGATTTATCTTATCAGTAGTTGATTCAAAAACACTTCTAAACAGATTAAACAACCTAAACATGAATCTAAACAAGAAATCCTAAGAACCAATGGCTCTGATACCACTGAAGGATTGTTTAGGTTAATCCTGATTCAATTCTAGATTCAGATCATCCTAAACATGCAGATCTAGGTTCTCTTGAATAGAAACAATATCAGATCTCACCTTTTACCTGTTTATGCAGCGGAAAGAGAGAACAGGTCAGAGATCAGAGAGCCACCGAGTGATAACTCCTCCAGAGGTTCACACACGCACACCGTCAGGAAGAGAGGCTGCTAGACCAAGGGAGAGGAGGCGCAGAGAGAGAGAGGAAATCGCAGGGGGCTTAGGGTTCAGGAGAAAGAGATTTGGGTTTTTAGTTTAAAAAACCCTTTCTCTTTCCCTTTTGGGCTTTTGGGCCCGAATACCAATCTGATTAAATCCCTTGGATTTAATCAGACCCATTAATCTCTCTCTAAGTACGACAAATGCCTGGCACTTTTACCGTACTTCTGCTAAGCCGTTCCTACACATTTTCCTGTTAGCTTAGGCGTGTGACCCATATGGGATCATATAATAAAGGCAATAAGTCCAAGACTTATAGATCATGAGCGGACTCTAGCAAGCCATCATGACCCCCAGTATTATATGACTTATGTCTGATCTTCGACATACTCTTACTTTCTAGAGACAGTACCGAGATTACTGGACATAATTCCAACATTTCGGTTTTGCTGGAGGCGTTAGGTTAGGATAGAAGTAGTTAGGCCAGGTAAGTGGGGGAAATAACTTCTTTTTGTCTTGTAGATAGATCGGCGGATAGACGACTTTGCGTGTCGCCTTTGACTTTTCGGATGTATAGCGGCGCAGTATGGGTTATTGGATATGATGACGGCCATATGTGTGTGGACTCTGATCGGGACCATGTACTGAAAACCTTATGATGTATGATATATCGTTTTATGTACGTGGTGGATGCAGAGTGTTCAGCTGATCGTTTTGAGTAGCATAGTAACTGTTTGCATGACTAAGATGGGGTTGAAAGCAAACAGATTACTGTGTGAAACTAAATGTTGAGCGGAACTGACGACCGTTCATCATGACCTGAACCCGGACTGACGACGCATCCGACCGATCATTAGATTGCGTGATTTTGTGTTTGGTGATTGCTTGTTTTTATTTCCTGCTTGATTGATTGATTGCTTGATTCGTTATTGCGATAGATTGCGTAGTACTTGCGTGTGTGGTTGTGGTAGATTGATGGTTGTAGGTCTTAGAGACCTTTGGATGGTTAGTTAGTAGAAAGCTTAATTAGTGATTAGTAGCTTTCCTCGATTTCGTTAAGAAGGTAAAATATTGATTTTATTTTAATTTTATTTCGAGTTTTGAGCCGACTGAGAACGGTTGTGTTTAACCGTCAGTTCACGAGGGAACGGACTTATAGTGTATTGTTATTTAATCACGAGTAACCGTCGGGTACGTGATTAAATAACCATATTTCTATGGGAAAGTGATATCGGGGATAGATCGGGATGAAACTGACTGTTTCAGTGAGTTGTTGTATTGAACGTAGGACGGAATGGCGACGCGATGTGAATCCGAGACCGAACCCGAACCCGAAAGCGAGATGAAGTGACAAGACGTCGTGAGACAAGTAGACCGGGCCGTGAATCAGTGGTAGATATTGTCAGTGGGAGATATATCAGCTTATCAAGCAGCCGACAGGAAGAGGTCGAGAAGTGTGCTGTGTTAGCAAAGGGATTTGGGAAGAAGAGTCAGTGATGTTGTGGAATCAGATAGTCGGAAGCGGGTGATCAGATTTTTGAAGAGTGTTCCAGAAAGAAGACAGAAAGTCGCAATCCGAAGGATGTGGAAGTCGAAGAGAAGTGGGAAAGCCAAGAGTCAGATAAGGTTAAGGATCGAGGCCAATGGAAGACAGTTAAGAGTGAAGTGAAGCAAGATGGATGAAACAGAGAACCTTGGAAACGGTATGATCAGTGAGGAATCAGTGTAAAGATTAGTGAGATGAAAGGATTTAGAAGGAACTCAGAAGTGTAGAAGTCAGTTGGGTGGAATGGAATAAGACAGAGGATCGCAGTGATGTCGAGACTCAGTATGCCAGCGGTGTCCGAGTATGGAAGCGTCGGAAGATTGGTGAAGCAACTTGCAGGGTTGGGAACCAATTCGAAGTCTGTCAGTGACGGAGAATTCGGGGACCGAATTCCTGTAAGTGGGGAAGAATGTGATACCCCGTATCAAAAATACGGTCAATGGGCAGTAGAAAGTCAACCGAGGGCAAAATTGTCATTTTACCTAAGTCAGGGGTAAAATGGTAATTTTACCAAAAGTCGAGACGGAAGCCGAGACGGGCCGAATATTCTTATATTTCAATATAAAGAATGTTCACAAGACCAGAGTTGGAGAAATCGGAGCAGAAACATGTTTTTCGGTGAGTCGGGAATGGAAACGGATAAAACCGACGAAACTTTGGAAATTCATAACCGGAGCTACGTAAACCCGAACGGAGTGATTCAAAATGCTAAATTCATCTAATAGCATGGAGAATCTGATTGTGAAGGTTTGAGGATTTATGGGAATCAGTTGGTATTTTCTAAAATAATTCTCGAGGAAATGAGTAAACCGAGCAAAGGAGATTAAGTGAAGCTAAGGAATGGTTCTTATTGGATTGGGCCAGTTTAGATGGGCTTTTGTTGACTCAGAACACACAACAGGGACAGGTGTGAACTCCTAAGGTCGTCAGCTTTTCCATGTGAGGTGTCAAGCCCATGCTTGATGCATGAACCTTGTTGAAATGCACCAAAAACACCTAAACAAATTCATTTTTGGGTGTACCTCTCTCTCTCTAGCCTCACCCACGACCACATGCTCTCCCTTCTCTCTAGATTCATCCAGAAAACCCAGAAAATCCTTTGCATCTTCAAAGAAACCCCAAGAACACCAAGAACACTCTTGAGTGTTCATAAGACCTTCTTCCACCAAAAATACCATATCTCTCTCAATATAAACCCAAATCAACTTCTGCAAAGTGCTATAGCTTCCTCTCTCCCTCCTCTACAACCTCCATCCAGCCAGTCATGACCGCCGTCGCCGGAGCTGGCCGGAAACCGGCCGGAAAGAATCCGCAGATTAGGGTTTGGTGGATATCTCTCTTCCTTCACCAGATCTGAATGTTTTGAAGCCATGGGTGGCTAGATCTCTTCTTTGCGGTCAGTTTGATAGGTGGATCGTCTTCTTAGTCACCGGAAAAAGGGGTGAACCGGCCGGTCAACGCCGGACCACCGTCGGTCAACGCCGGAGCCGGTCACCGGAGAAGCTCAACCGCCGCCAATCTTCAGCCGGTTCTTCAAGGAGTGTGATGGGATGGTTTGATTCAAGATTTGGGTCGGTTTAGGGCTGGTTTAGCCTTGGTCAACGGTTAGGTCAAACCAGTCAATGTTTGACCAAACCGGTTTAACCTAACCGGTTCTAATTAGACCGGTTCAGATGGTTCAGTGGTTCAACCGGGTTGGTTTGGGTGGTCAACAGGTTCAGTCAAAGTCAACGGTCAACCCTTGGTCAACGGTCAAAGTCAACGGTCAACGTCGGTCAAAGTCAACGCCGGTCAACGCCGGTCAACGCGTTGACTCCGGCCATTCCTAGCTTGCGGTTCATGTCAGGGTGTTCGGGAAGCCTCGGGGTTCGTGTTCGTGCGTGCGGGAAGTTCGGGTTTCAGTTCGGAGGTCTCGGGATTCATACCGCGTCAGACCGTCATTCCGCGCCTATCTCACTGTGAGTCGGCTCACAAACCCTTAGTTACATATAGACCGAGAATTACTAAACCGTAGTGTTAGGTTGCATACCCGTTAATCAAAGTGAATATTAATTAATAAATAATTGGACGTTAATGATAAACCGGTTAGGATCAGATGAGCATGTTAGGGTTTAACGAATTAAAAAGGTTAATCAATTGTGTGCCGCTAGGTTGTTAGTAATGATTGGGTGATGCATTCATATAGACCGTTGTTTAGGACCGTATATGCATCTATATATGTATAAGAACGATAATTAATGAATCTATGTACGTGAATTAAGACGACCCTAAAATACGAGTTAAACCTAAACAAACTTATAGAATATTGTAACGGGATTGGGGTTTAGGATTAATAGTGGGTTTGGGTAATGGATCAAATTAAGTTAATAATGAGACGTCGGGGAGTTAGTAAGTTTACTAACTCTAAACCGACGGATCGGGGAGTTAATGAATGATGACTAGGTTTGGTTAAGAAATAAGAAGTGTGATGATTGGTGAACCGCCTACGGGTTAACAAGCGGTTAACCCAAGGTAGCAGTCGTGAAATGGATTAAAAGACTTAGAAACCCCAATAAGCCTGCTTGTGATGTGTTTGTGTGTTTGTGTGATTGATTGAGATTGTGTGATTGATTGTGACTGTGTGATTGATTGTGATTGCGTGATTGTATTGCTGTTGTTGTGAGCTTTGTGTGCAGGCGTGTTAGACTGCTCGGTGTTGGGCCGAGCAGTTATTGCGGACACTTACTCCGGTCACGGGACCGGGTAAGTTAGTGGTGCTGACTAGGTATCTTACCTAGTCAGAGCGGTGGTAGTGTAGAGGCTTGCAGAATGGTTGGGGATTTACTATTGATATTGATTGCGTGATCTGTGCTAGAGTCCCAGCGAGTCTGCGTGTTTATATTTCTGCACTAGGACTCTAGGGTGCGTTAGATTCCGCAAGCCTAGGTTTTGTTTACGTTCTGGTACTTCCATCCCGGTTGGATCCTCAGGAATTGAGAACCTGGTCAGCTTAGCCTGGCGGGTGCGAACCTATGGAGTGACGTCTGTAGGGTGTAGTCCGGAGAATACGGGGTCGCGTCCTAGGGCCGGACTGCATGGAAGCTCGGGTTGCCGGGGGTAACCGGAGTCGCCGCGTATCGATGGACAGAGAACGGTGTCCTAGTCGTTGTGTGGACGGCTAGGAGTCATGTGGGTTAGTTGCCATATCGGTGACAGTGGAAACCCGTGGAAGTCATCAAGTTCATAGGGCCCAGTGTTTGTTTTGTTATCTTTCTTTCGTTGCGCGATAGATAGATCGAGTCCAATCGAGGACATGTGCCGCAGTGCCTTCGATTTCCTTAATTCTCTTGTTTTGGCTATTGCTTGATTGTGTGTGGGTTGACACGACGTGGTAGTGCGTGATCGACTATTGATTTCTGTTGATTGTTATTTGGGGTTTTGGGGCGGGACTTTGTAGACATTAGATAGACTAGAAGCCGTTAGTGGTGAGCCGATTCACTGGGTGATCTTAGATCGCTCATTAGACTTTTTTTGTGTTTTCAGGTTTGGCAGCGACGGGCGCGGGAGATCCTCGGTGTAGTGTCGGGATTGCTTGTGGCGGGATTTGATTCGGGATTTGATTGTTTTATTTCGGTTCGGCTTTGGCGCCATTTTGTGATTTTGATTTAGTTGTGTGTTTGACTATTTGTATATTTGACTTGACGATTATTTGTAAAATTCTATTAAACGTTGTGCTTAACGTTTGATTACTCATAAATAAAATTGTTTCCCTGATATTGGGTTTAGTCCGAACCGACACAACTCACCGAAGTGGTACAAGGTGTACAACTTGTATTACGGAAGTGAGGATAGCGGAGTCAAAGATAGGTTGGTGCGAGCCTTTTGTCTCAAACTGAACTGTCTTTGGCTTCGTCCTGTGGCGAACTTTTCCCGTTCGACTTGCTCAGGTTCGATCGGTCATGTTCTTGTTTGATTGTTGACCGGTCAGCTCGACGGTCAGCGGAGAATGGGAAAGGGGCGTTATATGCACGATCCCCTTTATAAGGATCCTTAGCAGCCGTGTATCATTTACCAAGTATCAATACAATAACGCAGTTCTTCTTCTTGAAAAAAACACTTTCGAATTCTAAGCTTTCTTGTGAGTCATATCAAGCGACCTTAGATCAGTTTTATCACAAGATTATTCATCTCTTGTGTGGCGACATTCATTCCATTCCTCGTTCCATTTAATCATCTCAACGTCCATCCTAAAGTCTAGAGACCCAACGGTTGGATCCATCTCACCACATCATCAATCACGATCTAGAAAAGAGAGACTTCAGTCCCTGTTCTACATCAACCACACTTCCATCTTGCATCATCTGGTATCAGAGCCGAAAGGTTCCTAGATCAGGTGTATCTATCCTTTTCCTTTCGGTTTCCTTGCATCTAGTTTATAGCTTTCGATTACTACATTCAAAAAAAAAATTGTCTGTTTTAGTTTGCTTTCCATTTGCTTTGCATTCCAAATCGAAAAAACATAAAGAGTACCTTGTTGCATCTAGTTCCATTGTTGATCAAGTCCCTTGTTTCAGGTTAGAAATCGCTTCTTTTGTGTTTGAGTCATTCGGCGAAGGTTCTTGTTAGTCTTAGGGTTTTAGATTCGATTTGTCTTGCTACCAAAGTTGTTTTCAAATTTTTTTAAAAAAAAAAAAGGATTTCGAAATATTTTAGATTTTTAAGGATATTCTAGTTTCTATTTATTTGGTTAAATCTTATTTTCAAAAAAAAAGGATCCGATTTTTCTAAATCTTTTTCAAACTTCCTAAAGATTTTCTATATCTTCCTAATTCGGTTTTCAACCTTCCAAAAACTTCTTTTGTAAAACCGAGCGTGTTTCTTATTTGCTCTACCTTAAACCCGTGCCTTCTCTTGTGTTAGTTCTTGACGCATAGTTTGTAGTACAAGGTAACATAGGGTTGCTTAGGATCTTCCTTCTTATTTTGTGCCTTTGGTTCCCTAGTCCCTTGATCGCTTGCTCAAGTGTGTATAGGAACAGGAAACCAATGGCAGGAGACCAAGCCGACCCTAATGCAGCTTTGTTGGAAGCGCTTCAAGCCTTGAAGAACGATTTGTCAGCTCAGATTGGACGAATTGATCAGAGGGTAGGACGACTAGAACTTCCAAGGAATGACGAGCAATCGGACGATGAGGAGAGTGAGCATACTCTGAATGCGGGAGCGAGAGGAAGAGACTGAGATAATCAACACCACCGCCGTGATCGCCAACCACAACAAGAGGTAAACCGTAACTTTGCGAAAGATTTGAAACTAACTGTGCCAACTTTTGCAAGTAGGGTTAACCCGGAAGCATACCTGGATTGGGAGAGGCGCATGGAGTACATCTTCGACTACTATGAATACAATGACCAGAAGAAGATAGCTCTAGCTTCAGCTCAGCTCACAGATCATGCTTTAACCTGGTGGGACAGAGAAGTCCAAGACCGCAGGAGGAATAACTTTGAGCAAATCACGACATGGGCAGCCATGAAGTACAACTTTAGGAGGCGATTTGTGCCACCAAATTACCACACAGAGATGCAGAAGCAGTTCAGGCAGTTTTCACAGAAGAACAAGAGTGTCGAGGAATACTGTGAGGAATTTGAGCAACTCAAGAACCGGATGGCGTTGGACGAAAGTGAAGAAGTTCTCATGGGCCATTTCATTGATGGACTCAATGACCGAATCGCCAGAAAGGTAGAACGTCAGCCTTGTCATGACCTTAATGATTTGTTGCATGTAGATGTGCAGGCTGACCAAGGAATCAAGAGGAAGACAGCAGCAGCGAGTCGCTCAAGACCTAACTCATGGAACGCACCTCCGACTAGGAATCAATGGAGTGCACCGCAAGCTAAGAACATTGACAAAGGCAAGACTGTTGCCTCAGGTTCCCAAGACAAAAAGCCAGATTATGAAGCGCCAAGGAACAACCGTTCTGACCCAGGTAAGTCTTCAACCTCTAATACAAGAGCTCGAGACATAACTTGTTTCAAGTGTCAGGGTAAAGGTCACTATGCACGGGATTGTCCAAATCAGCGAGTTATGATCTTAACACCTGATGGAGGATATGAGTCACAAGACGAGGAGGAGCACCTTGAAGCTGCGGATTCAGAAGAGGAAGTAGCATTCCCAGAGACAGGAGAGATGTTAGTCGTATGCAGGGCGTTGAGCGCCTTGAGTGATCCAGACACCATCCAAAGAGAAAACTTGTTTTTCACTCGATGTTCAGTTCATAACAAGGTATGTAGTCTTATAATTGATGGTGGATCTTGTACTAATGCTGCTAGCAATATTATGGTGGAAAAGCTAGGTTTGAAGATGACCCAACATCCGAAGCCATACCGCCTGAGATGGTTGGATTCAAGCACAGAAATCCGGATACACGAGCAAGTCTTGATTCAGTTCAAGATCGGAAAATATGAGGATGAAGTTTTGTGTGATGTTGTCCCAATACAAGTAGGCCATATGCTCCTAGTCCGTCCCTGGCAATTTGATAGAAAGGTCATACACAATGGACGCACCAACACTTATTCCTTCACACATAACAAGCGCAAATTCCAGCTTGCTCCCTTATCTCCTCAAGAGGTACATGAGATGCAATCCAAATTTGCTGCTGAGGCCAAGGTAAGTAAAACTAACCTTTACATCACTCCTAGTACTGTCTATAAGGCTTTAGAACGTAAAAAAACGGTGCTACTAATGGTTTTTAGAGATGTGTTGATTACAGGTTCACAGGACAATGTACTTGCGCCAGAAATTGTCTCATTGCTTGACAGGTTCAAAGATGTGTTCCCTGAAGAGATACCATCTAGATTACCACCTATTAGAGGAATAGAGCATCAGATTGATCTAGTTCCCGGTGTACCATTGCCCAACCGTCCAGCTTACCGAATGAGCCCAACAGAAACTAAGGAGTTGGAGAAGCAGATTCAAGGATTAATTACATTAGAGAAAGCTTGAGTCCCTGTGCTGTACCAGTTCTCTTAGTGCCAAAGAAAGATGGAACTTGGAGGATGTGTGTAGACTGCAGAGCAATCAACAACATCACCATAAAATATCGACATCCAATTCCAAGGTTAGATGATATGCTTGATGAACTATCTGGATCTAATGTGTTTTCTAAGATTGATCTTAGGAGTGGATACCATCAAGTAATAATGAAAGAAGGTGACGAATGAAAGACTGCTTTCAAGACTAAGCAGGGGCTCTATGAGTGGTTAGTCATGCCATTTGGTCTAACCAATGCACCCAGCACCTTCATGAGGCTAATGAACCAGGTTCTAAGAGCATACATAAGTAAATTTGTAGTAGTTTATTTTGATGATATATTGGTTTATAGCAAATCGTTTGAGGATCACCAGAAACATCTTGAGTTAGTCCTTGACACACTTCGAAAGGAATGCCTATATGGGAAACTTAAGAAGTGCTCATTTTTTACTGACGAAGTGGTTTTCCTAGGTTTTGTTGTCAGTTGCAAAGGTTTACAGGTTGATCAAGAGAAGATCAAACCAATCCAAGAATGGCCAATGCCAAACAACATAGGACAAGTCAGGAGTTTCCACGGGTTAGCAAGCTTCTATAGGCGTTTTGTCAATGATTTCAGTACTTTATCCGCCCCTCTAACTGCTGTGATCAAGAAGGACGTGGCATTTCAGTGGGGATCAGCTCAAGAAGACGCATTCAACAGACTCAAAGATCGTTTAACACATGCACCAGTTTTGGTATTACCTGATTTTAACAAAACTTTTGAGATTGAATGTGATGCTTCATGCTTAGATATTGGAGCTGTGCTAACTCAAGGAGGACGTCCAGTAGCCTACTTCAGCGAGAAACTAAGTGGAGCCATCTTGAACTATCCAACTTACGACAAGGAGCTCTATGCACTAGTGAGGTCGATGGAAACATGGCAGCACTATCTTCTGTCCAAGGAGTTTGTCATACATACTGATCATGAGACTTTGAAGCACCTTAGAGGACAAACAACACTGAAGAGAAGACATGCTAAGTGGATGGAGTTTGTAGAAGCATTCCCATATGTGATAAAGTACAAGAAGGGCAAGGAGATGTTGTGGCTGACGCATTATCAAGAAGACACATGCTGATCACGACTATGGAGGCTAAAGTCTTAGGATTTGAGCACCTCAAGGAAGCTTATAAAGATGATCCAGACTTCGGTTCAGTCTATCAAGATTGTAACATTGCCCCAACAGGTTCTTTCTACTTACATAATGTCTATCTGTTTAGGGAGAAACGTTTGTGTATTCCACAGGGTTCTATGCGAGACTTTTTGATCAAGGAAGCGCATGGTGGTGGACTCATGGGACATTTTGGAGTGGATAAGACCCTGAGCGTTTTGGTAGAACACTTCTTTTGGCCTCACCTCAAGAAGGATGTGGAACGATTCTGTTCCAAGTGTGTAACTTGTCTCAAAGCCAAATCCAGGTCACATCCCCATTGTTTATATATGCCACTTCCTATTCCTAGTATGCCTTGGGTTGATATATCAGTGGATTTTGTATTAGGCTTACACAAAATCCGAGGAAAGGATTCTATTTTTGTTGTAGTGGACATGTTCTCAAAGATGGCGCATTTCATTCCATGTGCCAAGACAAATGATGCCACTCAAACTGCTGAACTATTCTTTAAAGAAGTAGTACGCTTGCATGGGATCCCAAGAACTATTGTTTCTGACTGAGACACGAAGTTTCTAAGTCATTTCTTGAGAGTTCTTTGGAGGAAGCTAGGAACCAAGCTACTCTTCTCAACAACTTGTTATCCACAAACTGATGGAAAAACTGAGGTTGTGAACAGAACTCTATCTACTTTCTTAAGAGCCACGGTTGGTAAGAACTTACGGAACTGGTTAGATTGTATTCCATATGTTGAGTTTGCTTATAATAATGTTAACCATTCTACTACTAAGTTGTCTCCTTTTGAGATTGTCTATGGATTTCAGCCAGAAACCCCTGTAGATCTTGTTCCATTGCCGCCATTAGATGTTACTAATCAGGATGGAGAGTCCAAGGCTGAGATGATCAAGAAGCTGCATCAAAAGGTGAAGACCAACATAGAGGAGAGAATGGCCAAGTATAAGAAGGCTGCTGACAAAGGGAGAAAGGAGCTCATATTCAATCCAAGAGATTGGGTGTGGGTTCACATGCGTACAGAGAGGTTCCCAAATCAGAGAAAATCCAAGCTAGCACCAATAGGAGCTGGACCATTTCGAGTGCTGGAGAGAGTCAACAACAATGCCTACAAGCTGGATCTGCCAGGTGAGTTGACCATTTTGCCAGTGTTCATTGTTGCTGACTTGCTTCCTTATAATGCATATGATGGAATTCTGAGGTCAGAATCTTCTCGAGAGGGAGGGAATGATGAGGACATTGACTTAAGCATAGAGATACGTCAAGAAGACCTAGAAGAAGTACATGTTGCTCAAGACATTACAACCATGAGAGATCCTCCAAGGACAAGATCAGGAACTAGAAGACTCAGAGCACTGTTTAATAAGTCAATTCAGAGTCTCCTAGCTCAAGACTATCAAGAGCAACCGGCCAGAATTCAAGTGGAGCGTTTATAGGCCCAACAGAAGCCATTTGAAGACTTAAAGATGATCTTCTCAATTCAGCCCACCTAGGCCCAACCTTGGACGACCACACACGCTCAATAAGGTAAGATTCAATTCATATATTGTGTTTGTTCATTTTTGCAGGTCCAAAACATTACATTAGTCGTCTGAGTCAAAGTCTGTATTAGTCGCATAAGTGAGTCAAGTTTCCCTGTATTACTTTTTGAATTCGAACCATGGGGTAGTTTAGTACTTTAGTAATCATTGTATTAGTTTTTCTTCCCTAGAAGGCAACAGCTGCACGATCCCCCTTTATAAGGATCCTTAGCAGCCGTGTATCATTTACCAAGTATCAATACAATAACGCAGTTCTTCTTCTTGAAAGAAAACACTTTCGAATTCTAAGCTTTCTTGTGAGTCATATCAAGCGACCTTAGATCAGTCTTATCACAAGATCATTCATCTCTTGTGTGGCGACATTCATTCCATTCCTCGTTCCATTTAATCATCTCAACGTCCATCCTAAGGAGTCTAGAGACCCAACGGTTAGATCCATCTCACCACATCATCACTCATGATCTAGAAGAGAGAGACTTCAGTCCATGTTCTAAATCAACCACGCTTCCATCTTGCATCATTATTCCTACGAAATTTCGAGTGATCTTAATTCCTAGAATTACATCTGCTAGTCCCAAGTATTTCATATAAAACTTCCCATTAAGCATATTCTTAGTTTGTTGGCTTATGTATTTGATGCTTCCCATGATGATCATGTCATCGACGTACAAACAGAGTAAAATGTATCCCTGAGGAGTAGTTTTGATGTATATGCACTTATCATATTCAATACTGTGAAAGCCATTTGACATCATTACATTGTCCACTTTTCATGCCACTGTTTCGCCGCTTGTTTAAGTCCATATAATGACTTCACAAGTCTACACACTTTCTTCTCTTGCCCATGAGTGGCATAACCCTCCGGTTGATTCATGTAGATTTCTTCTTCTAAATATCCATTTAGAAAGACAGTTTTTACATCCATTTGATGGATTTCAAGATCTCTTAATGCTGCAGTTCCAATCAGCATATGAATCAAAGTTATTCTCGTTACCGAAGAATAGGTGTCGAAGTAATCCAACCCTTCTTTATTTCGGAATCCTTGCACCACAAGTCTAGCCTTCTACTTGTCTATGGATCCATCTAATTTCAACTTTGTAGTGAAGATCCATTTGCACCTAAGTGGTTTGCACCCTTGCGGTAAATCAACCAACTCCCATGTATGATTTTTCATAATGGAATTGATTTCACTGTTTGCAGCCTCTTTCCATGAAGGTGCATCAGGTGTAGACATGGCTTCAATGAAAGTTCTTGGCCCACTTTCTGCTAGAAATTCCGTTATGAACTCTGAACCAAATATCATTTCTTTACGATCTTTCTTGCTTTGTCTAAATTCAATTTCTTCTTCCACTTATGATTCTTCATTTGTAGAAGTGCCTGAAGTGCTTGCCTCATGGCTAGCCTCTCGTTCATCACGAGTTCTCTTAGGATTTCTCTTATCCTTGCATGGAAATACATCTTCGAAGAAGGAAGCATTCCTTGACTCCATTGTCGTGTTCACATGGATATCTGGTATATCTGATTTATGTACCAGAAAACGATAGGCACTGCTATTATGCTCATATCCGATGAATATGCAGTCTACCGTCTTAGGTCTAATGGTGACCTTTTTCGAGAGTGGTACTGCTACTTTTGCCAGGCACCCCCACACTTTCAGGTACTTGTACGATGGTACTTTACCTTTGCAAAGTTCGTATGGTGTTTTTCCAGTAACTTTGTGTGGTGTCTTGTTCATGATATAATTAGAGGCAAACAAATCTCTCCCCCCTCCCACATGTTCTGGGCTAACCCAGATTCATTCAATATTGCATTCATCATTTCCTTAAGTGTTCGGTTCTTTCTTTTCGCAACTCCGTTGGACTCTGGCGAGTAAGGAGCTATTGTTTGATGAATGATACCATGTTCTATACAAAACGCATCGAAAGGTTCATTGTATTCACCTCTTCTATCACTTATAACCATTTTGATAGTTTTATCAAGTTGGTTTTCAACTTTGAGCTTGTACTCTTTGAACTTTTCCAGGGCTTCATCTTTACTTCGTAATAGATACACATATCAGTATCTAGTGCAATCGTCTATGAAAGTCACGAGGTATTTCTTTCCACTTCAAGTTTGTACAAATTTTCAATCACACAAATCCGCATGAATTAAACCTAGAGGTTCAATTGTTCTAGCTACGCTCGGTGATGGTATTTTTGTGAGTTTGGCTTGGACACAAACTTCACATTTATCTTTGCTTATCTTGTTTTTAGGAATCAAGTTCATGTTCATCAATCTACTCATAGACTTGAAATTAACATATCCTAAACGTTCATGCCAAATATTAAATGACTGCGCAACATGAAAACTGGTTTCTTTTCATTCATCTTAAGATTCTTCGAGGTGGAAACCTCGGTTACATTGGTTTTACGAACGACTAACTCAACAAACATTTTAAACAACCCATCAGAAACAAAACCTTTTCCCAAAAACATTCCATTCTTGGTTAAGATCAGCTTATCTCATTCCAGTTTGATGGTGAATCCATGCTTGCTCATAAGAGATCCAAAGATCAGATTCTTGTGCATGTCCGACACGTGGACCACATTCGTAAATGTGAGCTCTTGCGCAGAGGTGAGCTTCAGAACAACCTTTCAGTGACCTTCAATCTTCGAAGTCGCGGAATTTCCTATCAAGAGTGTATCATCGCTCTTGTTATTTGTGTATGTTGATAACATCTCTCGATCCATACAGATTTGACTTGTTGCTCCAGTATCAAACCACCAAGTCTTCGGGTGGATTTCAGAAAAATTAGCCTCAGTGACCACGACACACATGTCAGCTTCGGTCAGGTTAGCTTGAGCCTTCTTGCTACGAAACTCAAAGTATTTGTGACCTTGTTTTCCGCAGAAGTTACATGTCCCCATGAACCTTTGAGAGGTCTGGCCATTCTGGCCATCCTTGTTCTTGAACCTCTGAGAGTTCTTTGGTGACATCTTCCCTTTGCCTTTGTCTAGACATCCCTTTTTTGCCACTTTCCTTGCTTATGGTTTTGGTATTCATCCATATTCACGTTTTCATGAATATGAACACCTTTTCCAATTTGTTCCCGATTTGTAGACTCCACACGAAGTCTCACAATCATGTCTTCAAGGCTCATCTTCGTTTTTTCTTAAGCCTGAGGTAATTCTTGAAGTTATACCATCCAGGAGGAAGCTTCTCAATGATGCAACATCCTTGATAGGTCTCACAAAACTCCATACCTTCAGTCTTAATTTCATGAAGGAGTTTTTGGATTTGTCCAACTTTTCAGTGGTTTCGAGTTCACCATCTGGTACTGTTGAATTTAGCCACTGTGAATTTATGAGTACCAGAATCCTCGATGCGATACTTCTTGTCTAAAGTATCCCACAATTCCTTTGAGGATTCAACCTTTCTGTGCATCTCGTACAAAGATTCAAAAAGGCGATTCAAGATGTAGCTTTTCACATGTAGTTGCCTTGTCTCCAAGCATTAACACTTGTGAGAGCATGCAGACCAGTGTTGTCTTCTGGGAGGACATGTATCACCTCACTTTTTTACTTCTGCAGGTTGAGCGTTATCAAATAGAGAAGCATCTTCTTCTTCCAGTTCTTAAACGCTATCCCCTCAACTGTCCCATCGAACTTAGGAGAAAGAACATGGTTCCAAGATGGAACTTTGACCGTCATGTCAGTTGTCTCCTTATTGTTCTCGACCACTTTGGAGTTGTTTTGTGCTTCCATAATCATCCTAAAATAGACACAAACACAAACTCCAACTAGTAACGATTAAATCCCAGCTAATTTAAATCGTATGATATTTCGATATGGAATTAAATCGCAATTTAGATAGCCAATATCGACTGATTAGAACCGCTTAAAGCAGATTCTCAACATCGAACCTCCACAATGAGTTCCTCAAAGAGTTAAAACGCGTTTGAAAATCAGGTTTATTTTTCCATAAACTAGGATTGAAACGGGTTGAAACCGTTCGAAAATCGCAGTGAAACAGTTTATCCATCGCAATCAATAAACTTGTATGAAACACACAAATGTAATCACAAAAATTGCTACAAAACGATTCGCGATATACGTTGCGTTTTATTAGAAAACCTTCAAAAACCATTTTGGAAACTGATTTTAAATCAGCCTCTACATTAGCGTATCCGAATCGCTAGATTTAGCGTTGATAACATTTTTAGTATCATAAGCGGAAGAGAAATCATTTGAAAAACGTTTATTTACTCGGGATTAAAATCCGTTTCATGTTCATAAAAACAAAAACGGATTTCTTTGAGTTAAGATTGTAGAACCAAAATTTAATACACTACGACAAAAGCGTTTTAATCACAAATAAACAATAAGCGTTAAGGAAACGATATCAAAATGAATTAGCAGAAGGAGAAGAAATCAGAATATATGGAGGCGAGGTTGGATCTCTTTCCTTAACTCAAAGAATCACCTATAGTGTGACAAGTTAAATCAAGATTCATGAGTCCCAATATACAACCATATGAAACTGTGCACAACACTCAATATTGGTTTGGTCGAACATATTGAACTACGATACTCTCGAATTAAACACAACCCTAAAATAGAAAGGAATTGAAGGAACTTCTTTTGAGTTTTCCTCTGTGTGATTTTCGTTGAGGATGCTCTACAAGAGAGGCTTAGGGATCCTATATATAGGATTGGAGAGGAAACTATGTTTAGGAAATAAACCGACTTGTGCAGCAAGTCCACAGACTTGCCCACCAAATTTTTCGACTTGGGCCGCACACAGACTTGTCCACCAAGTTTCCACAAATTAGAAACTTTTCCTTCTCAATAAAGGTCATGTATTTATGGGCTTAACTCATTTATTTTCACATAAACATATTTTTAATAAAACTCATATCTTTAACATGTCTTTATTAAAAAATAGTCTAGCAAAAACAAGGGTGACTGTAATAAGAGCTTAAAAGCCTATCAATTAAACAGAACTGATGAGCTTCAACGCGCCAAAATTACTCCCACAATAACCATTTTGATGTTGGAAACAAGGCTGAAAAATAAGAGATCAAGAATATCCAAAATGAATGAGCAACAACGAACACAACAAACACAACCAACCACATCCCAAGCAAATATGACAAAGGCATGTGAAGAGCATAGCTGAAACTAAACTCCACGAGTAACCAAGGAGACGAAGGCAATGCAAGATCAGACACATGTGAGAACCATGAACTCCAATTGTAAAAATGCATCCTAAGACCAACAGCTCTTACGCACGGACACTTGTGTACCCGTTCACAACTATTAATTGACCAAGAATCGGTCACGTCCTCGCAAGAGAAAAGTTGAAAGACGAATCCATTGCGACGGAAGCCTGAACCCCAAAGACCAAGTGGAAACATATAAAAACATGTAGATGCGCTTGTAGCAAAATCACATCTAGAAAACATACCCCAAAGTGAAACCAATCCAAACATAAAACACTAGACCTCAATAAAACGAGACAAAAAGCCAATCGAAGGATCAAAAAGCTAATCCAAAACAGATGGGGGGGGGGGACAGAAAAAGCACTAACGATGGCACATATTTAAAAAACCACTGATTTGCTCACAACCAGTCAAAACCACTCTAAATCTAAACATGAAACTATGATTAAGGATGACTTAAACCATAATTCACCAATCACAACCGGAAAACTAAACATGCCAAAAATAACAAACCACCACTGTATAAATTTGTAAAACATAAAATAATAATTGATTAAAGAATGATTAAACCAAAAGAAGAATAAACATAACTATCCCTACTATAATTTAAAATCATATAAAGAAAAGAGACTTCATCATGATTAACCATTCTTTTTGCTCTCCCAACAAATGTCCTCTTCATTATAACCTAAATACACCTTTTTCCACTTCTTATCACGTCCATCTCTATCCAGAAATTAGCTAAGAGTTTTAATTCAAACGTAACTTTATTTTTTCCCTCTAGAACACTTTTTGAAGTCAGTTTTGAGTTCCGACCTTGTAAGCCCGAATTCCGACGGTTCAGAAGGACCTAGATGAAGATCTTCATATCTCTGGAAATAGATCAGTTTCTAGTTTTTATAGTATCTTTCAGATCTCAATTTCTATGTATATTCTGCTTGCAGTCATTCTTCAATATTGAAAAAATCATTATTTCTAAAACCGAAATTGCAAACCCAGAAACAATCATCTGACTTTCGAGAAACTTTCCGACGAACAATAAGGACCCAAAAGACGCTCTACATATCTTTGAAAACTGAATATTATATTTCCAGAACCACCGAGTTTGGTTTGATAGAAGGTACGTGTAAAGTTCTTGTAAGAGTATATCACCGTTTTTGTAAGAGTATAGAATATGAAACGCTACTTTCAAACACAAATTTTTGGCGACTCCAAACGAATTATATACTATATTGGTACTATTGGAAATATATATTTCTCATATTTCCATAGCCACCGCCTTGCTTCGTTTGAAGGTATGTTCCCTAGGTTGTAGGCTTTTGAATAGAGGTAGTCGAAACTATTTTAAAACAACTATGTTTTGAAACTCTAATCCCAGCTTCAAGTAGTAAATTTTTGAGATAGATTTCTGATCACATCTGAATCTGATTACTAAAAATAGTGTTTCAGGCGCTACAAGTCGAAACACTATTTTTCAACCGTTTCAAAAGCTACTTTTCGGCGACTAGGAAACGCGAAAATGAAGGTGGAATTTATGTTATTTTGGTAGTAGTTAGCAGTATATGTTTTACATTCTAACTCTAGAAGTTGAAATTATTTGATTAAATCATATAGTACTATATTTAGAGAAATAATTTAAGAAGTTATTTAAAATAATAATAATAATAAATAATATTTTGTTTGTAAGACTACAGACGATTGCGTATGTAAGGTCATTATAATGTCATATGGTAGTGTAAGTTCCACGCACGATCACATATGTTAGCCTGTTGTAGAACTATATTTATTGGACTACAGACGATTACATATGTTAGCCCGTTGTAGTCTAATAGACCTTAAAGGACCGATGACGGGGAGGATAGATCCAAAACGTGAGAAAATTGTTGGCTCCGCCATGAAATGATAAGTAATGAATGTGAAATGTGTAAAAATAAATATGAGATTGTGGTGTATATATAAGCTTATGTAACGTGAGTTACAAGATTATATCGAAGATCATGTGTAAGAGATTGAAGAAAGCCCTTTTGAAGCTGATTTCAGAGACACAATCAGCTTTTATGGCTAAACATCTCATCACAAATAATATTATATTGGCACAAGATAATTTCCACGCATTACGGACGAATCAGATGTGTCAATATGACTTCATGGTCATAAAAACGGATATGAGCAAAGCATACGACATAGTATAATGAGATTTTTCTACAAGCACTCCTGCTCAAGTTTGGTTTCACATAGAAGTGGGTCAATCTCATGATGTATTGTGTCTCCTATGATAAATATCATGTTCTTATTAATGGTGAACCAAAAGGAAGAATTAAGCCCTCGAGAGGCCTACGACAAAGGGACACATTGTTGCCTTTCTTATTCATTTTATGTACCGAGACACTTATCTCCCTCCTGAATGGAGCGTAAGAGGAGAGACGAAATTCAGGACTAAGGATTGCAAGAGCTAGTCCTAGTGTTTCCCATTTGTTATTTGTAGATGATAGTATATTCTTCTGCAAAGTGAATATCCGGCAGAGTGCCAAGGTGTTAGAAATTATTAGGATATATGTAGATGCTTCTGGGCAACAATTGAACCCCACCAAATTGTCGGTTTTCTTTGGGAGTAAAGTTGATTCTGCTACTCGGCGATAAATAAAGAGCTCAATTGGCATATTAAATGAAGGGGGGGGGGGGTATGAGTATGTACCTAGGACTACCCGGAAAGATTCGCGGTTCAAAAAAGAAGGGTTTCGGATTTGTGCAAGACATACTAAATAACCGAGTTAATACATGGTCAGAAAGACTTCTTTCGAAAGAGGCAAAGAAGTCCAAATCAAATCAGTAGCTCAAGCCGTTCCGACGTATGTTATGTCGTGTTACCTCCTCCCTAAAAGTATTATTGATAAATTGAGGAGTGCCATATCGAATTTTTGGTGGATTTCAAGACAAAATAGTACGAGCTTCCATTGGATTGCTTGGGATAAGATATGTATCCCCCTTGATATAGGAGGATTGGGTTTATGTGAACTGCATGACATGAATCTCGCCCTTCTGGCTAAACAAATGTGGCGACTTATCCAGCATTCAAACTCTCTCCTTTCCCGAGTATTTAAAGGATGATATTATAGAAACTTGGACCCCTTGGAGGACCGTAGAGTATATTCACTGTCGTACGGTTGGCAAAGTATCATGGCAGCTAGAGATATCCTGAAACTTGGTCTAAGGAAGACGATTAGGTTTGGGTGCAGTACCAGCGTATGGAATGAAAGGTGAGTATCAGATACTACGACCCGTGTGCCAAGGACGGCAAACCCGTTTGAACCAAGGAACCCCGATCTCCTTGTGCATCACCTTATCCTCTGTGGATCTGGGGAATGGAACGAACCCATAGTACATGATCTTTTTCATCCAGAGGATGTTCCTCTAATTCTTAGGTTGCGACCAAATCGCGGTCCCACTTTAGACTGATATGCATGGAATCATACTACATTTGGGAATTATACGATGAATTCCATATATGAGCTTCTACGAAAGACCAATCTCGCACTAACAAATCAAATGATGATGGAACAGAGCATTACTAGCTCGTTTACAGAGTCAAGTTTGGAATGTTAGAACCCCTGGAAAGCTTCAACGCTTCATGTGAAAAGCGTTATCAGGATGCGTAGCAGCATGCCAACGACTCCCATATCGTCATTTGGGCACCGATACGAGTTCCCTACGTGTGAATCTCCAAAGGAATTGATCAACCATTTGTTATTTGAGTACCACACGCTTTGCAGGTGTGGGCTTTATCAGACTTTTTGTCCCTTCCGAATTGCTTCCCGAGTACATCTATCTACCGAAACATGGATGTGGATTTCCTTCCACAAACAAAACCTCATGAGACTCTCCTCTTCCCTACATGCCAAATAGATGCCTCTTGGGTAGATCATGGTTCTGTTAGTAGATTGGGATGGTGTTTAAGGGATGATACATGTTGGGCTTTAGCAGGGGAGAAAGAGTGTAGGAGAATCCTACCACCTCTCCATGCAGAAGTAGACGGTCTCATTTGGGCTATGGAAAGTCTTTGTGATTGGGGCTTCCTTAGCGTCATCTTTGAAACTGACTGCGTGAACCTCCTAAAGATGTTTGGAGATCCGACAAATTGGCTGACTTTTACCCCATATTTGGATATCATTGCTTTTTTTAGAGTGAGATTTTCTTATTTCGTCTAGCACATATTAATCGGATGTAGTTGTTGACATCCTTGCTAAAAGGATTAGAGCAAAAAGTATAGTATTTTCGCTTGTAAGCACATTTCTTTTCTGTTAAAGCTAGCACTATTGGTAATGAAATAATAATGAAATTTTTTAAAACATCCAGTTTTTGTATGAGAAACCCCACTACAATAAAAAGATATTATATTAAATATTATAAGTTTATTTAGTGTTTTTTGGAACTCAGAGCAATTTTTTTTTAATATAATACTATTATTTTTATTGTACTGGGGTTTCTTATCTATTAGAGCACCTCCATTGGAGGTTCTAATAGAGGGGGTTCTTAAAAAATATTAGTATAATAATATAAAGGTAGAGAGGGAGAGAGAGGGGTTCTTAATTGGGAGGTTTTTAGAACCCGGGTTCGCCACGTGGCGCAACCCGGTTGGCTGCTTTTTTTTTTTTTTTGATTTTTTTTTTGCCAGTTACAAAAAAAAAAAAAAAAAAAAACATTAAAAAATTCTCTAAGAGCATGACCATTGAAGAACCCCTCATGCGGTTCTTAAAAATTTTTTTTTTTTTTTTTTTTTTGGGAAAAGTGTAAAAAAAAAAAATTGAAAAAAAAAAAATTGACGAATGACAGGATGCCACGTGTCATGAACAGTGTAAGAACCGGTTTTTAAATAAGGATTTTTAGAACCCGGGTTCTTAACTATTCACGTGGGACCTACGTGAATAGTTAAGAACCCGGGCCTTAAGATACCTCAATGGCCATGCTCTAAGAACCCCAAAGGGGGGTTCAACCGATGGGCTTGCTCTTAGTCACCTGCTCAAGTTTTTTTTCACTTTCACAGTTTCAGTGTTTGTCAATTTCTTTAAAAAAAATACTAATGGAGATCTTCGTTTCCGTGACCACTGTCATTGTTGGCCATGTCATTTCCCACGTTTCTCTTCCCACGTTTTATCTTCAAGCTGTCTCTCCTCCATTGATTCTCTATGTAAGTACTCAAAACCCATTAAGAAAAGTTTGTTCCTTTCTCAAATCTTCAATGATTATATTCTTATATTGAACAAGCCTCTTCTTTTTCCCTTTCTTGTCATTTTCTTTTGTCTTGCTTGTTCCTCATGTCCTCGACTATCCCTTTTCAGCCATTATTAATCTGAGCTTATAACTTTTCAACGCCTCACGAATCTTTCTTTTGTTGTATCTAATAAAGGATGATTTAGTTTTGGGGTTTGGCATCATCTCTGCCTCTAATTCATCTTCAGTTCCATCTCTCACTATTCAAACTGAAAGTTACTTCCTTTCCTTCTCTGCCTGTGAAAACTGGTTTAGTTTCAGCTATGAATAGTGTTCTATTGAGCTTCATTGTTCTTGGTTTACTTTCAGAGGGGGCTTATAGTTCTAGGCCTCCTGTTATTAAAGTGGGTGCAATATTCGGTTTAAACACCATGCACGGCCAAACTGCAAATATTGCTTTCAAAGCTGCTGAGCAAGATGTCAATTCTGATCCTAGCTTCCTCGGTGGATCCAAATTGCGTATTATGATCAATGACGCTAAACGCAGCGGCTTCCTCAGCATTATGGGAGGTTGAATAATAATAAAGCTCAAATCTTGTTTTCTTGATTGCTTTTGGAAAACTTACTTTACTTATCCTTTTTGTTCTTGTTGCAGCATTGCAGTTTATGGAGACTGATGTAGTGGCTATTATTGGTCCACAGACATCAATCATGGCTCATGTATTGTCTCATCTTGCCAATGAGCTTACTGTTCCGATGTTGTCATTCACGGCTCTTGACCCTACCCTCTCCCCACTCCAGTTCCCTTTCTTTGTCCAAACAGCACCTAGCGATCTGTTTCTGATGCGCGCCATTGCAGAGATGATCACATATTATGGCTGGTCAGATGTAGTGGCCTTATATAACGATGATGATAACAGCAGAAATGGCGTTACAGCGTTAGGTGATGAGCTTGAAGTGAGACGTTGCAGGATTTCCTACAAGGCGGTGCTCCCGCTAGATGTTGTGATTTCTAGTCCAGTTGAGATCATAGAGGAGTTGACTAAGATCCGGAGAATGGAATCTCGGATAATCGTTGTGAACACTTTCCCTAATACAGGGAAAATGATCTTTGAGGAAGCAAAGAGATTAGGGATGATGGAGAAAGGCTATGTTTGGATAGCTACAACTTGGTTGTCTTCTCTACTAGACTCTGATTTGCCTTTGGATCTCAAATCTCTCAATGGAGTTCTAACACTGCGTCTTCACACGCCCGATTCAAGAAAGAAAAGGGACTTTGCGGCTAGGTGGAAGAACAATAATAAGACAATTGGGTTGAATGTCTACGGTCTGTATGCTTATGATACTGTCTGGATCATTGCTCGAGCTGTTAAGTCATTTCTGGAAGCTGGAGGTAATCTTTCCTTCTCTCACGACGCAAAGTTAAGCAGCTTGAAAGACGAGGCATTGAATCTAAGTGCGTTGAGCAGATTTGATCAAGGATCACAACTTCTTGATTACATTATGCGTACAAAGATGTCTGGTCTAACAGGTCCGATTCAGTTTCATCAAGACAGATCAATGGTATATCCTTCATATGATATTATCAATGTGGTTGATGACGGGTTTCGCCAAATAGGTTACTGGTCTAACCATTCTGGTCTTTCTATTGTGCCTCCTGAGTCATTGTATAGCAAACCTTCTAACCGTTCTAGCTCAAACCAACATCTGAAATCTGTCACTTGGCCTGGTGGGACTATGGTAACGCCTCGTGGATGGGTATTTCCTAACAACGGGAGGCGGTTGAGAATCGGTGTTCCTGATAGAGCAAGCTTCAAAGACTTTGTCTCAAGAGTCAATGGAAGCAGCAACAAAGTTCAGGGTTATTGCATTGATGTGTTTGAAGCTGCGGTGAAACTGCTTTCTTATCCGGTTCCTCACGAATTCATATTTTTCGGAGATGGTCTCCAGAATCCAAACTACAATGAGCTGGTACACAAGGTCACCAATGGGGTTGAGTTTGATGCTGTTGTAGGAGATGTAGCCATTGTGACAAACCGAACAAGAATTGTGGATTTCACTCAGCCATACATTGAGTCTGGCCTTGTTGTGGTTGCTCCTGTCACAACACCAAATGAAAATCCTTGGGCTTTCTTACGCCCTTTTACTCCTCCTATGTGGGCTGTAACAGCTGCTTTTTTCGTCGTGGTAGGAGCTGTAATATGGATTCTTGAACACCGAACAAACGATGAGTTCCGGGGTACCCCAAGGAGACAAATCATTACCATTCTCTGGTTAGTACACAAGCGTCTTCTTATTTGTCTGCATAAATTGAATAAGCTCTAAATATTTTGATTACAATGCAGGTTCACCTTCTCGACGATGTTTTTCTCTCATAGTAAGTCTCTTCAAGCTACTTACTGCAATTGATGTTTGAAGTTTCTCTAACATCTTTATGAATCAAACTATCAGGAGAGAATACTGTAAGCACGCTTGGTCGTATGGTGTTGCTCATATGGCTTTTTGTAGTTCTGATCATTACATCTAGCTACACTGCGAGTCTCACATCGATGCTTACAGTGCAACAGCTCAATTCACCTATAAAAGGAGTAGATACACTCATCAGTAGCACTGGTCGTATTGGCTTCCAGGTCGGTTCTTTTGCTGAAAGCTACATGACTGATGAGCTCAACATCGCCAGATCAAGACTTGTGCCTCTCGGCTCTCCTCAGGAATACGCTACTGCGCTTCAAAACGGCACTGTTGCTGCAATTGTCGATGAACGTCCTTATATTGATCTCTTCCTCTCGGGTTACTGTAAGTTTGCCATCAGAGGCCAAGAATTCACCAGATGCGGTTGGGGATTTGTGAGTCATCATCTTCTGAATCTCTTCTCTCTCTCTTTACCGAGCACTTAATCTGGATCTAATTATGCATTTTGTGTTTTTTAAAAAGGCATTTCCAAGAGACTCTCCTTTAGCTGTTGACATGTCTACCGCGATTCTTGGTCTGTCTGAAACTGGCGAGCTTCAAAAGATCCATGACAGATGGCTGTCGAAATCAAACTGTAGTAGCCCGCATGGGTCTCAGTCAGGTGACTCAGAACAGCTCAACGTGCATAGCTTCTGGGGAATGTTCCTTGTGTGTGGGGTCGCTTGTCTTGTTGCTCTCTTTATCCACTTCTTCAAGATAGTGCGCAACTTCTGCAAACACAAGCCAGAAGAAGAGAAACCAGTACGTTCACGTCTGAAAAAGCTGCAATCTTTTCTAGCATATGTTGATGAAAAAGAAGAAGCATCCAAAAGAAGGTTTAAGCGCAAAAGAAGCAATCCTTGTATGAATGCATCTAGACCAATATGAAGGTGTTCATAAGATTTTGTATTAGATGCAGATATGGATAAAGATTATACATTTACCAATCATATAAACTAAAGCATAAACATAACTTCACAACTGTACTCTTTCCATCATCTTAAGACTACTGAGGCCGGGTTCATTTGGAGAAAGAGATTATACAGTTTACCCAATCATCCAACCGGAGACTGACAAAACTAGACAAGCTTTTCGGTCCGGTTAAGTTCGGTTTTAGAGATTTTCTGGTTAAGTCGTTATTTCAGTGTCGAGATCTGACTGAATCTGATCTCACTCTACGCTCTGCAAAGCAATTAGCTTTACTGGTACAAAAACATTAGGTTAGGTGGTCACGTTTCGTCATCCCTCTATATTAAATTTGTTTTTGTTCATCTCTGCTTAGTTTGATCTCATTTACTTGTTTCATCAATGGCGACTCTTTGCTTCCAATCTCCATCCAAACCCATTTCCTCTTTCCAGTCAAAATCGAAACCATCGCCGCCGTTTTTCGCCAAAGTCGCCGTCTTTCGATGCAGAGCTTCCGTACAAACCCTCGTCGCCGTCGAGCCGGAGCCGGTTTTCACTTCCGTCAAGACCTTCGCGCCGGCGACCGTCGCTAATTTGGGGCCAGGGTTCGATTTCTTAGGTTGCGCCGTCGATGGTCTCGGCGACCACGTAACTCTCCGCGTGGATCCCTCTGTTCGTGCCGGCGAAATCTTAATCTCGGAGATCACCGGTACCACGACCAAACTCAGCACAAATCCTCTCCGGAACTGCGCTGGAATCGCCGCGATAGCGACGATGAAGATGCTAGGGATCAGATCGGTTGGTTTGTCCTTAGATTTGCACAAAGGCCTTCCTTTAGGGAGCGGTCTAGGTTCAAGCGCAGCTAGCGCCGCTGCAGCCGCCGTAGCGGTTAACGAGATCTTCGGACGGAAATTAAGGGGGGAAGAATTAGTTTTAGCAGGTTTGGAATCGGAAGCTAAAGTTTCCGGTTATCACGCCGATAACATCGCACCGGCGATTATGGGCGGTTTCGTTCTGATTCGAAACTACGAACCGCTTGATCTGAAACCATTGAGATTCCCAGCGGATAAAGAGCTTTTCTTTGTTCTAGTGAGCCCTGACTTCGAAGCTCCAACCAAGAAGATGAGAGCTGCATTGCCTACAGAGATTCCGATGGTTCACCATGTTTGGAACAGTAGCCAAGCGGCTGCTTTAGTAGCAGCGGTGCTAGAAGGAGACGCGGTGATGCTCGGGAAGGCTTTATCGTCTGATAAAGTTGTTGAGCCGACTAGAGCTCCATTGATTCCGGGAATGGAAGCTGTGAAAAAAGCGGCTTTGGAAGCTGGAGCTTTTGGATGTACAATTAGTGGAGCTGGACCAACGGCGGTTGCGGTGATTGATGCAGCTGCGAAAGGAGAAGAGATCGGAGAGAAGATGATGGAAGCTTTTCTGAAAGTTGGAAACTTGAAATCTGTTGCTTCTGTGAAGAAGCTTGATAAAATTGGTGCTAGGCTTGTCAGTAGCATATCCAGGTGATGTTTTGGTATTTTCTTGGGATTGGAAAAGACCTTCCTCTGTAAGTTACAGATGATAATAAAAGATTCCAATTTTTAAAATTTTAGCCACTCGACAGTGTTGTATGAGCTTTTGTTCAGTCTCTTTTGACATACCTTTGGTTTCTGATCAGAGAGGGCAGTATAGAATTATAGAAAGTTCAACGATTGTCGGGTATGTGACCTCAAATAAAACGGCTGTGTATTTGGAATGAAATGATTTATGAGTTTAGTTAAGTTTTGGTCCTCCCTCAGCATTTCATCTAAGGATGGATGTAACATTTCCGATCTCCCCTAGGTCGCAGGAAGTCACAGCATCGTAACGTGAACAGTAAGTGACATTGTCACAATCTCAGAGGCCTTATCACTCTCCTAATCAAGAGAGGTAGAAGACGTGAAGCAAGTCAACAAACACGCAGAGAGAGAATCAGGGAAGCTAGTATATTGAACTAAGATGAAGAGCCTTAACCAAAAGGCCCATAGAAAGCCCAATTCGACAGAGGACTCGTTAAAATCCCGGTAACGGTAAGCAACGAATCTACCCGCCGGCTTGAAACCTAAATTGAAAGTCAGCCTTGTAACATTCATTTCCCAAAAAGACTCGATTTTCCCGGTAACCCATTCCCGAAAGCTTGGAAATTTCTTTTCTATGTTGGGGAAAAAGTAAAAGAGAGCCTTCTGTTTCCTTCTTGGCCTTGTCTTTCCCGCGAAACGTGGACAAAGAATCGCCATCAGTCATGAAAACCCTCCACGTATAGCTTTCTTGTATAGCTTTCTTGTGACTCGTGACGTGTTTCGTCATCTCTGGGTTTTGGGTTTCCGGGAAAACGCCAAAGAACAACTTTTTTTTTTGATCTGAGGGATCTAGATTAGGGTTTATCGGGATTCGAAACGATTTTCTGTAGAAGATGACAAGTGTCAAGAGGAAAGTAGACGATGAACTGTCGTCTCCTTGGTTTTATACCGTTTGCACCATGGGAGGAATGCTCAGTGCCGGAACAACACATCTGGCTATAACTCCTCTTGATGTCCTCAAAGTCAATATGCAGGTTTGGTTTTCTTGATTTGTGGAAATGGGTCTTAAGATAATTTCATTTTACTGCTAAAAATCTCTACCCTTGTTTAGGCATATGTAATGATGGAATCAAATTGTGAATTTTTGGATGTTCTCTCTTTACTCAAATTGGATCATCATGATTGATCAGTCACTCTCTTGTAGGTGAATCCTGTGAAGTACAATAGCATTCCATCCGGTTTCTCCACTCTCTTAAGAGAACATGGCCATTCCTATCTCTGGAGAGGTTGGTCAGGGAAGCTATTAGGCTATGGTGTTCAAGGTGGATGCAGATTCGGACTCTATGAGTACTTCAAGACACTCTACAGCAATGTGTTGCCTAACAATAACAGAACTTCTATATATTTTCTAAGTAGTGCTTCTGCTCAGATATTCGCCGATATGGCCTTATGTCCTTTTGAAGCTATCAAAGTTAGAGTACAGACGCAGCCCATGTTTGCAAAAGGGTTGCTTGATGGATTTCCAAGAGTATATAGAAATGAAGGTCTTGCTGGGTAAGCCCTTTTTCTCATAATCATTCTGGTTGGCTGTCATTTATCATTCGGTTTTGAGTATTTGATTAATCTCATCTCTCCAAATGCAGCTTCCACAGGGGACTTTTTCCGCTCTGGTGTCGCAATCTCCCATGTAATATTACTACTTCGTGCAATGCACATTAGCTTCGAGGATATGAAACAAATACTTTGCTATAAATAATGCACATTAGCCTTTTAGTAAACTTGGTTGTGTTCTGTACCAAAACCATTTCTGGTTGTGGTTTCAGTTTCTATGGTGATGTTCTCAACGTTTGAGCAGTCAGTTGAGTTTATATATCAAAAGATCATCCAGAAAAGGAAGCAAGATTGCTCTAAAGCTCAACAACTCGGTGTCACATGTCTTGCTGGCTACACTGCTGGAGCAGTAGGTACACTTATCTCTAACCCTGCAGATGTGGTTGTTTCGTCTCTCTACAACAACAAAGCCAAGAATGTGCTGCAGGTAGACTCTTAACCATCTTACAACTTGAAAAGTATTCTTGATTAATGGTTATATTGCTTGAGCTTCAGGCTGTGAGGAACATTGGATTTGTTGGTCTGTTCACCAGAAGTCTTCCTGTTCGAATCACGATTGTTGGACCTGTCATAACCTTGCAGTGGTTCTTTTACGATGCAATCAAAGTCTTAAGTGGATTGTAAGTAGACATCTCTCCAATTTTCCACATAAGAATCTCTAATCTTTCTGATCGGATTCTCATCTAACGAGTGATTATACAACTATAGCCCTACAAGTGGAGGAGCGGAGAAACCGGTGGATACAACTGACTTATCGGTGTGAAGCTTAGAAGAGTAGATTTATCTCTTTCAACAAAAAACTCGAAACATATTATGTTAGATTCTCTTGCAAGTAGATACTGAGCGTTCTGTAGCGGTTCGAATAAGCGTTTTGATCCACCGCAAATGCATTTGTTCAACCGCTAGATTTGGATTGTAAGTAAAGGGCTAATGAATGATACTTTTGATGTATAAAATATATAAGTGATTGAGGTAAAACATTAGAAAAGGAAAGTGTATGGGTTATCTTTGATATGCTACGGACCATCTTGTCCGAACAGAAGACAAGACTGAGAGCAGAGACACTATTACTCTTTTTGATTGCTCAGAAGAGCGAAAACTTGTGAAAAAAATTCACAACTGCATGAAACATTGTGATGCTTCAGATCTCCGATCATATTCTAAATTTTGTGTCAAATTCCATTTTTAAATAAATTTGTTCCAATCTTATCTTTTCATATTCTAAATTTTGTGTCAAATTCCATTTTTAAATAAATTTGTTCCAATCTTATATGTTCAGTTGTAAAATGGTATAATGCTAAAGGTATTTTATTAGATGGTATAATGCTAAAGGTATTTTATTAGAGTAAAAAAAAATTAAAAGTTATTTTCATTATAAAATATTTTAGATTCATGAGATTTAGACCCCGATGAAATATGTGGTTGATTGATTTTTTAGAGCGGTTTATGTTTTTTTCGTAGACCATCATAATTCCAAAACTCCGATCATTATATCGTGCAAACATTATAATTAGCAATCGCCGGAGCTCCATAACTACTTGTTGCTTTGCTTTTTTGGAACATTATTGTCACAATCACTAATCGGATCATCTTCTTAACCGCCATACTCAAGTCCAGCGTCATCTTCTTCCTCCACTTCTTCTTCCTCCTCATCTTCTTCCTCCGCTTCTTCTTCCTCCTCCTCTTCTTCTTCCGCTTCCTCTTCTTCTTCTTCGTCTTCCTCTTCCTCCTCCTCTTCTTCTTCCGCTTCTTCTTCCGCTTCTTCTTCCTCTATTAAGTTATATGGGCTTCCAACCTAAAAACAATTGTAATGAATGGATTGGCTTTTACCCTATATATATTAGTTAATTATTTCTCCAACTACTGATGTGGGACTTACTTCTCATTAAGAGTAGACTGATAATTAATCTTCTTCTTCCGATGTTCGGACTACCGTAGTTCCGATTCTAAACGGTAGTTCCTCTTCTTCTTCCGCTTCTTCTTCTACCAATTAGTAGTGAGTGGATTGGCTCTTACCCTATATATATTAGTTAATTATTTCTCAAAATACCGATGTGCTACTTACTTTTCATTAAAATTTCATCAAAGGTAAATGCAATTGGTTTTTTTTAATATATGTAGTCTTTCAAATTTTAAATATTTTTATTTTTAGATATAAATAATTATTTTCATGATTATTTCTTTTAATAATAATTACAAATAGTATAAAACACTCAAGTCTGTAAAATAAAATAAAAATACAAATAACATATATTTCATAGAAAAAATATTGAAAACATAATAACAAAAACCATAATAAATTTAAAAATATCAATGATTAAGCATTTAATGAGTACTCTAGTAAATCACTTCAAGATCCATGTAAATCACCATAATATTATACGAATAAAGTATATTGAGGCGGATCTTGTTTGTATTGTTGTTGTTTGGCCCTTTTTGTAAAATCTGTATTTGTTCACACTGAACATATATGTTAATATTCGGTTCCAAAAATTTCTTGCTCGATTTAAAAAAAAAAAACAGAGATAAAAACGCTTATTTCTCACTTCAAAATGAATTAATTGATCATTTATGAGAAATTCAAATGAGGATGATCAAATTAAAATCTACGTTGTTTTATTATTTTATGCAGTGTAAATTTTTTCTTATATTATAATATTTAAATTTAAATAATATAATAATAATTTATGAAAGTTTTAAAAAAGTTAAACGAGTGGATTAATATGTAAAATTTGACGAAAATGTGGATATTTTACAATTAATAATAAAATAAGAAAATAATAATATACTTAAAATATTCTATTTGAAATGGAATATAAAATAATAAATTTGAGAGAAATCCAATTGCACTTTGAAATTATTCTATTTTGGGATGAAAAATGCAATAATATATTGGAGATGCTCTAACACAAGGACATATTCTTGGGATGTGTGGAAACTTGTCAGAGACTCACTTTCACACATCTGGGGACATATATGTCGTGCCCCAGATGCAATGCACCACAAGAAACTTCTTTTTGAATGTCCCCTTGATCTTCAAGTATGGGTTTTATCGGATTTTATGTCATTTCTGGGTTGCTTCCCAAGTATATTCATATATTGCAATATGAACTTCCTCTGTTGGAGGAAAAAAGATGTGGGTCTCCCAGATCCACAAAGAAAAATATATCCATAGATTCCACAGTACGTTTGGAAGGCTAGGAACAAGAAGATTTTCGACAGAAAGGAGGTTTCCCCAGTGGAAACTCTCCAACTAGCTGTTATATAAGTAGAAAGATGGAGACTCGCAAACATGAAGGAACAAAGGGACAAAGGGAGTGGTGAAAGTCTGACATGCCGAAGGGAAGAGCCACTGACCTACTGTGCCAACCCCACCCTTTCGACTTACCAGATTGATGCCTCTTGGATCGATTATGAGCCGACCAGTGGCCTAGGATGGTTTTTTTAAGACTCGACATGATGGAAATGTAAGGGATCACAAGGATGCAGACGTCTTTGATGTAAGATCCGGGGTGGATCCTACACTCGCAGAGATATGGGTCGCAAGGCTGGTCGAAGATGCTCTCCTTGTTAGACCGTGGGCGGGTGATGGTCGATGGCGGGACGATGGTCGAGTGCGGAATGGCGGTCGAGAGATAGAACGGGTGGTCGAATGGAAGATTTGCACTGGCCGAAAGCGCTCTTGCTTAGCTTGATGGATGATTCAATAGAGGTTTTGATAGAGAACAGTAACAAGTAACCATATATCTTCAAACAGAGGGGAAACCAAAATTTTTTTGAGAGATCGACGCCGTCTTAGGGCAAAAACACTCTACAATTTTTCTTTATAAAATTGTTTAAGGGTGAAAACATATAAAAGTGGCTTATATAGAACACGAAAATAATAGCTAAGAAGGATTATTTGGGCCTTACAAAATAGAAATAAGCATAAAAGAAAAGATAGGACGGGCCATGATTTCTTTCTCATGTATCGGACCTTGGATTAACTCACTTAAAACCTTAGTGGGAAAACCTATTGGGATAAACCACACTTAAGGGAAAAAGAGTGTAAACCTTGGCCCAAAGAGATGTTTCAACGCCTTCCTGGTCGCCAAATATAAGTCTGAAGGGAATCAAACCCGTGAGCTTCCAAATAAGGCAGGTCTAAAAACCATCGGATTAGAACTTGAATAACTTCTTCTTAAGAATTGGTATTGGCTGGATTCTAACTCTCCCGGGTTCCCTGATGAGTCAAAACTTCATAAAAGTTCTTTTGTTTCTTGATTCATCCTGATCCGTTCTCAGGTCTCTAATATGTAGAAGTTGGTCTCCAGCGGGTTCCTTGAAAGTCTTATGTTTTGTAACTTGTATAACTTCGTCATGTGAAAGGATATTGAAGTACTTCCACTTCATGAGGATTCTTTGGTGAGTTGAATTTCTGGAACCGGTCGATTGTAGCTTAAATTCTCTTGGTTAGGTGGATATGCTCCAATACGTGCACCTATATCCATGGTATGATCAAGCTGCTTCTCTCCAAAGGCATGTACCGTCTTGGTGAGCCATCCTATAGCCTTCCGGGTTAATGATGGGTTGATGTCCTCATCATACTCTCCCTCTTGAAAAGGTTTCGACCTTGAAACTGTATAACCTGCACCAAGAGAAAGCATGTTAGCTTTCATGCGATTTTGTGAGTCCATGGCCTTACCTTGATGAATCAGGGGCTTGTTGTCATTTGAGTAGGTGAGTCAATATCACGCCTCTGCTCTGGATTGGGTGCCAAATACAAGATGCTGCACCATCATCTCCTTTGGCCTCGGTCTTGTAGCATCCAAGGTCGGGTCGTACTTCTTTCCGGTTCATCTCTTTGGTTCCTGCGATAATATGGACACCTTTGGCAAGAAACAAGTGTGTTATCGCAGTCATGGAATCATAAACATCTAAACAAGTCTTGGACCATTTCATGTACTCGTGAATTATCTACCTTGGTTTCAGCGTTTTTAAATTCAGAAATCACCTTAGTGTTGGCCAAAGAATGAACCTCTTTATGTATGGATCCGGCTCGCGGGTTAGGTGTGCAATTGGGGCTCGCTCTGGTGTTCTTGTCACGTTTTCTTGGGTGTACTTGATCTGAAGTGAGTTGAAGCCTTGAGATGCTTTAGACAACTCAGAGGTCGTTGGTCTATTCAGTGTTGGGTCCAATTCGTCTTGGACAATGCCGGATGGTGTTGCTTCCTCGGTCGGGGTGTCGGCATGGCCCATTTGCTTCCCTGTTCTACATGCGTCCTTCTTAACACTTTTGGACAAGGGCAAGTGCATTAAAACAGTTTTGGATCATGATAAACATATGGATATAAGTTAGGGTGGCACACACTAACCGTTCAACGAGGCTGGTCGAACGATGGGGCGATGGTTGAAGATGGTCGAGCGCGGGCGAGAGGACGACGATGGAACGAGAAATTCAATGGGGGTGGGCGGGCTTTTATGGAAGCATAGGCGTGAAATATTTCTCTTACATGAGCTGTTTAATATCTTTCCACGTGTGTGCTGGTTTATTGTAATGAACTTGCCATTTCTCCATGTGCTTCCACCATGAATAGGCTTCTCCGGTCAAGGTGTTGATGGCATGCGAGGGATTGTCTCTTTCTGGGATGTTGTAATCCCAAAATTAGTCTTATAAATCTTCTTCCCAATAAAGATAGCCTCAGTTCCTGAAAAAAGACATGGGTCGTGAGTTAAGGACATAAGAGCTGTATTTAGATTTAGTCCAAGTTTGCGATGGTCTTAGTCCAGTGGTTGGTGATGCCGGTAACGGTCGGGTGGATCAGGCTCCGTCTCATATGTGGCATGGTCTTCTTCTGAGTCCATTTTTTGATTGGCAAACACGTTTCGTCCCTTCTTAGCGCGATATGGTGGTGGTCTCGGCTGCTGCGGAGGTGCGGGAAGTGGCAGTCGTTCAATCCATTTCAGGCGGTTTCTTAGGGCATGTAGGGCATCCATTTACTCAGTTCCTGCTTACACAACTTAAAGAAAATATCAAGTGAAAATCGAGAAACAAAAGAAAACAAGAAACAAAGATATAGAAAAGGCAAGACACAAAAGACTGGCAAAATTGCAAAATGGAAATATACAACTAAATGAAAAATATGCAAAACCTAATGTTAACCGGTTTTACGTAACTTTTTTTGACTTAAACACTAAAATATATGAAACTAATGCAGATTACATGAATGGTAGGAGATGGATGCAGTGATGAGCAAACAATTCACAGCAAGCAATCGAACAATATGCCGGTTCACACAATGTACAAAACCTAACCGATGTAACAGTTCGCGAATGCAAACTAGGCTAAGCCATTTCGGTTCTTTAGCCCTTATGATGCAATATCATAAGCCAACAAGTACAACAAGCCAAACCAGTAACACAATCAATCCACAAACACAAAACCAAAGAAAACTTTAATCAAGCAAACGCCAATTACCAATATGGAACCGGTTATGATGCAATCTAAATCTCTTCTTCTCCTTTTTTTTTTATAATGATTCAAACGGAAATAAAAGCTAATAATCAGTCTCACCGAAGACAAGACCAATTAACTAACCCA
>CM058232.1:29194311-29317883 GCA_030180135.1 Orychophragmus violaceus | reverse complement strand
TACTCAATAAACTCTCTTTTGTTTTCAAGTAACATTACGGGGAGACCGGGTAGTGGAAGCTGTAGCATCCCCGACCCGCGCTACGGGTCGTTGGGATGGACCATGGGACCATACGAATGAATAGACAGTCAATAGAGACAATGAGAAATGTTCCATGGTTATGAGGAAGACAAGTTCGAGCTGGACATGAGCTTGGTCGAGGGAAAAGGAGTTGAACCGTGAGTGTTCAGAGAAAATGAGCTGGATGGTGTAGCTGGTCAACATGGCCAGCTGGCAACCAGCTCAACTCAGCTGGTCTTAGTGTTAGCCACTAGGATCAGGGCAAATCCGCCACAACCCCAAAGGTTAGATCCAAACCCTACTCGACCCACGACCATAGATTAGCCGTTGGGTCGGCGGTCTGATCGATTAGGTGTGGTCCGAACTTCTCCCTCTTGGAATTAGAACCGGATGTTAGGGAATGTTGGAAGTTAGGGTGAACAATTAAAGTATTGGAAATTCCATGATCGGGTAAAGGCATGATCATAGTCGGGTGCGTGTGACGGGTTTATAATGGTTGACCGCTGGACGAAGTCCGAATAGACTTGGGATGGATGGCGTGCAATCCAATGATACGTCCATGGGATGGTATCGATGGTCGGCGGATCACGACCAGGATGGCTTACTGGGGGTACATATTGGTGCGATCGAGACGATCGTAGTCGGATGGGCGCACAGTAATACTTGGTATTACTTGGGAAGGTTTGGATGATCCGGTGCGGATTAAGGAACGATCAGAACCTATGTTCGATACATGATCATCGACTGTCCTAAAAAGGACTTAGACCGCATTAGCGAACATTAGAACAATTAGAGTAATGATACAACTTAGATGGGGAAATCATGTATGCATCTAAAAGGACATTTCTAGGTTTCTGGTTGTTTGTATAAGTGTAATTAGACTACTTATAAATATGTATGCAGGACCTGAGGTTGATCGCATTGATAACCAAGCTTAGGCGCGCGGGACACAAGTTCTTATGAACAAGTGGTGGGTTATACTGATAGTTAGGACTGGAACAATTAACTAGCCTATTGAGCAAACTCTCTATTGTATTCAGTAACTTGGTTTGATTAATAAAATGTCAGTTTATCTTAATTGTTGCTTATGATTATATGTCTTTGACCTAGGTGAATGAAATATATAAATGAATGGAAATGATTTAAGACTTAGAGAACGGAAGGAACTTAATGAAGGAACAAATAGAATAGGAGACAACGTCCTAGGCCCTATGGTTGGGATATAGTGTTTCAAGTTGATATCAGAGCGGAGTTGTTTCTAGGACAATTTGGGTTAGGGATACACCACCCGTCCGGGGTTAGATATTCAGTGCTAGTTAGTTTTGCTTAGGCTTGGAGGTTAATTGTTAGGAGAACTAACTTTCTTGAATTTTCAAGTTGGAAAAAGCAAAACTGGAAAACGTACTAAGGAGAAGGAAGTGGCTGGTAACGGACAAGGCTCAAAGAACCAGACCACACTTGTCACACCTGGATTAACCGGACCCGTGGTTGTCCAGAAGAGCACGGAGACCATGGTTCCTCCTACACCTATTGAGACTGGGGTCTTGGACTCGAATTTCCGGAATACGGACGAACCTGAGGGGATGGTCGAATCTTCACATGCGGCTCATACATAGACCGACAACGTAGGAGATGGTGCTATTGGTGGTGCTGACCACTTGACCGTGGTTCCTAACATCGGGGAGATGTGGAACATGCTGAACACGGTCATGAACCAGATGACGGTTCTGAACCAGAACATCACTCCGGTTCAGAAACAAGCAGATGATGAAACAAGGGTCCGTGTTACCATTCCAATGGCCAACGATCAGGAGGGTGATCAAGCCGATGTTGTTGAGATAGAGCCAGCGCCCCCTAGAGCAAGCCGTAAGGTGGATTACCTCAACGTCTTAGGCCACATCACCAAGCTTGGAACAAAGCACTTCAAGAAAAATTTAGATCCACTTGAGGCGGATGAGTGGAAGAACCGGTTGGTCCAAAACTTCCGATCTACTCGTTGTCCAGCGGACTACATGAAAGATATTGCGGTCCACTCTCTAGAGGGGGACGCGTAAAATTGGTGGCTGGCCGTGGACATGCGCACCAAAGCTCATTGAGATGTTTGCGGAATTTGAAATCAAGTTCAATCAGAAGTACGTTCTAGACATGGGATCGTATGGAAGGACAATACTTGAACTTGGTTCAGGGTCGCAAGACGGTCCGTGAGTATGAGGAAAAGTTCGGCCGATTCAGACGTTATGTGGGACGATATGTTGAGGACAAACCAGCACATGTGCGACGTTTACTTTGCGGCCTGCGGGTGGAACTTCGTACTCAGTGCTCAGTTTGTACCTATGACTTTGTTTCCGAGTTGGTCGAAAGGGCTGCTACAGTGGAGGCAATCATTTCCGAGGAGAACCGAGTGAAAGCTAAGTCACATGAGAAAGTGGTTAGTCGATTGGGGAAGGACATAAAGAGGAGTGGGATCAAGTTGGAGGTGGTCACCATAACTCTGAAAGCCGCACCACATGTACCACTAGCAGAAAGTATCACTTGGGTGAGTGTTGGATGGCAAGGAGAGTATTTTCGAACTATAGCAGCAAGGACCACGGAACCCGAAGCTTTCCACAAGACAAGGGGAAAGAAAGAGTGGCAAATGAAAAACCAACGAGATGCTTCCATTGTGGAAAGACCGGGCATTTCATGCGTGAATGCCTGAAGCTGTTATAAGAAAAGCATAAAGGACCAGAAGTGAACCGTGGAAATGAAAGTCGAACGACAAGGGCTAAGGGCCAGACCGGGACACCTCAGGTTTATGAACTGATTAAGGACACTGGCGTGACCGGATCCTATGATGCAATTACTGGTATGTCGCTTACCATCCCGGGAAAGAAATTTTGGTGGCAAACGCCTTGAGCATAAAGAGGACCGAAGTGGCCGTGGAACATGATACAGATGCCTTGGTTGGGAAGGTCATGTCCTTGCATAACAATGCTTTGGTAGTGGGTAGTGAGCCTTTGGGATTAAGATAAGCGGATCAAGAAGACCTATTAACAAGGGTCCGATTTGCTCATAAGGAGGATAAGCAATTGATCAAGGCGGCCAACAACAACCAGGAATACCAATTCTCCAACAATGGAACGATTGTGGTGAATGGACGGGCCAGTGTGCAAGACGTAATGGAACTAAAGGACGGAAAGACCTTGAATTTGAAGTGGGATATCGAGTCTATCTAAATATGATTACATTCAAAGGAAGGGAAAGAGTTTCTAAATATGGGAAGTTGGATCCGAGGTACTTGGGGCCGTTCTGAATCTTAGAAAGGGTGGAGGCGGTCGCATACAAGTTGGACCTGCCAAATTAAATGGACGCTTTCACAACGTGTTCCATGTTTCCCAACTTCGCAAGTGCTTGTCGGATCAGGATGTGGTTGTGCCTAAGATACCTAGTGATCTTAAGGCAAACTTGACCATGGAGGCTAGACCCATACAAATCTTGGATATGATAGAAAAAGCAACACGAAAGAAGGTAATACAAATGGTTAAGGTGGAATGAATCTGTAACGGGTTAAACCAAATCACTTGGGAACAGAGAGTCGAATGAAGGAAGATTACCCAAAGTGGTCCATGGAGTTTGCACAGAGTGGAAGCCTTGAGTCGGATTCGGGGACGGATCCCTTTCTGGGGGGGGGGGAGATTTGTTGCATCCCCAACCCACACTAAGGGTCATTGGGACGGACCATGGGACCAGAAGAATGAACAGACAATCGAGAGAGATGATGAGAAGTGTTCCATGGTCATGAGGAAGCTAAGTTCGAGCTGGACATGAACTTGGTCGAGGGAAAAGGAGCTGAACCGTGAGTGTTCAGCTCAAATGAGCTGGATGGTCGAGCTGGTCAGCTGACAACTAACTTCACTTAGTTGGTATTAGATTTAGCCACTTGAGTCAGCTGTTGGTCTAAGGTCATATAGTGTCACTAGCGGACCATGGGTTGTTATAGGCGAATTGACACCAATGGTTTGGCACCCATTCGCCAACCATTGGCACCCATTCGTCAAGGTGGTTTCTAAAGGGATTTGTTGCCTATAAGTACCTTTCAAGAAGGCTCTTTTGCGGATCACGCATAAAGTAAAAAATCTCAGAATTATCCTAAGGCATTGGCGAGAGAGAAATAAAGAAAAAGAGAGTTTTGGTCAGATTTCTCAAAGGAAATCGCCGGCGAGTGTGAGGGCTGATAAGGGCGGTTAAAGGCTGAGGATTCACAATTGAAAGAAGAAATAATAATGGATTCAAGTGCAGCCAAGGATCATGGAAAGTCCGCTACAACCCCAAAGGTTAGATCCGAGCCCTACTCGACCCACGACCATGGATTAGTCGTCGGGTCGGCGGTCTGATCGATTAGGTGTGGTCGAAACTTCTCCCTCTTGGAAATAGAACCAGATGTTAGGGAATGTTGAAAGTTAGGGTGAACAATTTAAGTATTTGAAATTCTAAGATTGGCTAAAGGCCTGATCATAGTTGGGTGCGTGTGACGGGTCAATAACGGATGACCGCAGGACAAAGTTCGAATGAACTCGGGATTGATCGCGTATGATCCAATCGGTACGTCTGTGGGATGGTATCAATGGTAAGTGGATCGTGACCCGGGTTGGCTTACTCGCGGTACAAATCGCTGCAATCGAGACGATTGTAGTTGGACGGGCGCACGGTATACTCGGTATTATTTGGGATGGTCGGGATGATCGGGTGCAGATCAAGGAACGATCCGTACCTATGTTTGATATATGATCGCCAACTATCCTAAAAAGGACTTAGACTGCATTAGTGAACCTTAGAACGGTTAGAGTAATGATACGGTTTAGTTGGGTAAATCATGTATTCATATAGAACGGTTTGATAGGTTTCTGGTTGTTTGTATAAGTATGATTAGACTACTTATAAAATTATGCATGCAGGACCATAGGTTGATCGCATTGATGATCGGACTTAGGCCCGCGGGACACAAGACATTATGGACGAATGGTAGGATATACTGATAGTTATGACTAGAACAATAAACTAGCCTATTGAGAAAACTCTCTATTGTATTTAATACCTTGGTTTGATTAATAAAATATGACTTTATCTTAATTGTTGCTTATGCTTATATGTCTTAGCCCTAGGTGAATGAAATATATAAATGAATGGAATGAATTAGGACTTAGAGAACGAAAGAAAATTAAGGAAGGAACAAATAGAATATGAGACAACCTCCTAGGCCCTATGGCCGGGATAGGGTGTTTCAGAAGCTGGACCGTAGGACCACCATAGTAGATTTCAATGCCTTTGTAAAAATGACCTTTTGTTGAGTGTATTTATTTAAGTCTTTATAAGCCGTCTGCACTTTTGTTTTCATTTAGCTCTATCAGATATTTTATTTAATTAAATAAAATTGAGTATTTTTATATTCACAATGTGAGTAACTCTGATATTGAATAGTTTGGTCTAACCCAACTCGCTGATGCGGTACGGGTTGAAAAGCCTTTGACCGTCAATGCGAGGAAAACAAAATCGAGGTTACAGATGGATTGGATAGAGTTTCTGAATTGTTAAACTGTAACTGGCTTCGAACGTAACAACTCCTTTCTGTTTGACTGCACATGTTTAAATGTTCATGTTCTTGTTTGATTATTGGCCGGCCAGGTCGTCGGTTAGCTGAAAAATGGGAAGAGGGCGTTACAAAGGTGGTATCAGAGCATTGTTGCGTCTATGCTTCCAGAACTCATATTTTTAATGTTTAGCGAGTCAAAAAGAGTCGCAACGACATTTAGGGTAGTTTGATCACGTCCAACTGGTAGAATTTAGAGCTTTAGAGTTAACCTTTTATTCGTGCAGTTAGCAAATATCGATCTAAGTGGAGGCTAGCCGTGATTTTTTATGACGGGCTGCGATGGATCGAGAGATGAAGTACCAGAGGCATTGAAAATTGGAGCCATGGAGCCAAATGAAGAATGACACTAGGTAAATCTGAGAGTTGGTAAGACAATGGAGGACCAGGATTTTAGCATCATAAAGAAGAATCTGGTATGGAGAGTAGCTGAGACGGCAACCACGTATGAGGAGTTAAAAGATCAAGTCAGTGGAGGAAACGACGAGACGTGAATGATCATTGCAACCCATAATTAATTATCGCTGGTCCAGTAAGATTCAACCATAGAAACGAGCTCTTGGAGGCAAAATCAAAGTTTTTTTTAACCTTAGGGCCGAATTTGAAATATGGTGATTTAGAGACCATACCTTTGCAGATCGAATGAACCGAGAGTAGAAATGGATTAGGGGTGAAAGTTAATTTTGTTTGGACCTCTGAATCAATCAAATCGGTCCGAAATTGAGAGAGATGGCGATTTGGAGAAATTTTCGCGAAGGGTAAAAATAATGGGGAAGATGAAGACTATCGAGAATTAAAGGGAAAATTACCTCGAATGTATGGATGTCAACCAAAATTAAGGGTGAATATCGGCCGACACTAAATTTCCAATTCCCCAATCGATCTGAAATGTCAACCTGGGTCGATTACGATCTGTGTTCTAAAACTCTAGCTGAATGTTGACCAATATTAATTTTACGTCGGCTGACATTGAATCCTGACGTGCTTGGTCCTACAAATTTGACACAGAAGCAGAAAAAGCTAAAATTCCTAATATTTACAACTTACCAGTGTGTTGCCTCCTACTAAGCCTAATTTTACGTGACTAGCTTGAAAGAATAACGACTAGGCAGTGGGTGCATCATCTAAAGGAATAATGTCGCCTTCGGGAATCTTGGCTTTTGCCCAATAGTGTTTCACCCTTTTTACATTGACAGTGAACTCCTCGCCTTTGGAATTCACCATGACAACATCATCGTATGGTCTGACCTCTTTGATGGTGAAGGGACCTGACCAACGAGAACGCAATTTTCCAGGAAACAATTGTAAACATGAGTTATACAGAAGTACTTGGTCATTTGGTTCGAAGTGGCGTGATATGATCTTCTTATCATGAAACATCTTTATACGCTCCTTGTACAGCTTTGAGTTCTCATATGCGTGGTGAAGAATATCATCCAATTCATTAAGATGTATCAAACGCCTCTCTGCAGCAGGTTTGAGGTCGAAGTTTATCTGCTCGACAACCCATCTAGCCTTGTGGTCAAGCTCAACTGGAAGGCGACAAGCTTCCCATAGAGGACATAAAACGGTGTGGTCCCAAGTGGCTTCTTAAACGCAGTCCTGTTGGCCCATAAGTTATTATCCAGCTTAGCAGGCCAATCCTTCATTGTCTTTCCCACTATCTTCTCCAGTATCTCCTTGATCTGTCTGCTGGAGATCTCAACCTGTCCACTAGCCTGAGGATGATATGGAGTAGCCACACGATGATTGAAATCATGCTTATTCAGAAGCTTCTTAAAAACCTTGTTGATGAAGTGAGAACCACCATCACTTATCACAATCCGAGGCACTCCAAATCTAGGAAAGATGATAATCTTACACATTTTATGAACTATCGATGAATCATTGGTTGGACTAGCAATCACTTCAACCCGCTTGGACACATAGTCCACAACAACCAAGATGTACTTATTCCCATGGGAAGATGGGAATGGTCCCATAAAAAATTGATGCCCCATCAATCAAAGACTTCAACTTCCAAGATGAAATTATGTGGCATATCATATCTCTTGGTTATCTCCCCTCTCCTCAGACAGACATCACTCTGTGAGACAAACAACTGAGCATCCTTAAACATTGTAGGCCACATAAGTCTACTTGAAGAACCTTGGAAACTGTCTTGAAAGTAGCAAAGTGTCCAACATACTCAGAACCATGGCAATGGTACAAAAAATTATCAACTTCAGACTCTGCAATAGATGGTCTGTAGATACCATCAAAAGAGTGCTTGTACAAATAGGGCTCATCCAAATACTAATGCCTAATTTTCCGAAGAAATTTCTTCTTCGCATAGGCTTTAAAGACTTTAGGCTCTTCTTCTGCAGAAAGGTAATTAGCTATATCAGTATACTAAGGTCTATTGGAGAGAAAACCTCGGGTAACTACAGCTACAAACATGTCAAGTTGACCATATGAACTTTCTTCGCTTGTCTGCAGTGAGTGTCGACCGATGTTAAGATTGATGTCAGTCGACGTTGATTCCATTCGACCTCTGGATGTCGACCTTAGTCGATTATGGTCTGGTTTTTCGAGTTTAATGTCGACCGACCCTGGTGTGATGTTGACCGACACTAAATTTGTAACTCGTGCATAATGCATATTTCCTTCATACTCCGTTTGTAGACTTTTCTCTACTATGTAGATGTTCTCCTCATACAGAAATCATCTATAGGGACGTACTCATTAATTTTGATCCTTGAGAGATGATCAGCTACACCATTTTCCAATCCCTTTCCTCCCTTACTTTTGTATCAAACTCTTGAAAAAGCAGAATACTTCGAAGCATCTTTGCTTAGCATCCTTATTCTGCATCAAGTATTTGAGTGCAGGATGGTCTTTGTGCACAATCACCATAGATCCAATCAAATAAGAACCTAACTTCTTAAAAGCAAAACAATTGCTAGAAACTCCTTCTCAGTTGTTGCATAGTTCCTCTGCGCATCATCAAACGTTCTACTTGCATAGTAGATAGCATGAAGCTTCTTGTCCCTTTTCTGACCAAGTACAACTCCTAGTGCAAAGTCACTGGCATCACACATCACCTCGAAAGGCAATTCCCAGTCTGAAGGTTGCACAATTGGAGCATAAATCAAGCTGGTTTCAGTTCCTGGAATGCAGAATGACACTCCTCTGTGAACTCAAACTTAACATCTCTGCAGAGAAGTGCAATGAGTGCTCTAGCTATCTTGATGAAGTCCTTGATGAACCTCATGTAAAATCCAGCATGCCCAAGAAAACTCTTCACTGCCTTAACAGAATCTGGCGCCTGCAGCTCTGTCTCGATCAACCTCAGTCCCTGCCTCATATACTATGTGCTAAATACAATGCCATCTTTGACCATGAAATGACATTTTCCTAATTCAGAAACAAGTGCTTTTCCTCACATTTAGACAACACCTTGCACAGATTATATAGACAAGGGTGGTAGGACGACCAGTAGACAGATAAATCGTCCATAAATACCTCCATGAAGTCCTCAATCATGTTTGTGAAGATGAACATCATGCAGCTCTGGAAGGTCGCAAGAGAATTACATAGTCCAAATGGCATTTTGCGATATGCAAAATTACCATAGGGACAAGTAAAGGTAGTCTTCTCTTGATTCTCTGGGTGAATGGAAATCTGAAAGAAGCCAGAATACCCATCAAGGAAGCAGTAGTATGGATGATTTTCTAACCTATCAAGAGTATGATCTATGAAAGCAAGAGGAAAATGAACTTTCAGGGTAGCTGTTCAGCTTCCGGTAATCGATGCACATCTTGTAACTAGTGATCGTCCTTGTAGGAATCAACTCATCCTTGTCATTCTTCACCACTGTAACTCCTTCTTTCTTAGAAACCACATGAACCAGACTGATCTAATCACTGTCTTAAATATGATAGATAATCCCAACATGTAGCAGCTTCATGATCTCCTTCTTCACAACCTCTTTCAGGTTAGGATTCAGACGCCACTGATTCTCAATTGACGACATACTCTCATCCTCAAGACGGATCCTATGCATGCACAAGTCTGGAGAGATACCTGAAATGTCATCAAGAGAATAGCCAAAAGCTTTGGGATGCTTGCGCAGCTTACTTAGCAATAGGCTGAGTTCTGCGTTATTGAAATACGCATTAACAATAATAGGATAAGTAGAATTTGACCAAGGAATGCATATTTGAGGCCTGAAAGAAGTTGCTTGAGCTCAATCTTTGTAGCTTTTTCCCCGCTCCAATCTCCAAGTGTTGCAGCTTTTTGTGAAGTGCAAATCAAGTCCTTCTGAGCTACCAACTGCATTACCTACTCACTAGCGTCCATCAGTCTGACATACCTAGCAGTCGTGCCATCCTGACTCTCCAACTCATGCCCAGTACCCATCATTGCTTGCTCCAAAGTATCTGCATGATGCATCTCATTGAAGAACTCTACAGACAGATGGTCCAATGTGTCTATATAGAACGTATGTCCATCGATCGTGGGCTGCCTCATCAGCTTGTCCTTGTAAAAATTCATCACCAGAACACCCAAATTCAGACTAATCTTCCCTAGATTCACATCAAAGATCGCACCAGTTGTAGCTAAGAATGGTCTACCCAAGATAAGAGGATCCTTAGGCTCATCATTTTACTGCAAAACTACAAAGTCTGTAGGAATCAGACAGCCACCAATATTCACGGGTACATTCCCCAATAGACCCTCAGGAATTCTGATAGAGCGATCAGCTAGGATCAGAGAGATTCTATAAGGTGCAAAATCTGTCATCCACATCTTCTTAGCAACTGAATATGGCATAAAATTGACGCTCGATCCCAGATCACAACGATCTCTCAAACCTATTTCTGAAGATAGATCAGTCCAAGACAAAGCTGATTAGATCCTTCAGTTTCTATGGAGTTTAGTTCTGGATGACAACACTACAGACTTCACTGATTAGCATCACACACTCCCCATCACCCATATCAGAATTCAGCATATGTTTGAAGTATCTCTTAACCAATGGAGTAGTATTGATAACATTCATCAAATGTATTGGAAGAGTGAGATTACTAAACAAAGCGTTGTATCTAGCTTCATAATGCTTAAATTTAGACTTCCTCGGGTTTCTCGGGAAAGGTATCTTGGGTTTATAACCTTTCCCATCAGCATCATGTACCGTTTTAAGAGCAACAGACTCTGTACGCCCATGGTGTCGGTCGATATTGAGGTGATGTCGGTCGACACTGGCCGATTTTCCTTTGGTGTCGGTCTTGAAATTGACCTGGGTAAATTTATGTCCGTCACGAGAACTCGAAGAATCCTTCTGCACAACGGGTGTCGATTGACACTCAGTGGGAGTATCGCCCCACATCAGTCTTTCAATTGCAGCCTTATCTTCTTGTAACTCCTCTAACTCAACAAATTATTTAGCACTTAGCCTCTTTTTAGGAACAATTTTCAGCTCTGTTCCACTCATCAATGTTATGGCATTACACTGATGCTTGGGATTATCATCAGTCTTTCCAGGAAGGAATCTATATTGCCTCTTAACAGATCCAACAGTATGAGCAACCTGAGTATCCAACTGTTTCACATGTGTGTTCAAAGACTCAAACTTCCCATTCAGATTAGCATAAAGCGCATCTATCTTGAAGTCCACAATAGTCTTCTTCTGTCCCTCAAGAACCTACTCCATCATAGCTTTCAATTTGCTCTCATGAGTTGGTGCATGAGGTGTTTGGTTGGAAGAATCTCCATAAGTCCTTTGAAAGGAGTTGTTTTTGTTGATAAGGCTTCTGAAACGCAGGTTTCTGAACAAAGCCAGAAGAGTTTTAATTGGTTGTGAAAGCACTCTTCTGACCATTATAAGTGTAGAGTCTGTTTCCCTGCTGATTCCCAAATCTCTGACCTTGAAAACCACTTCCTTCAACAAAGTTGACATCTTCTTCTTCTTCGTACTCATCAATTGGTTCATAGGTCTCAACTTCTACAGAAAATTGACTTGCTTCTTGTTCATCAGAAGGTTGTGCATATAGTCCAATTTCTTTTGCATCTCAGCAAAATGAGCTCCATCCATGTGGCTTGCCAGTTGTTTCCTCTCAAAGTCTGCATCTTGGTACTATTGCTAGTTACCAAGTTCTCAATTAGCTCACAAGCTTGCTCATGAGACCTTGTTTTGAAGTTCCCATTTCTTGAGGCATCCAAAGCCATCTGGTACCTCCAGTCCACACCAATAAAGAAGATTTTCAACAACTGAACTTGCGAGAAGCCATGGTGTAGGCAGTCACGTTGATACACCCTAAAGCGCACCCAAGTAGACTTAAATGCTTCAGTAGGAACCTTTTTGAACTAGGTAATCTGACTTCTCAGCTGATCCGATCTGCCATCATCATAGAAGTTGCGCAATAAGGCCTTCTTGGTAGCATCCCATGTAGTAAGAGTACATGTTGGTGCCTGCTTCAACTAGTAAGCAGCCTCCCCACTAAGAGAGTGTGGGAATAACTTAGAGTGTAAGAAGTCGTAGCTTACTCCATCATGATTCATACTCGTTACAGGATACCTGAATCTCTCGATGTGGTCCTTAGGATGGTCATTGGGATATCCATGGAACGTATGCCATCCTATAAGAGTGTAGTAGAAAGTCTTCAACTCAAAATCGTTCCTTTCGATTGCAGGAGGTCTGATCAAAGATCTATTAGCATAAACTCATATGGTCTGTTGTAATCATCTAGAGTCCTTCCTGCTTGCACAACAGCAGCTTGTGCAGCATCTTGCGCAACGATTTGCGCATCCCCACCCCCTGTAGAGCAAGCCCTGCGCCCACATCGGAATCAATGACATGTGCAGGAATGACGTTTCCTGCAGCATCCAACCTCTGTCCTTTCTCATTGTAGACACGATCCTCAATATTGCGAAGAACACCATCCTCACCGTAGTAACAATCACGACACAATATATTTTTTCATGTGTCTTTGCTTTCCGGTTTGTTCTCTTTAGCCTAGCATGCTCCTGATTCCTGAGATTCAAAAGCTCCTTGTCTGGGTTGCTACTGGTGGGACGATTATGCATACACTAGACTCAAAACGGAGTTTGAATTCAGTGTCGGGCGGCACTAAAGGATGTCGGTCGACAGTGAAGTTGCATGTTCGTAGTTTCCTATAACAACAAAGGCAAACAAGGTAGAAAGATGTAAGTAACTAAAAATAAAAGCTTAGTAAAGATACAAAACGATTATCTATCAATAAAAACAGAGGACCAGAGCAATGGCGCCAAAAACTTGGTAGGTCAAAGTTTATCCCTAGTTATCTACTGCAAGTGTACAATGTCGATGTTGTAATACTTAAGGTATCTAATAATGGTCCGCACAATATCAATAAGAAGTGGTTCGTTTTCTAATACTAAGCATGTGCAAAGTGGTTAAAAGTAGTAAAATAGCAATTAAATTAAAGGTCTGTTTCGATATGAGAAGACTGCTAGACATATGGAAATTCTCAGGAAATCATACAATGCCAGATACTAACTAATCATGATTCAGATTAAGCACGTGTTCAAGAACTAGAATCACAAATATCAAACAATTCAACACTCGCTGCAATTTTTCTCTACGTCCAACAACCTAATGATTCAAATCTCTTTGCAATCTTAGAGTTCTAGATAGACATTAAAATCAAGTTCTTCCGTTCACAATTTACCTAAATAAAATTTCTTTGCATCTAGTTAAATTGCTCTTACTGAATTCTAATCAGACTATAAACCATACTCTCGTGACAATTTAATTAACTAAGATCTAAGTTTTAGGTGATCAGTCCTGAATTAGCTTTAAGTCTAACTTAGGCGATGAACAAATTGATTGTGAATCCTTATTAGCCATAAATCTAACTAGGCATAAAAACCCTAATGAGAATTCCTAAATCTAACAAGGTTACTACTCAGACATATTAGCAGTCAGACAACACATATTGAATAGAAAACTAAAGAATGAATAGATATAAATAATGGGGTTCGAAATCCTTCTCTCAAAGTTTACAAAGTAGCAGATCAGCCCCGAAGAAATCTCTCAATCTCCAAAATCCAAATGCAAGAACAAAAGATAAAGAACAAAACACCGTTTAACCTAGTCAGTAGTCTAAACATGTTTTGGGACTAAATTAGAAATAGTGAAATTTCTGGGCACTTTTGAAATTCTTCAAAAGATATCTTCAACTCGCGCAGAAGTCTCATAGGGGATCAGTGTCGACTGACACTAAAGAGTGATGTCGGTCGGCATCAACGTATGTATCGACTCTGACTTCAACATTTTGCAAAATACTCCAAAATGCTCTAAAACTCCTAACTTTGCTTCATACTCGTGCTAACCTGTAAAAGACTCGATAGACTCAAAATACCAGGTTAAAGACTCCATATATACAAATATATCATGGTTAAAAACCTGTAAAAACTATGATATATCAATAAGCAAAGAAAATTATAAATATTTCAGCTAGATTTTCAGCGTATCGTGATCGTAGTAAGTCATTTGTCTTTTATAGTCGCGGTGAGTTGGTTGGAAGAGATTCGCTTTCAAGATTTCTGGTAATCTTTCGGTTATCAAATCTTCCGTTTTTGTTTAGATTTACTTTTATGTGCGCATTTTCCTCTTTTATCTCGGATTGATCTTCATCTTTTCTTGTTCGGATTTATCTTCTCATTTTTGTATTTATATTTCGGATAGGTAAGAAAGGATGATCCGGGTCCGTTGAGTATATGTCTTCTTAGTTCGGCCTAAAGTCTGTAGATTGCAAATCATTCGAATATGGCCCAAGTCCGTGTTTTGTATAACTTATTTGGCAATTCTGTCAATGGCTAGTAGTTACGAGTATGTATAAGTTGTTGGTATGAATATGTGTTACAACTAATCTCACATTAAGAGGACGATATCGACAAGAACCCAAGAAAATCTTCCAAGCAGTTTGTCCAGTTCGGATCGTCCAAGAAGCGTGTTCAGATCGGATCGTCCGACCAGCGTGTTCTGCTCGAATTGTCCGAGCAGTGTGTTTTACTTGGATGGTCTGAGCAGGCTATTAATTAACCATTATATCGTTCTTCTAAAGAATGATCCATCCGTGAACCTCTTATAACCTTATTTAGTTTCTTTTAAACTCTTTCGAGGTTCCGTTCTTATCTATCCATTCTAACAACCTAAGTCTTTTACTTAGTTTGTTCCATTCAACTTATTCCGTTCTATTCATTCCTTAGAACAATAGAAAAGTACTCGAATGTGTACCTTAGCCTTTGGTGAAGCCGGTGTGAAGCTAGCTCCACGTTCAGCTTAGCTCATCCGTTCAACAACCTTTAGAAAACACCCCCTTTGTACTTAGTCATTCAACCAACCATCCCCACATGACCGAGTACAAAAGAGGTCTTCATGTTCTTTCCTTTGACCACCATTCCTTTCGTGCTTCATCTTTGTCTCCTTTTTCATTCATGTTCATAAGGCCGATCCGCGTCCCGACTGTTCCTGGATCCGCGACCGTATCGCGTTCCGCGGTCATACACGTTCGTCCGTATGTTCATCCGCGCGTTCGTCACGGAAGTCTGTAAGGCCATCCGTGTGACCGTCACGGTCGTCCGTGAACAGACGCGACTGTTCGTGAATGAACACGACCGTTCGTGAACGGACACGACTGTCTGTGAACGGTTACGGTCATCCGTGCATGACCCGAGTGCGTCCGTAACGACCGATGGTCGTCCGTACCGTCCCGCGGACGTACGTGATCACACCGTGGTCGTTCGTGTATGACCCACGGTCGTCCGTATCGTCCCGCGGACGTACGTGATTGCACCGTGGTCATCCGTATCGACCCACGGTCATCCGTATCGTCCCGCGGACGTACGTGATCGAACCGTGGTCGTCCGTGTATGACCCACGGTCGTCCGTATCAACCCGCGGACGTACGTGATCGCATCGTGGTCGTTCGTGTACGACCCACAGTCGTCCGTATTGTCCTGCGGACGTATGTGCACGACCCGCGGTCGTCCGTGAACGGACACGACTGTCCGTGAACGGACACGACCGTACGCGAATGGTCACGGTCGACCGTACGTGACCCGCGGTCGTCCGCGATCGACCCCCGGTCGTCCGTACGCGACCCGCGGTCGTCTGCGGACTGTCCCACATACAGTACCGGTTTTTATCTTCAATTCTTCAAGTGAATCTTCATCAAGTTCTGGGTTCTCTCTCTTGGTTTCCAGCCTTAATTTGCCTTAGAAACCTTCCCAAATCTCCCATTGAAACCGCCTCCATTTCCTTGTAGAAACCGACCATAGAATCCTTTCTTTCTTCCATGAATCATGTCGGTTTCTTCCATGTTTGATTCTGAGATTGACCCACGGCTTCTGCCCTTCTTTAGGCATGGAGATATGGAGATTTTCCCTTCAGAACACGTCCCCAAACTTGCTCTCCTTTGGCCGGCCAATCCCTTTGTTAAACCTGAAGGATTGTTTAGTTGATCCTGATTCAATTCTTAGATTCATATCAACCTAAACATGCAGATCTAGGTTCTCTTGAATAGAAACATATCAGATCTCACCTTATACCTGTTTATGCAGCGGAAAGAGAAGGTATGGCTTGAGATCAGCAGAACCACCGAGAGATGGATCCTCCAAAGGCTCACACACGCTTCACAGGAAATGGCTGCTAGACCGAGCAGGAGAGGAGGCGCAGAGAGGGAGAGAGGCTCGCGGCTAGGTTAGGGTTAGAGGAGAAAGAGAGTTGGCTTTTAATTCATTAAAACCCTTCTCTTTCCCTTTTGGGCTTTTGGGCCCAAATGCCAATCTGATTAAATCCCTTGGATTTAATCAGACCCATTAATCTCTCTCCAAGTACGACAAATGCCTAGCACTTTTACCGTACTTCTGCTATACCGTTCCTACACATTTTCCTGTTAGCTTAAGCGTGTGACCCATATGGGATCATATAATAAAGGCAATAAGTCCGAGACTTATAGATCATGAGCGGACTCTAGCAAGCCATCATGACCCCCAGTATTATATGACTTATGTCTGATCATTGACATACTCTTACTTTCTAGAGACAGTACCGAGATTACTGGACACAATTCCAACAATCTCCCACTTGTACTGGAATCTCTGTATTCATAATCCTTTTGTCACAATATCTCGATTAGTCATAAGGCAAGATTAGTGTCATCCTTATAAAGCCTAATCTTGTTCATCGGACTCTGATTTGATACTGACAATCCAAACGACTCGGGACAGTCCGTTTGAGCATGGCCATGCATTTTCCAGTATTCAAATCTCCGATTGGCCTAGAGATATTCACTCCATTTATATTGGAGGGACAAATTCCGTCTTGTTCCATCACTGTAAACTACTCATTTCATGATGTACCCAAACAAGGTCCTTATAACTATCGCAGAACGACAGCGTTAGACAATGATCAAAGTGCATCAGTCCATGTGCAGTCACATGCATGCGAACTCAGGTCTAAGGACTATACTCTATAGTCGTAGTGAGAATCTCTTATGACACAGATATAAATATCCTGAAGAGTTCTTATAATCGGGTCTTGTCCGGTCGTATGTTCCCAACATACACCTATGTATTGACTTTGATGCCGAGCATCTATGACACACTGAGACTTTGTCATAAGTCACATACCAATCCAGTCTCACACGGTTGTTGGTGTTCCAATTTCAACAACCTTCGACTAGGGACAGGATGATATAATCCATCTATCAAATATAGGGTCTCATGATCAAGCTAAATGACTTTGATGACTCAAGATCAAGTCACTTACTTCGATGACCTATAAAATGGTTTATATCACTTTGGAACGATTATTTCATCACAGTTAAAATAATCTTGAAATAATAATTTCATTAAACATAAGAATGTTTTACAAGAACATATCAAATAACTAAATAAAAGCCCTCAAACTCCCACTCAAATTTAGATTACATTTCAATGTCTCTAATGCCTACAGCTTCAGTCAGAAACTCGAGCTTAGGCCTTGGGAGTGGCTTTGTCAACGGATCAGCGACGTTGTCATCTGTCTGAACTCGGCTGATCTTGACTTCCTTTCTATTAATGATGTCACGTATCAAGTGAAATCTTCTTAGAACATGCTTGGATTTCTGGTGTGATCTTGGTTCCTTTGCCTGAGCAATAGCACCATTGTTATCACAAAATAGTGCCAGAGGCTCAGCCGCATCTGGTATCACACCTAGTTCAATAATGAACTTTCGTATCCAAACAGCTTCCTTCGCTGCTTCTGAGGCGGCGATATATTCAGCTTCTGTAGTGGAATCAGCAACGGTGTCTTGCTTGGAGCTTCTCCAACTGATTGCACCGCCATTCAGACAAAATATATAACCGGACTGTGACCGGAAATCATCTTGGTCTGTTTGGAAACTTGCGTCCGTGAATCCACTGACTTTAAGCACATCACTTCCACCGTACACCAAGAACTTATCTTTAGTATGTCTTAGATACTTCAAGATATTCTTTACGGCAATCCAATGGTTTTCACCTGGATTTGACTGGTATCTACTCGTCATGCTCAATGCATAAGCAACATCAGGACGAGTACAGATCATGGCATACATGACAGATCCTATTGCAGATGCATAAGGAATATTCTTCATGCGCTCAAGCTCAGCAGCCGTCGTAGGGCTCTGCTTCTTGCTTAGCGTTGTGCCATGTACCATTGGCGTGAAGTCCTTCTTGGAATCTTTCATGCTGAATCTTTGTAGGACTTTGTCAATGTATGAGTCTTGACACAAGCCAATCAGCCTTCTAGATCTATCCCGGTAGATCCTGATTCCAAGAACGTATGCGGCTTCACCCATGTCTTTCATGGAAAAACAACTTCCAAGCCAGTCCTTTACGGACTTCAGCATTGGAATGTCGTTTCCGAGAAGCAGTATGTCATCGACATACAGAATAAGAAATACTATCTTGCTCCCACTAGTTTTCTTATACACGCATTGTTCTTCTTCGTTTCTGATGAAGTCAAATTGCTTGATCGCTTCATCAAAACGAAGATTCCAGCTCCTCGATGCTTGCTTCAATCCATAAATGGATTTATGAAGCTTGCATACTTTCCCAGCATTCTTTGGATCTATGTAACCGTCAGGTTGCGTCATATATACATCCTCTTCCAGAATTCCATTCAGGAAGGCGGTTTTCACGTCCATCTGCCAAATTTCATAATCATGAAAAGCTGCAGTTGCTAGTAGAATCCGAATAGATTTCATCATAGCCACTGGTGAATAGGTTTCATCGTAATCCACACCGTGAACTTGTCTGAAACCTTTTGCCACCAACCTGGCTTTATAAATCTGGACATTTCCATCCACGTCAATCTTCTTCTTGAAGATCCATTTGCACTCGATGGCTTTTACACCAGCGGGTAAGTCAACCAACGAAAACACTTGGTTGACCGACATGGAGTCCATTTCGGAATCAGTGGCCTTGCGCCACTTCGAGGAATCTGGGCCCATCATGGCTTGATTGAAGTTCGATGGTTCATCACCATCAATGATCAGAAGATCATGACAGTCAGTCACGAGGAATCCTTGATATCTCTCGGGTTCGTGACGGATCCTCCCGGATCTTCGAACTTCAGGTACTACAGGTTCAGGCTCTACAATTTCTTGTAGGTCCTCCTGCTGCTCTTCCTCATTAGGTTGAGCAGTATCCTGTTCATCTTGAATTTCTTCAAGCAGTACCTTACTCCCACTGTCTTTCTTAGAGAGAAACTCTCTCTCAAGAAAGTTACAATCCCGGGCAACAAAGATCTTGTTCTCGGAACGTAGATAGAAGTAATAAGCCTTGGTTTCCTTCGGATAACCAATGAAGTAGCATTTATCAGACTTTGGTGTAAGCTTGTCTGAGATTAATCTCTTGACATAGGCTTCACAACCCCAAATTCTAAGATAAGACAGTACTGGAGCCACTCCAGTCCATAATTCATATGGTGTCTTTGCTACTGCTTTCGATGGCGCTCTATTTAGAGTGAACACTGCTGTTAGCAGAGCATATCCCCAAAGGGATATTGGAAGGTCTGTGTGACTCATCATAGATCGAACCATATCCAATAAGGTCCGATTTCTCCTCTCAGACACACCATTCCATTGTGGTGTTCCAGGAGGAGTGAGTTGGGACACGATCCCACACTCTCTTAGATGATCACTGAATTCTTGGCTTAAGTATTCTCCTCCTCGGTCGGACCGAAGAGCCTTAATGCTTTTGCCAAGTTGGTTCTGTACTTCATTTTGGAATTCTCTGAACTTCTCAAAAGATTCAGACTTATGTTTCATTAAATAAACATATCCATACCTACTGAAATCATCAGTGAAGGTAATGAAGTACTGATAGTTTCCTATTGCATTTGTGGACATTGGGCCACACACATCAGTGTGTATCAGGCCCAACAAGTCACTATCCCTCTCGTTAGGTTTATTAAAGGGGGCCCGTGTCATTTTGCCCATCATGCAGGATTCGCATTTCTCACATGACTCAAAGTCAAATGAGCCAAGAAGTCCATTCGTATGGAGCCTCTTGATGCGTTTCTCGCTGATGTGCCCTAAACGACAATGCCATAGAAACGTTCGGTTCTCCTCATTAGGTTTGAACCGTTTGGTATTAATGTTATAAATTGGCGCGGATTGATCGAGTATGTAAAGCCCATTCGTAAGAGGGGCAGAACCATAGAACAAATTGTTGCGATTGAAGGAACATAATTTATTCTTAACTGAAAAATCATAACCTTCCAAATCCAACAAAGAAATTGAAATAATATTTCTGCTTATAGCAGGTACAAAATAACAATTATTGAGTTCTAAAATCAATCCCGAAGGTAAAGACAACAAGTATGTGCCTACAGCTAGTGCTGGAACTTTCGCTCCATTCCCAACTCGTAGCTCCACTTGTCCTTGCTTCAGCCTTCTACTGTTGCTGAGTGCCTGCATATTAGTACAAATATGAGCCCCACAACCAGTATCCATAACCCATGAGGTATTATCAGAAGTAGTTGTATTAACTTCTATAACAAAAATACCTGTCGAAGAAGTCTCGAGAGTCTTCTTCTTCAATTCCTTTAGACCTTCTTGGAATTTCTTACATTCTCTCCTCCAATGCCCTGGTTCTTTACAGAACCTGCATATGTCAGTAGGCCCAGCCTTGGACTTGGGCTTAGGCTTTGGCGTGTCCTTGTCCGCGACTTGGACAGCCTTGGCCTTCCCCTTATCCTTAGCAGAGGATTTCTTAAACCCCTTGCCCTTTTGCACCATAAACACATTGGGGTCCTTGGCGGTTTTCCTCAAGTTGGGCTCTGCAGTCTTGAGCATTCCGTGAAGCTCAGGCAATGTCTTACTCAAGCCATGCATGTTAAAGTTCAGAATGAACTGATCATAGCTTGCAGGTAATGACTGCAGAATGATGTCGCAGGCAAGTTCTTGGCTGATAGGACAGTCGAGTTTCTGAAGATGATCGAGATAACCCATCATCTTCAAGACATGAGGACTCACTGCCGCATTCGCAGCCAACTTACAGTCTAAGAGGTTCTTAACAGTCTGAAACCTCTCAGTCCTTGCTTGCTCCTGAAAAAGCGATTTCAGGCTTGCCATTATCTCAATTGGTGACAACACACTCTCGAACTGCATTTGCAGCTCAGCAGTCATTGTCGCCAACATAAGGCAATACACATCATTTTCATCTGACGAATGCTTTTCCCAAGCATTATGCAGAGTCCTGGCGGCATTGTTAGCAGGCCTCTCGGGGAGAGGATCACGAAGGACATAATCCTTCTTCTCCTGCTTGAGGACCAGCCTCAAGTTCCTTGACCACGTCAGGAAGTTCGTTCCAGTCAGCTTCTCCTTCTCGAGAACAGACCGGATTGAGAATGTGTTTTGTGTGCTTGTAGTAGTCATAGCTGAAATATAATATAAAAAGGTTATTAGTTAATATGTTCAATATGATTAATCTCGTATTAAATTTAATATGATTAATCACGCATTATATTCAATAACCTAAGTTACCCTCAATAGAATATAATGATTCCAAGATCCACATATAACTAAGATCAAAGTGGGCCACTGGCCGTCACCCAACCTTTGGCAATTCTGTCAATGGCTAGTAGTTACGAGTATGTATAAGTTGTTGGTATGAATATGTGTTACAACTAATCTCACATTAAGAGGACGATATCGACAAGAACCCAAGAAAATCTTCCAAGCAGTTTGTCCAGTTCGGATCGTCCAAGAAGCGTGTTCAGATCGGATCGTCCGACCAGCGTGTTCTGCTCGAATTTTCCGAGCAGTGTGTTTTACTTGGATGGTCTGAGCAGGCTATTAATTAACCATTATATCGTTCTTCTAAAGAATGATCCATCCGTGAACCTCTTATAACCTTATTTAGTTTCTCTTAAACTCTTTCGAGGTTCCGTTCTTATCTATCCATTCTAACAACCTAAGTCTTTTACTTAGTTTGTTCCATTCAACTTATTCCGTTCTATTCATTCCTTAGAACAATAGAAAAGTACTCGAATGTGTACCTTAGCCTTTGGTGAAGCCGGTGTGAAGCTAGCTCCACGTTCAGCTTAGCTCATCCGTTCAACAACCTTTAGAAAACACCCCCTTTGTACTTAGTCATTCAACCAACCATCCCCACATGACCGAGTACAAAAGAGGTCTTCATGTTCTTTCCTTTGACCACCATTCCTTTCGTGCTTCATCTTTGTCTCCTTTTTCATTCATGTTCATAAGGCCGATCCGCGTCCCGACTGTTCCTGGATCCGCGACCGTATCGCGTTCCGCGGTCATACACGTTCGTCCGTATGTTCATCCGCGCGTTCGTCACGGAAGTCTGTAAGGCCATCCGTGTGACCGTCACGGTCGTCCGTGAACAGACGCGACTGTTCGTGAATGAACACGACCGTTCGTGAACGGACACGACTGTCTGTGAACGGTTACGGTCATCCGTGCATGACCCGAGTGCGTCCGTAACGACCGATGGTCGTCCGTACCGTCCCGCGGACGTACGTGATCACACCGTGGTCGTTCGTGTATGACCCACGGTCGTCCGTATCGTCCCGCGGACGTACGTGATTGCACCGTGGTCATCCGTATCGACCCACGGTCATCCGTATCGTCCCGCGGACGTACGTGATCGAACCGTGGTCGTCCGTGTATGACCCACGGTCGTCCGTATCAACCCGCGGACGTACGTGATCGCATTGTGGTCGTTCGTGTACGACCCACAGTCGTCCGTATTGTCCTGCGGACGTATGTGCACGACCCGCGGTCGTCCGTGAACGGACACGACTGTCCGTGAACGGACACGACCGTACGCGAATGGTCACGGTCGACCGTACGTGACCCGCGGTCGTCCGCGATCGACCCCCGGTCGTCCGTACGCGACCCGCGGTCGTCTGCGGACTGTCCCACATACAGTACCGGTTTTTATCTTCAATTCTTCAAGTGAATCTTCATCAAGTTCTGGGTTCTCTCTCTTGGTTTCCAGCCTTAATTTGCCTTAGAAACCTTCCCAAATCTCCCATTGAAACCGCCTCCATTTCCTTGTAGAAACCGACCATAGAATCCTTTCTTTCTTCCATGAATCATGTCGGTTTCTTCCATGTTTGATTCTGAGATTGACCCACGGCTTCTGCCCTTCTTTAGGCATGGAGATATGGAGATTTTCCCTTCAGAACACGTCCCCAAACTTGCTCTCCTTTGGCCGGCCAATCCCTTTGTTAAACCTGAAGGATTGTTTAGTTGATCCTGATTCAATTCTTAGATTCATATCAACCTAAACATGCAGATCTAGGTTCTCTTGAATAGAAACATATCAGATCTCACCTTATACCTGTTTATGCAGCGGAAAGAGAAGGTATGGCTTGAGATCAGCAGAACCACCGAGAGATGGATCCTCCAAAGGCTCACACACGCTTCACAGGAAATGGCTGCTAGACCGAGCAGGAGAGGAGGCGCAGAGAGGGAGAGAGGCTCGCGGCTAGGTTAGGGTTAGAGGAGAAAGAGAGTTGGCTTTTAATTCATTAAAACCCTTCTCTTTCCCTTTTGGGCTTTTGGGCCCAAATGCCAATCTGATTAAATCCCTTGGATTTAATCAGACCCATTAATCTCTCTTCAAGTACGACAAATGCCTAACACTTTTACCGTACTTCTGCTATACCGTTCCTACACATTTTCCTGTTAGCTTAAGCGTGTGACCCATATGGGATCATATAATAAAGGCAATAAGTCCGAGACTTATAGATCATGAGCGGACTCTAGCAAGCCATCATGACCCCCAGTATTATATGACATGTCTGATCATTGACATACTCTTACTTTCTAGAGACAGTACCGAGATTACTGGACACAATTCCAACAATCTCCCACTTGTACTGGAATCTCTGTATTCATAATCCTTTTGTCACAATATCTCGATTAGTCATAAGGCAAGATTAGTGTCATCCTTATAAAGCCTAATCTTGTTCATCGGACTCTGATTCGATACTGACAATCCAAACGACTCGGGACAGTCCGTTTGAGCATGGCCATGCATTTTCCAGTATTCAAATCTCCGATTGGCCTAGAGATATTCACTCCATTTATATTGGAGGGACAAATTCCGTCTTGTTCCATCACTGTAAACTACTCATTTCATGATGTACCCAAACAAGGTCCTTATAACTATCGCAGAACGATAGCGTTAGACAATGATCAAAGTGCATCAGTCCATGTGCAGTCACATGCATGCGAACTCAGGTCTAAGGACTATACTCTATAGTCGTAGTGAGAATCTCTTATGACACAGATATAAATATCCTGAAGAGTTCTTATAATCGGGTCTTGTCCGGTCGTATGTTCCCAACATACACCTATGTATTGACTTTGATGCCGAGCATCTATGACACACTGAGACTTTGTCATAAGTCACATACCAATCCAGTCTCACACGGTTGTTGGTGTTCCAATTTCAACAACCTTCGACTAGGGACAGGATGATATAATCCATCTATCAAATATAGGGTCTCATGATCAAGCTAAATGACTTTGATGACTCAAGATCAAGTCACTTACTTCGATGACCTATAAAATGGTTTATATCACTTTGGAACGATTATTTCATCACAGTTAAAATAATCTTGAAATAATAATTTCATTAAACATAAGAATGTTTTACAAGAACATATCAAATAACTAAATAAAAGCCCTCAAACTCCCACTCAAATTTAGATTACATTTCAATGTCTCTAATGCCTACAGCTTCAGTCAGAAACTCGAGCTTAGGCCTTGGGAGTGGCTTTGTCAACGGATCAGCGACGTTGTCATCTGTCTGAACTCGGCTGATCTTGACTTCCTTTCTATTAATGATGTCACGTATCAAGTGAAATCTTCTTAGAACATGCTTGGATTTCTGGTGTGATCTTGGTTCCTTTGCCTGAGCAATAGCACCATTGTTATCACAAAATAGTGCCAGAGGCTCAGCCGCATCTGGTATCACACCTAGTTCAATAATGAACTTTCGTATCCAAACAGCTTCCTTCGCTGCTTCTGAGGCGGCGATATATTCAGCTTCTGTAGTGGAATCAGCAACGGTGTCTTGCTTGGAGCTTCTCCAACTGATTGCACCGCCATTCAGACAAAAGATATAACCGAACTGTGACCGGAAATCATCTTGGTCTGTTTGGAAACTTGCGTCCGTGAATCCACTGACTTTAAGCACATCACTTCCACCGTACACCAAGAACTTATCTTTAGTATGTCTTAGATACTTCAAGATATTCTTTACGGCAATCCAATGGTTTTCACCTGGATTTGACTGGTATCTACTCGTCATGCTCAATGCATAAGCAACATCAGGACGAGTACAGATCATGGCATACATGACAGATCCTATTGCAGATGCATAAGGAATATTCTTCATGCGCTCAAGCTCAGCAGCCGTCGTAGGGCTCTGCTTCTTGCTTAGCGTTGTGCCATGTACCATTGGCGTGAAGCCCTTCTTGGAATCTTTCATGCTGAATCTTTGTAGGACTTTGTCAATGTATGAGTCTTGACACAAGCCAATCAGCCTTCTAGATCTATCCCGGTAGATCCTGATTCCAAGAACGTATGCGGCTTCACCAATGTCTTTCATGGAAAAACAACTTCCAAGCCAGTCCTTTACGGACTTCAGCATTGGAATGTCGTTTCCGAGAAGCAGTATGTCATCGACATACAGAATAAGAAATACTATCTTGCTCCCACTAGTTTTCTTATACACGCATTGTTCTTCTTCATTTCTGATGAAGTCAAATTGCTTGATCGCTTCATCAAAACGAAGATTCCAGCTCCTCGATGCTTGCTTCAATCCATAAATGGATTTATGAAGCTTGCATACTTTCCCAGCATTCTTTGGATCTATGTAACCGTCAGGTTGCGTCATATACACATCCTCTTCCAGAATTCCATTCAGGAAGGCGGTTTTCACGTCCATCTGCCAAATTTCATAATCATGAAAAGCTGCAGTTGCTAGTAGAATCCGAATAGATTTCATCATAGCCACTGGTGAATAGGTTTCATCGTAATCCACACCGTGAACTTGTCTGAAACCTTTTGCCACCAACCTGGCTTTATAAATCTGGACATTTCCATCCACGTCAATCTTCTTCTTGAAGATCCATTTGCACTCGATGGCTTTTACACCAGCGGGTAAGTCAACCAACGAAAACACTTGGTTGACCGACATGGAGTCCATTTCGGAATCAGTGGCCTTGCGCCACTTCGAGGAATCTGGGCCCATCATGGCTTGATTGAAGTTCGATGGTTCATCACCATCAATGATCAGAAGATCATGACAGTCAGTCACGAGGAATCCTTGATATCTCTCGGGTTCGTGACGGATCCTCCCGGATCTTCGAACTTCAGGTACTACAGGTTCAGGCTCTACAATTTCTTGTAGGTCCTCCTGCTGCTCTTCCTCATTAGGTTGAGCAGTATCCTGTTCATCTTGAATTTCTTCAAGCAGTACCTTACTCCCACTGTCTTTCTTAGAGAGAAACTCTCTCTCAAGAAAGTTACAATCCCGGGCAACAAAGATCTTGTTCTCGGAACGTAGATAGAAGTAATAAGCCTTGGTTTCCTTCGGATAACCAATGAAGTAGCATTTATCAGACTTTGGTGTAAGCTTGTCTGAGATTAATCTCTTGACATAGGCTTCACAACCCCAAATTCTAAGATAAGACAGTACTGGAGCCACTCCAGTCCATAATTCATATGGTGTCTTTGCTACTGCTTTCGATGGCGCTCTATTTAGAGTGAACACTGCTGTTAGCAGAGCATATCCCCAAAGGGATATTGGAAGGTCTGTGTGACTCATCATAGATCGAACCATATCCAATAAGGTCCGATTTCTCCTCTCAGACACACCATTCCATTGTGGTGTTCCAGGAGGAGTGAGTTGGGACACGATCCCACACTCTCTTAGATGATCACTGAATTCTTGGCTTAAGTATTCTCCTCCTCGGTCGGACCGAAGAGCCTTAATGCTTTTGCCAAGTTGGTTCTGTACTTCATTTTGGAATTCTCTGAACTTCTCAAAAGATTCAGACTTATGTTTCATTAAATAAACATATCCATACCTACTGAAATCATCAGTGAAGGTAATGAAGTACTGATAGTTTCCTATTGCATTTGTGGACATTGGGCCACACACATCAGTGTGTATCAGGCCCAACAAGTCACTATCCCTCTCGTTAGGTTTATTAAAGGGGGCCCGTGTCATTTTGCCCATCATGCAGGATTCGCATTTCTCACATGACTCAAAGTCAAATGAGCCAAGAAGTCCATTCGTATGGAGCCTCTTGATGCGTTTCTCGCTGATGTGCCCTAAACGACAATGCCATAGAAACGTTCGGTTCTCCTCATTAGGTTTGAACCGTTTGGTATTAATGTTATAAATTGGCGCGGATTGATCGAGTATGTAAAGCCCATTCGTAAGAGGGGCAGAACCATAGAACAAATTGTTGCGATTGAAGGAACATAATTTATTCTTAACTGAAAAATCATAACCTTCCAAATCCAACAAAGAAATTGAAATAATATTTCTGCTTATAGCAGGTACAAAATAACAATTATTGAGTTCTAAAATCAATCCCGAAGGTAAAGACAACAAGTATGTGCCTACAGCTAGTGCTGGAACTTTCGCTCCATTCCCAACTCGTAGCTCCACTTGTCCTTGCTTCAGCCTTCTACTGTTGCTGAGTGCCTGCATATTAGTACAAATATGAGCCCCACAACCAGTATCCATAACCCATGAGGTATTATCAGAAGTAGTTGTATTAACTTCTATAACAAAAATACCTGTCGAAGAAGTCTCGAGAGTCTTCTTCTTCAATTCCTTTAGACCTTCTTGGAATTTCTTACATTCTCTCCTCCAATGCCCTGGTTCTTTACAGAACCTGCATATGTCAGTAGGCCCAGCCTTGGACTTGGGCTTAGGCTTTGGCGTGTCCTTGTCCGCGACTTGGACAGCCTTGGCCTTCCCCTTATCCTTAGCAGAGGATTTCTTAAACCCCTTGCCCTTTTGCACCATAAACACATTGGGGTCCTTGGCGGTTTTCCTCAAGTTGGGCTCTGCAGTCTTGAGCATTCCGTGAAGCTCAGGCAATGTCTTACTCAAGCCATGCATGTTAAAGTTCAGAATGAACTGATCATAGCTTGCAGGTAATGACTGCAGAATGATGTCGCAGGCAAGTTCTTGGCTGATAGGACAGTCGAGTTTCTGAAGATGATCGAGATAACCCATCATCTTCAAGACATGAGGACTCACTGCCGCATTCGCAGCCAACTTACAGTCTAAGAGGTTCTTAACAGTCTGAAACCTCTCAGTCCTTGCTTGCTCCTGAAAAAGCGATTTCAGGCTTGCCATTATCTCAATTGGTGACAACACACTCTCGAACTGCATTTGCAGCTCAGCAGTCATTGTCGCCAACATAAGGCAATACACATCATTTTCATCTGACGAATGCTTTTCCCAAGCATTATGCAGAGTCCTGGCGGCATTGTTAGCAGGCCTCTCGGGGAGAGGATCACGAAGGACATAATCCTTCTTCTCCTGCTTGAGGACCAGCCTCAAGTTCCTTGACCACGTCAGGAAGTTCGTTCCAGTCAGCTTCTCCTTCTCGAGAACAGACCGGATTGAGAATGTGTTTTGTGTGCTTGTAGTAGTCATAGCTGAAATATAATATAAAAAGGTTATTAGTTAATATGTTCAATATGATTAATCTCGTATTAAATTTAATATGATTAATCACGCATTATATTCAATAACCTAAGTTACCCTCAATAGAATATAATGATTCCAAGATCCACATATAACTAAGATCAAAGTGGGCCACTGGCCGTCACCCAACCTTTGGCAATTCTGTCAATGGCTAGTAGTTACGAGTATGTATAAGTTGTTGGTATGAATATGTGTTACAACTAATCTCACATTAAGAGGACGATATCGACAAGAACCCAAGAAAATCTTCCAAGCAGTTTGTCCAGTTCGGATCGTCCAAGAAGCGTGTTCAGATCGGATCGTCCGACCAGCGTGTTCTGCTCGAATTTTCCGAGCAGTGTGTTTTACTTGGATGGTCTGAGCAGGCTATTAATTAACCATTATATCGTTCTTCTAAAGAATGATCCATCCGTGAACCTCTTATAACCTTATTTAGTTTCTCTTAAACTCTTTCGAGGTTCCGTTCTTATCTATCCATTCTAACAACCTAAGTCTTTTACTTAGTTTGTTCCATTCAACTTATTCCGTTCTATTCATTCCTTAGAACAATAGAAAAGTACTCGAATGTGTACCTTAGCCTTTGGTGAAGCCGGTGTGAAGCTAGCTCCACGTTCAGCTTAGCTCATCCGTTCAACAACCTTTAGAAAACACCCCCTTTGTACTTAGTCATTCAACCAACCATCCCCACATGACCGAGTACAAAAGAGGTCTTCATGTTCTTTCCTTTGACCACCATTCCTTTCGTGCTTCATCTTTGTCTCCTTTTTCATTCATGTTCATAAGGCCGATCCGCGTCCCGACTGTTCCTGGATCTGCGACCGTATCGCGTTCCGCGGTCATACACGTTCGTCCGTATGTTCATCCGCGCGTTCGTCACGGAAGTCTGTAAGGCCATCCGTGTGACCGTCACGGTCGTCCGTGAACAGACGCGACTGTTCGTGAATGAACACGACCGTTCGTGAACGGACACGACTGTCTGTGAACGGTTACGGTCATCCGTGCATGACCCGAGTGCGTCCGTAACGACCGATGGTCGTCCGTACCGTCCCGCGGACGTACGTGATCACACCGTGGTCGTTCGTGTATGACCCACGGTCGTCCGTATCGTCCCGCGGACGTACGTGATTGCACCGTGGTCATCCGTATCGACCCACGGTCATCCGTATCGTCCCGCGGACGTACGTGATCGAACCGTGGTCGTCCGTGTATGACCCACGGTCGTCCGTATCAACCCGCGGACGTACGTGATCGCATCGTGGTCGTTCGTGTACGACCCACAGTCGTCCGTATTGTCCTGCGGACGTATGTGCACGACCCGCGGTCGTCCGTGAACGGACACGACTGTCCGTGAACGGACACGACCGTACGCGAATGGTCACGGTCGACCGTACGTGACCCGCGGTCGTCCGCGATCGACCCCCGGTCGTCCGTACGCGACCCGCGGTCGTCTGCGGACTGTCCCACATACAGTACCGGTTTTTATCTTCAATTCTTCAAGTGAATCTTCATCAAGTTCTGGGTTCTCTCTCTTGGTTTCCAGCCTTAATTTGCCTTAGAAACCTTCCCAAATCTCCCATTGAAACCGCCTCCATTTCCTTGTAGAAACCGACCATAGAATCCTTTCTTTCTTCCATGAATCATGTCGGTTTCTTCCATGTTTGATTCTGAGATTGACCCACGGCTTCTGCCCTTCTTTAGGCATGGAGATATGGAGATTTTCCCTTCAGAACACGTCCCCAAACTTGCTCTCCTTTGGCCGGCCAATCCCTTTGTTAAACCTGAAGGATTGTTTAGTTGATCCTGATTCAATTCTTAGATTCATATCAACCTAAACATGCAGATCTAGGTTCTCTTGAATAGAAACATATCAGATCTCACCTTATACCTGTTTATGCAGCGGAAAGAGAAGGTATGGCTTGAGATCAGCAGAACCACCGAGAGATGGATCCTCCAAAGGCTCACACACGCTTCACAGGAAATGGCTGCTAGACCGAGCAGGAGAGGAGGCGCAGAGAGGGAGAGAGGCTCGCGGCTAGGTTAGGGTTAGAGGAGAAAGAGAGTTGGCTTTTAATTCATTAAAACCCTTCTCTTTCCCTTTTGGGCTTTTGGGCCCAAATGCCAATCTGATTAAATCCCTTGGATTTAATCAGACCCATTAATCTCTCTTCAAGTACGACAAATGCCTAACACTTTTACCGTACTTCTGCTATACCGTTCCTACACATTTTCCTGTTAGCTTAAGCGTGTGACCCATATGGGATCATATAATAAAGGCAATAAGTCCGAGACTTATAGATCATGAGCGGACTCTAGCAAGCCATCATGACCCCCAGTATTATATGACTTATGTCTGATCATTGACATACTCTTACTTTCTAGAGACAGTACCGAGATTACTGGACACAATTCCAACAATCTCCCACTTGTACTGGAATCTCTGTATTCATAATCCTTTTGTCACAATATCTCGATTAGTCATAAGGCAAGATTAGTGTCATCCTTATAAAGCCTAATCTTGTTCATCGGACTCTGATTCGATACTGACAATCCAAACGACTCGGGACAGTCCGTTTGAGCATGGCCATGCATTTTCCAGTATTCAAATCTCCGATTGGCCTAGAGATATTCACTCCATTTATATTGGAGGGACAAATTCCGTCTTGTTCCATCACTGTAAACTACTCATTTCATGATGTACCCAAACAAGGTCCTTATAACTATCGCAGAACGATAGCGTTAGACAATGATCAAAGTGCATCAGTCCATGTGCAGTCACATGCATGCGAACTCAGGTCTAAGGACTATACTCTATAGTCGTAGTGAGAATCTCTTATGACACAGATATAAATATCCTGAAGAGTTCTTATAATCGGGTCTTGTCCGGTCGTATGTTCCCAACATACACCTATGTATTGACTTTGATGCCGAGCATCTATGACACACTGAGACTTTGTCATAAGTCACATACCAATCCAGTCTCACACGGTTGTTGGTGTTCCAATTTCAACAACCTTCGACTAGGGACAGGATGATATAATCCATCTATCAAATATAGGGTCTCATGATCAAGCTAAATGACTTTGATGACTCAAGATCAAGTCACTTACTTCGATGACCTATAAAATGGTTTATATCACTTTGGAACGATTATTTCATCACAGTTAAAATAATCTTGAAATAATAATTTCATTAAACATAAGAATGTTTTACAAGAACATATCAAATAACTAAATAAAAGCCCTCAAACTCCCACTCAAATTTAGATTACATTTCAATGTCTCTAATGCCTACAGCTTCAGTCAGAAACTCGAGCTTAGGCCTTGGGAGTGGCTTTGTCAACGGATCAGCGACGTTGTCATCTGTCTGAACTCGGCTGATCTTGACTTCCTTTCTATTAATGATGTCACGTATCAAGTGAAATCTTCTTAGAACATGCTTGGATTTCTGGTGTGATCTTGGTTCCTTTGCCTGAGCAATAGCACCATTGTTATCACAAAATAGTGCCAGAGGCTCAGCCGCATCTGGTATCACACCTAGTTCAATAATGAACTTTCGTATCCAAACAGCTTCCTTCGCTGCTTCTGAGGCGGCGATATATTCAGCTTCTGTAGTGGAATCAGCAACGGTGTCTTGCTTGGAGCTTCTCCAACTGATTGCACCGCCATTCAGACAAAAGATATAACCGAACTGTGACCGGAAATCATCTTGGTCTGTTTGGAAACTTGCGTCCGTGAATCCACTGACTTTAAGCACATCACTTCCACCGTACACCAAGAACTTATCTTTAGTATGTCTTAGATACTTCAAGATATTCTTTACGGCAATCCAATGGTTTTCACCTGGATTTGACTGGTATCTACTCGTCATGCTCAATGCATAAGCAACATCAGGACGAGTACAGATCATGGCATACATGACAGATCCTATTGCAGATGCATAAGGAATATTCTTCATGCGCTCAAGCTCAGCAGCCGTCGTAGGGCTCTGCTTCTTGCTTAGCGTTGTGCCATGTACCATTGGCGTGAAGCCCTTCTTGGAATCTTTCATGCTGAATCTTTGTAGGACTTTGTCAATGTATGAGTCTTGACACAAGCCAATCAGCCTTCTAGATCTATCCCGGTAGATCCTGATTCCAAGAACGTATGCGGCTTCACCAATGTCTTTCATGGAAAAACAACTTCCAAGCCAGTCCTTTACGGACTTCAGCATTGGAATGTCGTTTCCGAGAAGCAGTATGTCATCGACATACAGAATAAGAAATACTATCTTGCTCCCACTAGTTTTCTTATACACGCATTGTTCTTCTTCATTTCTGATGAAGTCAAATTGCTTGATCGCTTCATCAAAACGAAGATTCCAGCTCCTCGATGCTTGCTTCAATCCATAAATGGATTTATGAAGCTTGCATACTTTCCCAGCATTCTTTGGATCTATGTAACCGTCAGGTTGCGTCATATACACATCCTCTTCCAGAATTCCATTCAGGAAGGCGGTTTTCACGTCCATCTGCCAAATTTCATAATCATGAAAAGCTGCAGTTGCTAGTAGAATCCGAATAGATTTCATCATAGCCACTGGTGAATAGGTTTCATCGTAATCCACACCGTGAACTTGTCTGAAACCTTTTGCCACCAACCTGGCTTTATAAATCTGGACATTTCCATCCACGTCAATCTTCTTCTTGAAGATCCATTTGCACTCGATGGCTTTTACACCAGCGGGTAAGTCAACCAACGAAAACACTTGGTTGACCGACATGGAGTCCATTTCGGAATCAGTGGCCTTGCGCCACTTCGAGGAATCTGGGCCCATCATGGCTTGATTGAAGTTCGATGGTTCATCACCATCAATGATCAGAAGATCATGACAGTCAGTCACGAGGAATCCTTGATATCTCTCGGGTTCGTGACGGATCCTCCCGGATCTTCGAACTTCAGGTACTACAGGTTCAGGCTCTACAATTTCTTGTAGGTCCTCCTGCTGCTCTTCCTCATTAGGTTGAGCAGTATCCTGTTCATCTTGAATTTCTTCAAGCAGTACCTTACTCCCACTGTCTTTCTTAGAGAGAAACTCTCTCTCAAGAAAGTTACAATCCCGGGCAACAAAGATCTTGTTCTCGGAACGTAGATAGAAGTAATAAGCCTTGGTTTCCTTCGGATAACCAATGAAGTAGCATTTATCAGACTTTGGTGTAAGCTTGTCTGAGATTAATCTCTTGACATAGGCTTCACAACCCCAAATTCTAAGATAAGACAGTACTGGAGCCACTCCAGTCCATAATTCATATGGTGTCTTTGCTACTGCTTTCGATGGCGCTCTATTTAGAGTGAACACTGCTGTTAGCAGAGCATATCCCCAAAGGGATATTGGAAGGTCTGTGTGACTCATCATAGATCGAACCATATCCAATAAGGTCCGATTTCTCCTCTCAGACACACCATTCCATTGTGGTGTTCCAGGAGGAGTGAGTTGGGACACGATCCCACACTCTCTTAGATGATCACTGAATTCTTGGCTTAAGTATTCTCCTCCTCGGTCGGACCGAAGAGCCTTAATGCTTTTGCCAAGTTGGTTCTGTACTTCATTTTGGAATTCTCTGAACTTCTCAAAAGATTCAGACTTATGTTTCATTAAATAAACATATCCATACCTACTGAAATCATCAGTGAAGGTAATGAAGTACTGATAGTTTCCTATTGCATTTGTGGACATTGGGCCACACACATCAGTGTGTATCAGGCCCAACAAGTCACTATCCCTCTCGTTAGGTTTATTAAAGGGGGCCCGTGTCATTTTGCCCATCATGCAGGATTCGCATTTCTCACATGACTCAAAGTCAAATGAGCCAAGAAGTCCATTCGTATGGAGCCTCTTGATGCGTTTCTCGCTGATGTGCCCTAAACGACAATGCCATAGAAACGTTCGGTTCTCCTCATTAGGTTTGAACCGTTTGGTATTAATGTTATAAATTGGCGCGGATTGATCGAGTATGTAAAGCCCATTCGTAAGAGGGGCAGAACCATAGAACAAATTGTTGCGATTGAAGGAACATAATTTATTCTTAACTGAAAAATCATAACCTTCCAAATCCAACAAAGAAATTGAAATAATATTTCTGCTTATAGCAGGTACAAAATAACAATTATTGAGTTCTAAAATCAATCCCGAAGGTAAAGACAACAAGTATGTGCCTACAGCTAGTGCTGGAACTTTCGCTCCATTCCCAACTCGTAGCTCCACTTGTCCTTGCTTCAGCCTTCTACTGTTGCTGAGTGCCTGCATATTAGTACAAATATGAGCCCCACAACCAGTATCCATAACCCATGAGGTATTATCAGAAGTAGTTGTATTAACTTCTATAACAAAAATACCTGTCGAAGAAGTCTCGAGAGTCTTCTTCTTCAATTCCTTTAGACCTTCTTGGAATTTCTTACATTCTCTCCTCCAATGCCCTGGTTCTTTACAGAACCTGCATATGTCAGTAGGCCCAGCCTTGGACTTGGGCTTAGGCTTTGGCGTGTCCTTGTCCGCGACTTGGACAGCCTTGGCCTTCCCCTTATCCTTAGCAGAGGATTTCTTAAACCCCTTGCCCTTTTGCACCATAAACACATTGGGGTCCTTGGCGGTTTTCCTCAAGTTGGGCTCTGCAGTCTTGAGCATTCCGTGAAGCTCAGGCAATGTCTTACTCAAGCCATGCATGTTAAAGTTCAGAATGAACTGATCATAGCTTGCAGGTAATGACTGCAGAATGATGTCGCAGGCAAGTTCTTGGCTGATAGGACAGTCGAGTTTCTGAAGATGATCGAGATAACCCATCATCTTCAAGACATGAGGACTCACTGCCGCATTCGCAGCCAACTTACAGTCTAAGAGGTTCTTAACAGTCTGAAACCTCTCAGTCCTTGCTTGCTCCTGAAAAAGCGATTTCAGGCTTGCCATTATCTCAATTGGTGACAACACACTCTCGAACTGCATTTGCAGCTCAGCAGTCATTGTCGCCAACATAAGGCAATACACATCATTTTCATCTGACGAATGCTTTTCCCAAGCATTATGCAGAGTCCTGGCGGCATTGTTAGCAGGCCTCTCGGGGAGAGGATCACGAAGGACATAATCCTTCTTCTCCTGCTTGAGGACCAGCCTCAAGTTCCTTGACCACGTCAGGAAGTTCGTTCCAGTCAGCTTCTCCTTCTCGAGAACAGACCGGATTGAGAATGTGTTTTGTGTGCTTGTAGTAGTCATAGCTGAAATATAATATAAAAAGGTTATTAGTTAATATGTTCAATATGATTAATCTCGTATTAAATTTAATATGATTAATCACGCATTATATTCAATAACCTAAGTTACCCTCAATAGAATATAATGATTCCAAGATCCACATATAACTAAGATCAAAGTGGGCCACTGGCCGTCACCCAACCTTTGGCAATTCTGTCAATGGCTAGTAGTTACGAGTATGTATAAGTTGTTGGTATGAATATGTGTTACAACTAATCTCACATTAAGAGGACGATATCGACAAGAACCCAAGAAAATCTTCCAAGCAGTTTGTCCAGTTCGGATCGTCCAAGAAGCGTGTTCAGATCGGATCGTCCGACCAGCGTGTTCTGCTCGAATTTTCCGAGCAGTGTGTTTTACTTGGATGGTCTGAGCAGGCTATTAATTAACCATTATATCGTTCTTCTAAAGAATGATCCATCCGTGAACCTCTTATAACCTTATTTAGTTTCTCTTAAACTCTTTCGAGGTTCCGTTCTTATCTATCCATTCTAACAACCTAAGTCTTTTACTTAGTTTGTTCCATTCAACTTATTCCGTTCTATTCATTCCTTAGAACAATAGAAAAGTACTCGAATGTGTACCTTAGCCTTTGGTGAAGCCGGTGTGAAGCTAGCTCCACGTTCAGCTTAGCTCATCCGTTCAACAACCTTTAGAAAACACCCCCTTTGTACTTAGTCATTCAACCAACCATCCCCACATGACCGAGTACAAAAGAGGTCTTCATGTTCTTTCCTTTGACCACCATTCCTTTCGTGCTTCATCTTTGTCTCCTTTTTCATTCATGTTCATAAGGCCGATCCGCGTCCCGACTGTTCCTGGATCTGCGACCGTATCGCGTTCCGCGGTCATACACGTTCGTCCGTATGTTCATCCGCGCGTTCGTCACGGAAGTCTGTAAGGCCATCCGTGTGACCGTCATGGTCGTCCGTGAACAGACGCGACTGTTCGTGAATGAACACGACCGTTCGTGAACGGACACGACTGTCTGTGAACGGTTACGGTCATCCGTGCATGACCCGAGTGCGTCCGTAACGACCGATGGTCGTCCGTACCGTCCCGCGGACGTACGTGATCACACCGTGGTCGTTCGTGTATGACCCACGGTCGTCCGTATCGTCCCGCGGACGTACGTGATTGCACCGTGGTCATCCGTATCGACCCACGGTCATCCGTATCGTCCCGCGGACGTACGTGATCGAACCGTGGTCGTCCGTGTATGACCCACGGTCGTCCGTATCAACCCGCGGACGTACGTGATCGCATCGTGGTCGTTCGTGTACGACCCACAGTCGTCCGTATTGTCCTGCGGACGTATGTGCACGACCCGCGGTCGTCCGTGAACGGACACGACTGTCCGTGAACGGACACGACCGTACGCGAATGGTCACGGTCGACCGTACGTGACCCGCGGTCGTCCGCGATCGACCCCCGGTCGTCCGTACGCGACCCGCGGTCGTCTGCGGACTGTCCCACATACAGTACCGGTTTTTATCTTCAATTCTTCAAGTGAATCTTCATCAAGTTCTGGGTTCTCTCTCTTGGTTTCCAGCCTTAATTTGCCTTAGAAACCTTCCCAAATCTCCCATTGAAACCGCCTCCATTTCCTTGTAGAAACCGACCATAGAATCCTTTCTTTCTTCCATGAATCATGTCGGTTTCTTCCATGTTTGATTCTGAGATTGACCCACGGCTTCTGCCCTTCTTTAGGCATGGAGATATGGAGATTTTCCCTTCAGAACACGTCCCCAAACTTGCTCTCCTTTGGCCGGCCAATCCCTTTGTTAAACCTGAAGGATTGTTTAGTTGATCCTGATTCAATTCTTAGATTCATATCAACCTAAACATGCAGATCTAGGTTCTCTTGAATAGAAACATATCAGATCTCACCTTATACCTGTTTATGCAGCGGAAAGAGAAGGTATGGCTTGAGATCAGCAGAACCACCGAGAGATGGATCCTCCAAAGGCTCACACACGCTTCACAGGAAATGGCTGCTAGACCGAGCAGGAGAGGAGGCGCAGAGAGGGAGAGAGGCTCGCGGCTAGGTTAGGGTTAGAGGAGAAAGAGAGTTGGCTTTTAATTCATTAAAACCCTTCTCTTTCCCTTTTGGGCTTTTGGGCCCAAATGCCAATCTGATTAAATCCCTTGGATTTAATCAGACCCATTAATCTCTCTTCAAGTACGACAAATGCCTAACACTTTTACCGTACTTCTGCTATACCGTTCCTACACATTTTCCTGTTAGCTTAAGCGTGTGACCCATATGGGATCATATAATAAAGGCAATAAGTCCGAGACTTATAGATCATGAGCGGACTCTAGCAAGCCATCATGACCCCCAGTATTATATGACTTATGTCTGATCATTGACATACTCTTACTTTCTAGAGACAGTACCGAGATTACTGGACACAATTCCAACAATCTCCCACTTGTACTGGAATCTCTGTATTCATAATCCTTTTGTCACAATATCTCGATTAGTCATAAGGCAAGATTAGTGTCATCCTTATAAAGCCTAATCTTGTTCATCGGACTCTGATTCGATACTGACAATCCAAACGACTCGGGACAGTCCGTTTGAGCATGGCCATGCATTTTCCAGTATTCAAATCTCCGATTGGCCTAGAGATATTCACTCCATTTATATTGGAGGGACAAATTCCGTCTTGTTCCATCACTGTAAACTACTCATTTCATGATGTACCCAAACAAGGTCCTTATAACTATCGCAGAACGATAGCGTTAGACAATGATCAAAGTGCATCAGTCCATGTGCAGTCACATGCATGCGAACTCAGGTCTAAGGACTATACTCTATAGTCGTAGTGAGAATCTCTTATGACACAGATATAAATATCCTGAAGAGTTCTTATAATCGGGTCTTGTCCGGTCGTATGTTCCCAACATACACCTATGTATTGACTTTGATGCCGAGCATCTATGACACACTGAGACTTTGTCATAAGTCACATACCAATCCAGTCTCACACGGTTGTTGGTGTTCCAATTTCAACAACCTTCGACTAGGGACAGGATGATATAATCCATCTATCAAATATAGGGTCTCATGATCAAGCTAAATGACTTTGATGACTCAAGATCAAGTCACTTACTTCGATGACCTATAAAATGGTTTATATCACTTTGGAACGATTATTTCATCACAGTTAAAATAATCTTGAAATAATAATTTCATTAAACATAAGAATGTTTTACAAGAACATATCAAATAACTAAATAAAAGCCCTCAAACTCCCACTCAAATTTAGATTACATTTCAATGTCTCTAATGCCTACAGCTTCAGTCAGAAACTCGAGCTTAGGCCTTGGGAGTGGCTTTGTCAACGGATCAGCGACGTTGTCATCTGTCTGAACTCGGCTGATCTTGACTTCCTTTCTATTAATGATGTCACGTATCAAGTGAAATCTTCTTAGAACATGCTTGGATTTCTGGTGTGATCTTGGTTCCTTTGCCTGAGCAATAGCACCATTGTTATCACAAAATAGTGCCAGAGGCTCAGCCGCATCTGGTATCACACCTAGTTCAATAATGAACTTTCGTATCCAAACAGCTTCCTTCGCTGCTTCTGAGGCGGCGATATATTCAGCTTCTGTAGTGGAATCAGCAACGGTGTCTTGCTTGGAGCTTCTCCAACTGATTGCACCGCCATTCAGACAAAAGATATAACCGAACTGTGACCGGAAATCATCTTGGTCTGTTTGGAAACTTGCGTCCGTGAATCCACTGACTTTAAGCACATCACTTCCACCGTACACCAAGAACTTATCTTTAGTATGTCTTAGATACTTCAAGATATTCTTTACGGCAATCCAATGGTTTTCACCTGGATTTGACTGGTATCTACTCGTCATGCTCAATGCATAAGCAACATCAGGACGAGTACAGATCATGGCATACATGACAGATCCTATTGCAGATGCATAAGGAATATTCTTCATGCGCTCAAGCTCAGCAGCCGTCGTAGGGCTCTGCTTCTTGCTTAGCGTTGTGCCATGTACCATTGGCGTGAAGCCCTTCTTGGAATCTTTCATGCTGAATCTTTGTAGGACTTTGTCAATGTATGAGTCTTGACACAAGCCAATCAGCCTTCTAGATCTATCCCGGTAGATCCTGATTCCAAGAACGTATGCGGCTTCACCAATGTCTTTCATGGAAAAACAACTTCCAAGCCAGTCCTTTACGGACTTCAGCATTGGAATGTCGTTTCCGAGAAGCAGTATGTCATCGACATACAGAATAAGAAATACTATCTTGCTCCCACTAGTTTTCTTATACACGCATTGTTCTTCTTCATTTCTGATGAAGTCAAATTGCTTGATCGCTTCATCAAAACGAAGATTCCAGCTCCTCGATGCTTGCTTCAATCCATAAATGGATTTATGAAGCTTGCATACTTTCCCAGCATTCTTTGGATCTATGTAACCGTCAGGTTGCGTCATATACACATCCTCTTCCAGAATTCCATTCAGGAAGGCGGTTTTCACGTCCATCTGCCAAATTTCATAATCATGAAAAGCTGCAGTTGCTAGTAGAATCCGAATAGATTTCATCATAGCCACTGGTGAATAGGTTTCATCGTAATCCACACCGTGAACTTGTCTGAAACCTATTGCCACCAACCTGGCTTTATAAATCTGGACATTTCCATCCACGTCAATCTTCTTCTTGAAGATCCATTTGCACTCGATGGCTTTTACACCAGCGGGTAAGTCAACCAACGAAAACACTTGGTTGACCGACATGGAGTCCATTTCGGAATCAGTGGCCTTGCGCCACTTCGAGGAATCTGGGCCCATCATGGCTTGATTGAAGTTCGATGGTTCATCACCATCAATGATCAGAAGATCATGACAGTCAGTCACGAGGAATCCTTGATATCTCTCGGGTTCGTGACGGATCCTCCCGGATCTTCGAACTTCAGGTACTACAGGTTCAGGCTCTACAATTTCTTGTAGGTCCTCCTGCTGCTCTTCCTCATTAGGTTGAGCAGTATCCTGTTCATCTTGAATTTCTTCAAGCAGTACCTTACTCCCACTGTCTTTCTTAGAGAGAAACTCTCTCTCAAGAAAGTTACAATCCCGGGCAACAAAGATCTTGTTCTCGGAACGTAGATAGAAGTAATAAGCCTTGGTTTCCTTCGGATAACCAATGAAGTAGCATTTATCAGACTTTGGTGTAAGCTTGTCTGAGATTAATCTCTTGACATAGGCTTCACAACCCCAAATTCTAAGATAAGACAGTACTGGAGCCACTCCAGTCCATAATTCATATGGTGTCTTTGCTACTGCTTTCGATGGCGCTCTATTTAGAGTGAACACTGCTGTTAGCAGAGCATATCCCCAAAGGGATATTGGAAGGTCTGTGTGACTCATCATAGATCGAACCATATCCAATAAGTACCGATTTCTCCTCTCAGACACACCATTCCATTGTGGTGTTCCAGGAGGAGTGAGTTGGGACACGATCCCACACTCTCTTAGATGATCACTGAATTCTTGGCTTAAGTATTCTCCTCCTCGGTCGGACCGAAGAGCCTTAATGCTTTTGCCAAGTTGGTTCTGTACTTCATTTTGGAATTCTCTGAACTTCTCAAAAGATTCAGACTTATGTTTCATTAAATAAACATATCCATACCTACTGAAATCATCAGTGAAGGTAATGAAGTACTGATAGTTTCCTCTTGCATTTGTGGACATTGGGCCACACACATCAGTGTGTATCAGGCCCAACAAGTCACTAGCCCTCTCGTTAGGTTTATTAAAGGGGGCCCGTGTCATTTTGCCCATCATGCAGGATTCGCATTTCTCACATGACTCAAAGTCAAATGAGCCAAGAAGTCCATTCGTATGGAGCCTCTTGATGCGTTTCTCGCTGATGTGCCCTAAACGACAATGCCATAGAAACGTTCGGTTCTCCTCATTAGGTTTGAACCGTTTGGTATTAATGTTATAAATTGGCGCGGATTGATCGAGTATGTAAAGCCCATTCGTAAGAGGGGCAGAACCATAGAACAAATTGTTGCGATTGAAGGAACATAATTTATTCTTAACTGAAAAATCATAACCTTCCAAATCCAACAAAGAAATTGAAATAATATTTCTGCTTATAGCAGGTACAAAATAACAATTATTGAGTTCTAAAATCAATCCCGAAGGTAAAGACAACAAGTATGTGCCTACAGCTAGTGCTGGAACTTTCGCTCCATTCCCAACTCGTAGCTCCACTTGTCCTTGCTTCAGCCTTCTACTGTTGCTGAGTGCCTGCATATTAGTACAAATATGAGCCCCACAACCAGTATCCATAACCCATGAGGTATTATCAGAAGTAGTTGTATTAACTTCTATAACAAAAATACCTGTCGAAGAAGTCTCGAGAGTCTTCTTCTTCAATTCCTTTAGACCTTCTTGGAATTTCTTACATTCTCTCCTCCAATGCCCTGGTTCTTTACAGAACCTGCATATGTCAGTAGGCCCAGCCTTGGACTTGGGCTTAGGCTTTGGCGTGTCCTTGTCCGCGACTTGGACAGCCTTGGCCTTCCCCTTATCCTTAGCAGAGGATTTCTTAAACCCCTTGCCCTTTTGCACCATAAGCACATTGGGGTCCTTGGCGGTTTTCCTCAAGTTGGGCTCTGCAGTCTTGAGCATTCCGTGAAGCTCAGGCAATGTCTTACTCAAGCCATGCATGTTAAAGTTCAGAATGAACTGATCATAGCTTGCAGGTAATGACTGCAGAATGATGTCGCAGGCAAGTTCTTGGCTGATAGGACAGTCGAGTTTCTGAAGATGATCGAGATAACCCATCATCTTCAAGACATGAGGACTCACTGCCGCATTCGCAGCCAACTTACAGTCTAAGAGGTTCTTAACAGTCTGAAACCTCTCAGTCCTTGCTTGCTCCTGAAAAAGCGATTTCAGGCTTGCCATTATCTCAATTGGTGACAACACACTCTCGAACTGCATTTGCAGCTCAGCAGTCATTGTCGCCAACATAAGGCAATACACATCATTTTCATCTGACGAATGCTTTTCCCAAGCATTATGCAGAGTCCTGGCGGCATTGTTAGCAGGCCTCTCGGGGAGAGGATCACGAAGGACATAATCCTTCTTCTCCTGCTTGAGGACCAGCCTCAAGTTCCTTGACCACGTCAGGAAGTTCGTTCCAGTCAGCTTCTCCTTCTCGAGAACAGACCGGATTGAGAATGTGTTTTGTGTGCTTGTAGTAGTCATAGCTGAAATATAATATAAAAAGGTTATTAGTTAATATGTTCAATATGATTAATCTCGTATTAAATTTAATATGATTAATCACGCATTATATTCAATAACCTAAGTTACCCTCAATAGAATATAATGATTCCAAGATCCACATATAACTAAGATCAAAGTGGGCCACTGGCCGTCACCCAACCTTAGCTTATATCGGTAAGCCCTATGTCGGCTAATTATATCCGTGATATAACTCTTGGTTGTGAATCTGGGCCCGAGGCCCAATTCACTCTGATGTCTCAAGGCCCGGGACTCCCGATGGCCTAGTCAAGAAAACCAGACTATACAGTCATGTAATCATTAATGTCTGGGACTCCCAATGACATTTATGAATCACAAACCGTCTTATCCACGCAAAAGTAGACACCCTCACACTGTAAGGCCATGAATACAATTGAATGGGCTTCGACAGCTGACATAGCCTGGACAAGACATCCAACGCTTGATATTATTTGAGGTTCGTAGGTTTATTAAAATTTCATTCCCAAAATAGAAGATTACTATTTCGGGAAACTTTCTATTTTGGAAACCTACTATTTTTGGAAACTTTCTAAAATTGGAAACTTTCTAAAAACGGAAACTTTCTAACTTTAGAAATTTCTTAAAATCCAAAACCCGCAAATCTAGAAACTTCTATTTTAAGAAACTTTCTAATTTCAAAAATTTCGGAAACTTTAATTTAAAATCGATTTATATAACTTTATAAAATAAATTTTAAATTAATCTGAAGAAAGACTCAAATAATTGGCCCAATTGTTTTAACTTCCTGGCCCGAGGCCCAAGAATTGGTCCATGTCCAAGACATGACCCAATTGTCCAATTAAATGACATAACCGGTCTGGTTCATTAAAATTGGTCTAACCAAATTTTAATTACTACGATGACCACAATTGTCAACCGGTTATTTACTAAACCGGATTTTCTCAATTTATTTGGTCCAACCAAATCAAATTAGAAAATCCTGGTTTAGGCACAAAATCCAATTTTTCGACTTTGGATTTCTTATCCCGGTTTAACCAGACTTAATAAATTTATTAAATCTGTTTATTAAACCGAGACGTTTAAGTTTTAAAATCTTAAACCGAACCTTAAACCGAACCATCTCGAACCGACCATCTAGGTCACGGCCGCAAGCATCACCGCGAGTGGATGATCGAGACAGCCGCGATCCTCACGGTCGGGACGGGACGCGGACGGTATAGCCGGGAGAGCCGCGATCGTCCCACGCCAAGCTTCAACGATCGGGCGTGATCGTGCAAGCTGCAGGAATGATCGGGATTGCTCGGGTCGATTGCTTCCACGATCGCCGAGTGATCGGGACGCAACGCACGCGAGCGGGACGGGCAGGACGCGATCAGCCATGCACCTTGCTCCTCACGGTCGAGCGATCCAACCGGACGACGCAGTCCATGCGATCCTTGCGGATCCATGCGACGCTCGCTTTGCGGTCGATCGAACCGGCCGATCGCTTACCAAGTCATATAGCTTGGTTTGCGATTTCAAATGTTTGTTTAGGGTTCAATTCTTGTTTCTTAAGTGATTTATCTTATCAGTAGTTGATTCAAAAACACTTCTAAACAATTTAAACAACCTAAACATGAATCTAAACAAGAAATCCTAAGAACCAATGGCTCTGATACCACTGAAGGATTGTTTAGTTGATCCTGATTCAATTCTTAGATTCATATCAACCTAAACATGCAGATCTAGGTTCTCTTGAATAGAAACATATCAGATCTCACCTTATACCTGTTTATGCAGCGGAAAGAGAAGGTATGGCTTGAGATCAGCAGAACCACCGAGAGATGGATCCTCCAAAGGCTCACACACGCTTCACAGGAAATGGCTGCTAGACCGAGCAGGAGAGGAGGCGCAGAGAGGGAGAGAGGCTCGCGGCTAGGTTAGGGTTAGAGGAGAAAGAGAGTTGGCTTTTAATTCATTAAAACCCTTCTCTTTCCCTTTTGGGCTTTTGGGCCCAAATGCCAATCTGATTAAATCCCTTGGATTTAATCAGACCCATTAATCTCTCTCCAAGTACGACAAATGCCTAGCACTTTTACCGTACTTCTGCTATACCGTTCCTACACATTTTCCTGTTAGCTTAAGCGTGTGACCCATATGGGATCATATAATAAAGGCAATAAGTCCGAGACTTATAGATCATGAGCGGACTCTAGCAAGCCATCATGACCCCCAGTATTATATGACTTATGTCTGATCATTGACATACTCTTACTTTCTAGAGACAGTACCGAGATTACTGGACACAATTCCAACAAAACCGGCCATAAATCCTTTGTTTTCTCTTGATTTAACTTGGCCTTTGCCTTAGGATTTTTCTGGGTTTTTCCCCATGGAGAGATGCACAAAAATGGCCTCCTAAAGGAGTATTTATAAGCCCCATTTCGCCCAGCAACTTCCTTGGGCGAATGGTTGCCTTTGGTTGGCCGAAAGGGTGCCAAACCATTGGTGACCCTTCGGCCCAACCGCCCCTTGTCAGTTAGTGCCACTAGCTGACCAGCTGACCCAACACTTGAACACTCAATCTAGCTGGGTTGAGCTGGTTGTCAGCTGACCTAGCTGACCAGCTCAACTGTTCAGCTCGTTTGAGCTGAACACTTCCCTTTTAAATGCTTTTCTTTAAGCCAAGCTTCTTCCCAGCTGAGCTTGACGTTCTTCTATCTATGGAACACTCTTATTGATCTTCCTTGATCATTTGTTCGGTCTTATGGTTCCATAGACAGCCCAAACGTTTAGGGTGGGGTCAATATCTCGGTTCCGGGATGTTACAAGTCTACCCCCCTTAAAAGGGATTCGTCCCCGAATCCGACTTAAGGTGTTTATTCCTTTCAAACTTTATGAACCACTTGGGAGCTAATAACATCCCGAAATATTATCAGAACATAACTATTCTATGTTCTCTCTATTCGGCCTAACTCCAATTATGGTTGTTCTTGCCGAAGCCATTCATCTCGGATCAAGTCGAGTATGACCGGACTTTCCCATTCCGTTCCCGCGCGTGGACCATCTGTGCCCAGCGTGCCGTTTTTTGGTCAACCGCTCCAACGGTAGCCGTTCGATCGTGCTTAACTGTCCGAACTTCTATTGTCCACTTACAGTTCATTCTTGATATACCATGGATTTTAGGGCTTTTAACTATGGTATATGTTTTATTTATCGAGTCTTTCTATGCGTTTTGGAGTCTTTTCAGGTGTTTTACAGGTTTAAGGACATCTGGAGCCTAATTGGGCGTTTTGGGAGCATTTGGAGCAATTCTGCACTATTTAGAGACTTCACCGAGTTCACTGGCTGCGTTTTCGCCTTGCAACGGTCGTTGCAGTTCTGCAGTGGTCGACGCAGTAGGTAGACGCAGTTCTGCACCCAAAAATCTGCATTTTAGAGAAATTATAGTTTTTACCCAGAAACTTCCCAGACTTGCAAAAAGGCCCCCAGACGTGTTTTAGACTATATATTAGGGTTTTTAGCCACTTGTTTAGGCTACACTTTTCTTAAGTCTTATTTTATTTTCAGAGAGAGTTAGGGGCTGATCCTGATCTCGAAAGAGAGAGGATTTTGAACCCCAGTTTTTTTATTTGATTTTATAATATTTGGTTTTCTATTCATGATGTCTTCTGTTTCGATGATCATGTCTGAGTAGATTACCAGTTAAGTTTAGGGATTCTCACAAGGGATCTCATGGAATTATAGGTTGATTAATCTGTAGGGATTCATACTTGCTAGTTCTTTATCTAGGATTGTTCTTAATGCTTAATCTGAAGTAGCTATCCAGATTTATGATGTTAGGTTGATTTTCGCAACGACAGTTGGTTGATTAGCTAGAAAGAACCTAGATAAGCAATTTAATTACTCGCAAAGGAATTTGGTTTAATTAGATTGTGAACATATCGAACTTGGAATTAAAGCTGGTTTAATCTGTTAGTAATTGCAAAAGAATTTGGATTGATGTACTTAGACTTAGAGAATTCTCGCAACGACAGTTGGTTAATTCTATATATGTGTTTGAGTTCTAGAATAGTTCTTAATTAGATCCCGATTGATTGATTGCCTGTGTTCCTGATTTCCTGAGAACTCCCTAGACTTAACGCTTCGCTTCCTTGCTCACAAACTCGCTGCTATTTACTTTCTGCTTTGCTTTATTAGCTTCTAATCATATTTGCTTTCTCCTAGTTTAATCTTTTCTGTTCTTAATCTATCGTTGACCGGAGTCCCTGTGGATTCGATACCCTAAGTACTACAACTACATCACTGTGCACTTGCAGTTAGAATAGGGTTAAAACTAGACCCCTATCAAGTTTTTGGCGCCGTTGCCGGGGACTCTTGTTGGATCCCTATGGATCTGGGGTTTGTTATATTGAAATTTAGAACCAACCTCGTTCTTACCTTTGGCAGCGGAAGAAGATGGTGAACGAGATCAGTGGAGCAACGCAACACTTTGCCTCTACCAGATACACACGCACGCTCGCTGGAAACGGGATGCTAGTGCCGGATCAATGGGGATCGATGGTGTCTGGTGTGTCAAGTGTTTCTGTCAAGAAAACTGGACGGCTCTGTTGTTTAGGTCGAAACTAATCAGTTTTTATTCGACCTAAACGTGCTTAACAGGCCAGACTCAATTAAGCCATAACCCGAAAAGCCTGTTCGGAAAATCCGAACTGTGTCGACCGACACACAAGCTGTGTCGATCGACACAACACCATTATATCGATTCTTATGTGTATTTCAATACACATAATATGATCATTTCCACAATGATCATTCCCATGTCGTAGCTTCCAGTTCGCTTAGGTGTGTGACCCTATAGGATCATACAATACTGGCAGTAAGTCCACGACCTACAGAATGCAAGAGGCTTCTAGCAAAGCATTGCAAACGCCCAGTATTATACGAATGTCTGATCTCGACACACAACTATCACAGGAGTGAGTACAAGTGTGATTTCAGGACACTATCCCAACAATCTCCCACTTGTACTGGAATCATCAATTCCTATAATCCTTTTGTCTCTATATCTCGATTTGGCATAAGGCAAGATCTGTGTCATCCTTATTAAGCCAACATCGTGTTTATCGAACTCCTGATCTCATACTGAACATTACAAACAACTGAACTACAGTTCGTTTGAGTGCGGCCACACTTTCTCTCAGTATTCAATCTTCGATAGGCCCTGAGATATTTATCTCCCATTTTTCAGGAGGGACAAATTCCATCTTGTTCCATCCCTGTTTCAACGCACACTTCATGATAAACTTGAACAGTGTCGTTATAGCCGCCAGTTACGGATCGACGTTTGACAAGGTCAAAATGTACCAATTCATATGCAAGAACGCATGATGAACTCAGGTCTTAGGACTATACTCTATAGTCGTAATGAGAACCTCTTATGACACAAATATTACTATCTTGTAGACTTCTCATTAGCGGGTCATGTCCGATCATATGTTCATCAACATATATCTATGTGACTGACTGTGATAATCATATCATTGGCTCCATGAAACTTAGCCAACAGTCACCTCACAATCTAGTCTTTAACGGTTGTCAGTGTCCCAGTTCTACAACCTTGACTAGGGACAAAATAATTTATTAACTTATAGGGTTTCATGATCAAGTTCTCAACTTGATGACCTATAATATGTCATAAACTTATTTCGGGACCATTATTTAGATCACAATAAATAATGCTGAAATCAAATTTCATTAAACACTTCTAAAAGAATGTTTACAAGGGCGTCTTATTATAACAAAATCCAAAACTCCCACTAGAATCAAGATTACATCTTAAGATCTCTAATGCCTACAGCAGTCGTATGACTCTCATGCTTAGGCCTTGGGAGTGACTTGGTTAGAGGATCAGCGACATTCTCGTTTTTCGGAACTCGGCTGATCTTCACATCACCTCTATTGACAATATCACGAATCAGATGATATTTCCTCTCAACGTGTTTGGACTTCTGGTGTGACCTGGGTTCTTTCGCCTGAGTAATGGCTCCATTGTTATCGCAGAACAAAGCCACTGGCTCCAAAATACTAGGAACCACACTAAGTTCAGTCATGAACTTCTTGATCCAAACAGCTTCCTTTGCCGCTTCTGAAGCAGCAACATATTCAGCTTCCGTTGTGGAGTCAGCTACGGTATTCTGCTTAGAGCTCTTCCAGCTCACCGCACCGCCATTTAGACAGAAGACATATCCAGACTGTGATCGGAAATCGTCTCTGTCCGTCTGAAAACTCGCATCGGTGAATCCATTCACCACAAGTTCATCACTATCTCCATACACAAGGAACTTATCCTTAGTATGTCTCAAATACTTGAGAATATTCTTGACAGCTGTCCAGTGAGCTTCACCTGGATCAGATTGGTATCTACTCGTCATGCTTAACGCGTAAGCTATATCTGGACGAGTGCAGAGCATGGCATACATAATAGATCCTATTGCAGAGGCATAAGGAATCCTATTCATGCGTTCTCGCTCAGCAGGTGTCGCCGGACACTGCTTCTTGCAGAGACTCTTGCCATGAGACATTGGTATGAAGCCCTTCTTGGAATCGTGCATCCTGAATCTGTGCAACACCTTATCAATATAAGTGTCTTGGCACAATCCAATCAGCCTGTTAGTTCTATCTCTGTAGATTCTGATTCCAAGAATGTATGCGGCTTCTCCCATGTCTTTCATGGAAAAACAACTTCCTAGCCAAGTCTTAATAGACTGAAGCAACGGAACGTCATTACCGAGGAGGAGTATGTCATCGACATACAGTACAAGAAATGCAATTTTTCTCCCACTTGTCTTCTTGTATACACATGATTCTTCTTCGTTCTTGATGAAACCGAATTGTTTTACTGCTTCATCAAAACGAAGATTCCAACTCCGTGATGCTTGCTTCAACCCATAAATGGATTTATGAAGATTGCATACCTTCTTAGCATTTTTAGGATCGACAAAACCTTCAGGTTGTGTCATGTACACGTCCTCTTCCAGAATGCCATTCAGGAATGCGGTTTTGACATCCATTTGCCAAATCTCATAGTCATAATGAGCAGCAATCGCTAGAAGAATCCGAATAGATTTAAGCATAGCGACTGGGGAATAGGTTTCATCATAGTCAATACCATGAATTTGTTTGAAACCTTTAGCCACCAACCTTGCTTTGTAAATCTGTACATTGCCATCCACGTCAATCTTCTTCTTGAAGATCCATTTACACTCAATGGCTTTTACACCATTAGGTAAATCGACCAAGGACCATACTTGGTTTTCTGACATGGATGTCATTTCGGATTTAGAGGCTCCAAGCCACTTTTCGGAGTCTGGGCCCATCATTGCTTTCGCAAAGGTCGCTGGTTCGTCACCTTCAATGATCATCAGATCATTTGAATTGGTTACGAGAAATCCATAGTATCTCTCGGGTTCGTGACGGATCCTTCCGGATCTGCGAACTTCAGGCTCCACAGGCGCCGGTTCCACAGAACTTTGTGGTTCCAACTGCTGCTCCTCCTCAGCAGGTTGAGCAGTATCCTGTGCATCTAGAATTTCTTCAAGATGTACTTTACTCCCACTGTTTTTCTTAGAGAGGAACTCCCTTTCAAGAAAAGAACAGTCCCGAGCAACAAATACTTTGTTCTCAGATTGGTTGTAAAAGTAGTATGCCTTGGTTTCCCTAGGATAACCAACGAAGTAGCATTTATCTGATTTGGGTGCAAGCTTGTCGGAGATTAAACGTTTGACATAAGCCTCGCAACCCCAAATCCTTAGGAAAGACAGACTAGGAACGTTCCCAGTCCACAGTTCATGTGGTGTCTTTTCTACTGATTTAGATGGCACTCTATTCAGTGTAAACGCAGACGTTTCTAGAGCATATCCCCAAAAGGATAGTGGAAGATTAGAATGACTCATCATAGACCGAACCATATCCAATAAAGTTCGATTTCTCCTCTCCGATACTCCATTCCATTGGGGTGTACCAGGAGGAGTGAGTTGTGAAACGATTCCACACTCGCTCAGATAGTCGCTGAATTCTTGGCTCAAGTATTCTCCTCCGCGATCCGATCGCAGAATCTTAATACTCTTGCCAAGTTGATTCTGTACTTCATTCTTGAATTCCTTGAATCTATCAAATGAATCTGACTTGTGTCTCATCAAATAGACATAGCCATACCTACTGAAGTCATCAGTAAAGGTAATGAAGTACTTAAAGTTTCCTCTGGCAGCAGTGCTCATTGGTCCACATACATCAGTATGAACAAGGCCCAATAAATCACTGGCCCTTTCATTTGGTTTGTTGAAAGGGGCTCTAGCCATTTTGCCCACCAAACAAGACTCGCATTTCTCACATGATTCAAAATCAAATGAGCCCAGAAGCCCATTTCGATGGAGCCTCTGGATGCGTTTCTCATTGATATGGCCCAAACGACAATGCCATAAGAAAGTCGGGTTTTCGTCATTGGACTTAAACCTCTTTGTATTTATGTTAAAGACAGGCATTTCTTGGTTTAATATATATAACCCATTATCTAATGGGGCGCTACCATAATAATTACCATCACGATTAAAAGAACAAACTTTATTCTTAACAGCAAAATCAAAACCTTCCAAATCCAAAACGGAAACTGAAATTATGTTTCTGCTAATCGCAGGTACATAGTAGCAATTATTCAAAATTAAAACCATGCCCGAAGGTAAAGACAACTCGTAGGTGCCTACGGCCAGTGCATCAACCTTAGCTCCATTCCCGACTCGTAGCTCTACTTGTCCTTTCTTCAGCGTCCTACTGTTTCTTAGTGCCTGCACATCAGTACAAATATGAGCACCGCAGCCGGTATCCAATACCCACGAAGTAGGACTAGAAGACATAACATTAAGTTCGATAACATAAATACCTGAGTCAGACGCATCATACGTCTTCTTCAGCTTCTTGTAATCTTCCATGAACTTCTTGCAGTCTTTCTTCCAATGCCCCAACTGCTTGCAGTAGTTGCACTTATCCTCAGGAGAAGGCCCGGATTTGGGCTTCGGCTTGGGCTTGTCCTGACTTTCAGCCTGGACAACCTGGGCCTTACCCTTACCCTTCTTAGGTTTCTTAAACCTTTTACCCTCTTGTACCATCAGGACATTGGGAGTAGCCTTCTTGAGATTCGGTTCTGCTGTCTTCAGCATACCGTGCAACTCAGTCAATGTCTTAGTCATGTTTTGCATGCTGTAGTTCATGATGAACTGATCAAAACATGACGGCAAAGACTGCAGAATCATGTCAGTGGCCAGCTCCTGGCTAATGGCACAGTCCAGTTTCCCCAGGTTATCAATGTAACCCATCATTTTAAGGACATGAGGACTTACTGGACTGTCCTTAGCCAGCTTGCAATCCATGAGAGATTTAACCGTCTGGTATCTCTCTGTGCGAGCTTGCTCCTGAAACAAAGCTTTCAGGCTGTTAATCATCTCAATGGGTGACAATACGTTCTCATATTGCTTCTGCAGCTCAGAGTTCATGGTCACCAGCATTAGACAAGTAACATCTTTGACATCCGCTGAATGCTTATCCCAAGCATTCTTTTCTGTCTGCGGAGCATTGGAACGTGGCCTCTCGGTGAGAACTCTTTCAAGGACATATTCCTTGTTCTCTTGCCTGAGAACTATTCTCAGGTTCCGATACCATTCCAAGAAATTAGATCCATTTAACTTGTCCTTCTCAAGGACGGATCTTAGTGAGAAAGTGTTGATGTGATTTGAGACAGACATAGCTGTAATTCAAAAGAGGTAAATTTTAGTTATAAAGCACAAGAAATGAGAATTCTTATCTAATAAGAAAACTCCCATTGTATTCAAACTATGTTTCCTCATATGAATACAATGTGCCAAGATCCTCAGATTACTAAAATTCGAGTGGGCGACTCGCCGTTACTCAAGCTTTAGTTATCTAGGTAAGCAAATCATTGCTAATTGTACTCAGTACAACTCTTGGTCGTGAATGAGACAAACTATGTCCAATCCACTCTGATGTCTCTGGGCCCAGAACTTCTGACAGCCCAGTCAAGTATAACCAATCTTTTATCTGTCTTGTGATCACTGACAGTTGCACTGCAAGTCTGTCATTGACCACCTGCCTTACCCATGTTGCAGTGGATATCAAGGACTCCAAGATATCCAACAAACGACACGAGTCTTGACAGTAGACAAGATCGGGCAAGACATCAAGATCACTTGATATTTAGTTGAGGAAAAGAACTAATCTTATCTTGATTTATATTCACTATATATATCAAAAATAATAACTTTTAATTAAAACATTTAGTTTTATTAAGTTTAGATTCATCTAATACTTTTAGGATTAAATTATTCTGGTTCATGCAAATTTGTGGTCAAACCAACAAGTCTGCGGATGTTGTGTCGATCGATGCCAACCATTGGCATCGATCGATGCAACTCTATTTAAACCGTTCTTCGATAACCGGTCAAACCGGATCGAATTTACTTAACCGATTCAATCCAATTGAACCAGTTCGGTTTAATGGTCCATGTCGATCGTCACACACTGTGTGTCGATCGATATGACCAAACCAGAATCAATTTTGGTTAATAAAATTAACCGAGCTAGATAACCAGTTCAATCCAATTGAACCGATCTATCTAATTGTATTGCCTGTGTCGACCAACACACCCAGTGTATCGATCGACGCAGCACGATTACGGGTACTCGATCTCAGATCGAAACCCTAAAGATTATTTGTGGATTTTCGCTTTGTATCGACCGACACACGCTTTGTGTCGATCGATACTGTGCGACAAACCCTAAATTTTATTCGCGAGTTTTCGCTCTGTGTCGACCGACACATGCTTTGTGTCGATCGACACCCTGCGACAAACCCTAAAATTTTTATATTTTGCGCCGCAGCGTGTTGACCGACACACGCTTTGTGTCGATCGACACAGTGCGATTTCAGCAATACCATCGTTTTCAACAGAGACAAAAATCCGAGATTTAATCAATGAAAAACGATTTCAACAAGTAATATACAGATCAACAACATCAAGTTTCGATTTTATATCACCATTTTCAATAGCTAAACCCTAAGCACGCTCTGATACCACTGTTGGATCCCTATGGATCTAGGGTTTGTTATATTGAAATTTAGAACCAACCTCGTTCTTACCTTTGGCAGCGGAAGAAGATGGTGAACGAGATCAGTGGAGCAACGCAACGCTTTGCCTCTACCAGATACACACGCACGCTCGCTGGAAACGGGATGCTAGTGCCGGATCAATGGGGATCGATGGTGTCTGGTGTGTCAAGTGTTTCTGTCAAGAAAACTGGACGGCTCTGTTGTTAATCAGCTTTTATTCGACCCAAACGTGCTTAACAGGCCAGACTCAATTAAGCCATAACCCGAAAAGCCTGTTCGGAAAATCCGAACTGTGTCGACCGACACACAAGCTGTGTCGATCAACACAACACCATTATATCGATTCTTATGTGTATTTCAATACACATAATATGATCATTGCCACAATGATCATTCTCATGTCGTAGCTTCCAGTTCGCTTAGGTGTGTGACCCTATAGGATCATACAATACTGGCAGTAAGTCCACGACCTACAGAATGCAAGAGGCTTCTAGCAAAGCATTGCAAACGCCCAGTATTATACGAATGTCTGATCTCGACACACAACTATCACAGGAGTGAGTACAAGTGTGATTTCAGGACACTATCCCAACAACTCTTAGGAGTCTTCGATAGATTTGAACTTAGGGTTTAGACTAGGTTTTTCGTTTTTGTTTTTGTTTACTAATTTTTTCTTTTCTTCTTTTTCTTGCGTTTCAGGTACGCCTGTAATCGCTCTGCATCGATCGACACTACTGTGCATCGATCGACACTACGCGTGAGATGATGGGAATGATGGAACGGATCTTGGAAAATCAGCAGAATAACTCATTCTGCAGAGACTATGGTTCTTATTCATTCACCAGGGATTATGAATCTTCGTCATATCAGCCTGTTCCCCTTCAGAATACGCAATCTGATAAGCTGATAAGTATGATGGAGCAGTTACTGGAAAGACAGGAAGAGGAGATGAACTACATAAATGGTTCTGGGTTTCAAGGAAACAGGTATGGAAATCAGCGAGGTAATTCCTATCAAAGGACTTATGAATCATCCTCCTATCAGGTACCTCCTGCAGATAATGCTTATGAGAGCAAGATAGAATCCATGATGGAGCAGCTGCTAGAGGATCAGACTAAGACTGCTGTGGACTTCGACAGAAAGCTGGATGCTATGCATGAAAATCTTAACGGAAAGTTTGAATACTTGAGCACACATGTGAAGAAGCTAGATGTACAAGTTCAGCAGACAGCTGGAGCAATACAAAGACAAAATGAAGCTAGGAAAGCTGAACAGTACATATCCATCAAAGCTGTGACCTTAAGAGATGGGATTGACTTGTTGGGAGAAGAAGAGAGCATAATCTCGGATTTTCTGGACGAATTCTGTCTGTCTGAGACTTGCATCGATCGACACAGCTCAAGCATCGATCGACACAGTCCCGATCCGACTGATGAAATTGGACATAATCGTCTTGTGTCGATCGACACACATCGTGCATCGATCGACACAGATCGCAGACGAGACCAGAAATCTGCAACAGTCCAGGAACGAGTCTATAAGCCCTTTGTGCCATATCCCAAAGTTCCTAAACTGTCTAAACAGGAGCTAGAAGTGGCTAACTGCATGAAAGTGATGGATAGGAAGCAGAAATCCACCATTGATGAACATACCTTCAGTGTTGAAGAGGAACCAGAGATTCCTAGTGGAGAGGAGAAGATGGCAGTTCATTCTGAACTTGCTCTAACATCTTCAGAAACTGCAACAACTCTTAAGCAGAAAGCTCCTGATCTCTTGCATCCACCAAATCACAGGTATAAAAATCCTAAACTTAAACCTCCTAATCCATCAGCTGTGAATGCAGGAAAACGCAGAATCCCACCCACGCTTCGCTCCCGCCCTGATTCTATTCCTTCATTCCTTGGGAGACCTCATGATCATAATGCCTATACGCCACCTTGGATGAAGAGATATTCACAGAGACACTCAAAGTCTCTGCTGAAACCCCCATGAGTCCGATTCCTTTCCATAGTCAAGCTATTGACTTTAAACAAGCGCTGAGTGGGAGGCAACCCACTAGTAGGTTCGTTTTTCTTTTCATTTTTCATATTGCTTTTGGTGTTTTGATTTTTCTGTTTGAGTGTGTTCAGAGGCGAGAGAAACAGGCAGAATCGCACTGCATCGATCGATACACATAGTGCATCGGTCGACACAATCGCGATTTATGGTTTACCGATTCGATTGCGGTTCAGACACCGGTTATCTCAATAACCGTGGGACAAATTCGCCTTGCATCGATCGATACCCTTGTGGCATCGATCGACGCAGGGCGACAACATGTAAGTTTTCTGCAAATTTTTTGGATTGTTCTTCAATTTAATTATTCTTTCACCGAGCTCATGCTTTGATTACACTGGGGACAATGTAGTTCAAGTGTGGGGGAGGTAGCTACTGACGCACGCTTTTGTTTTCTTATGAGTCAGTCTTGTTTTTCAAATTTGTTTTATTGAGTCAAAATTGTATGAAACTATGATTTTCCGAGGAAAATTTTCGCTGGAACAGGAACTAAGTGACCATTGGACAGACTTGCCGAGCCTATATGACTGTAAGAAAACCCCAACACGGATCAGCCTACTGAGGACACCCACATCACTTCAGGTATCAGAGGATCCTTTACTGACTTCACCCTTAATCTGACTTAATTTTCTCACCTAAGGGCTTGGTATACCTTGAGTCGGATTCCTTTGTTAGTTCTGACACAGCTTGTAAACCTGTCTGAGTATGGTTCCCTTCTCCCCTTCCCTAAAAAAAGAGAATAATAAACTGAGGATGAGCTAGTAGCTCCGAAGTGGTCTCTGGGAGTGGTAGCTACAACTATCATATCTTGTGCATCCATGGAATGTGTCCAAAGTACACCCCAAAACGGGAAGAACACTGATAAAAAAATAAAATGATACCTGATGGGGAAAAATCAGTTGTTAAGGAAGGGAAAAGAGAAGAAAGGGACCAGAGAAAGACAATATGGTGGTCTAGAGCTGACAAGGTGAGAATCCATGTGCCTTTGATCGATAATCCTTAGGTGAGACCGCACTTAATATTCTTAAGAAGTCAGTAGGGTGAATTTGAATTGCTTGGATTGATTGTGGAGTTTACTTAGGACAGGTTCTAAGTGTGGGGGAAGTACATTGTGGTCTTGAGTTCTGCAGGAAAGTTTTCAGTGGTTTACTAAGTGAATGTGAATGTGAAAGTTCCTAGGACGAAATGAGTTTCTGTGTTTTCAAACCTCTTTTCTTATACTTTGGTTCTTTACTTGCTTGAGGACAAGCAAGAGCTAAGTGTGGGGGAGTTGATATACCATGAATTTTAGGGCTTTTAACCATGGTATATGTTTTATTTATCGAGTCTTTCTATGCTTTTTGGAGTCTTTTCAGGTGTTTTACAGGTTTAAGGACATCTGGAGCCTAATTGGGCGTTTTGGGAGCATTTGGAGCAATTCTGCACTATTTAGAGAGTTCACAGAGTTCACTGGCTGCGTTTTCGCCTTGCAATGGTCGTTGCAGTTCTGCAGTGGTCGACGCAGTAGGTAGACGCAGTTCTGCACCCAAAAATCTGCATTTTAGAGAAATTACAGTTTTTGCCCAGAAACTTTCCAGACTTGCAAAAAGGCCCCCAGACGTGTTTTAGACTATATATTAGGGTTTTTAGCCACTTGTTTAGGCTACGCTTTTCTTAAGTCTTATTTTATTTTCAGAGAGAGTTAGAGGCTTATCCTGATCTCGAAAGAGAGAGGATTTTGAACCCCAGTTCTTTATTTGATTTTATAATATTTGGTTTTCTATTCATGATGTCTTCTGTTTCGATGATCATGTCTGAGTAGATTACCAGTTAAGTTTAGGGATTCTCACAAGGGATCTCATGGAATTATAGGTTGATTAATCTGTAGGGATTCATACTTGCTAGTTCTTTATTTAGGATTGTTCTTAATGCTTAATCTGAAGTAGCTATCCAGATTTATGATGTTAGGTTGATTTTCGCAATGACAGTTGGTTGATTAGCTAGAAAGAACCTAGATAAGCAATTTAATTACTCGCAAAGGAATTTGGTTTAATTAGATTGTGAACATATCGAACTTGGAATTAAAGCTGGTTTAATCTGTTAGTAATTGCAAAGGAATTTGGATTGCTGCACTTAGACTTAGAGAATTCTCGCAACGACAGTTGGTTAATTCTATATCTGTGTTTGAGTTCTAGAATAGTTTTTAATTAGATCCCGATTGATTGATTGCCTGTGTTCCTGATTTCCTGAGAACTCCCTAGACTTAACGCTTCGTTTCCTTGCTCACAAACTCGCTGCTATTTACTTTCTGCTTTGCTTTATTAGCTTCTAATCATATTTGATTTCTCCTAGTTTAATCTTTTATGTTCTTAATCTATCGTTGACCGGAGTCCCTGTGGATTCGATACCCTAAGTACTACAACTACATCACTGTGCACTTGCAGTTAGAATAGGGTTAAAACTCGGCCTATCAATTCTGCGCTTAATCCGACTTGTGGCTCACGGTCTTGTCCATGGCCGATCAACAACCGAACCATGGACTAAGCTGTCGAGAGATCCATACATTCCCGGGGCAGGGATGTTACAAGTCTCCCCCACCAAATTGGGAATTCATCCCCGTGGTGGTTAACTTTTGTGTATACCCTTCCTGTCCCAGTTTGGTATGCATTTCCATTTCCCATTGACCTAGGTCCGTCAAGACTTAAACATTTCCCTGATTTTTGTCTTGTCTTAGACTTAGTCAAATCCTGATCACAATCCTTAAGGACTTGATCCACACTTGATCCTTGCCCTCCATGGACTTGATCTTAGTGTCCCGATCTTAGTAAATCTCTTACTAGATCATATTCAGGCCTTTTGTTCCCTGTAGGACTCGACCTCGGTTATGGTTCTTACGCATTTCCAATGCTAAGCATGTTGGATCGCCTAGGATCTAGGGTTTGTTATATTGAAATTACCAACCTCGTTCTTACCTTGAACTGGCAGCGGAATGATTGGTGACGAGATCAGTAAGCGACTCAGATGCTTCGCCTCTACCAGATACACACACACACAAGCCTGGAAACCGGGATGCTAGTGCCGGATCTTTGGGATCTCTGAGTTTAGGTGTTTTCTTCTTTCTCTGTCTAGAAAAAGACGACGGCTCCTGATCCAGGTCGAAACTCTCAGGTTTTATTCAGACCTAGAATCATTCTAAACGGGCCAACTTGTTTAAGTCACAAATCGAAACGTCTGTTTCGAAAACCCGATCTGTGTCGACCGACACACATACTGTGTCGATCGACACAACACCATTTGCTCGATATTAATGTGTATCCAATACACATTAACATGATCATTACCATAATGATCATTCCCATATTTTAAGCTTCCAGTTTGCTTAGGTGTGTAACCCTATAGGATCATATAATACTGGCAGTAAGTGTACAACTTACAGATTGCAAGAGGCTTCTAGCAAAACATTGCAACCGCCCAGTATTATACGAATGTCTGATCTCGACACACAACTATCATCAGGAGTGAGCACACGTGTGATTTCAGGACACTATTCCAATAATCTCCCACTTGTACTGGAATCATCAATTCCTATAATCTTTTTGTCTCTATATCTCGATTTGGCATAAGGCAAGATTAGTGTCATCCTTATTAAGCCAACATCGTGTTTATCGAACTCCTGATCTTATACTGAACAATACAAACAACTGAACTACAGTTCGTTTGAGTGCGGCCACACATTTTCTCAGTATCAAATCTTCGATAGGCCCTGAGATATTTGTCTCCCGTTATTCAGGAGGGACAAATCCCATCTCGTTCCATCCCTATTTCAACGCACACTTCATGATACACCTGAGCAGTGCCGTTATAGCCGCCAGTTACGGGTCGACGTTTGACAAGGTCAAAGTGTACCAATTCATATGCAAGAAAGCATGATGAACTCAGGTCTAAGGACTATACTCTATAGTCGTAATGAGAATCTCTTATGACACAGATAAAACTATCTTGTAGACTTCTCATTAGCGGATCATGTCCGATCATATGTTCACCAACATATATCTATGTGACTGACTGTGATACTCATATCGTTGACTCCATGAAACTTAGTCAACAGTCACCTCAAAAGCTAGTCTCTCGTAGTTGTTAGTGTCCCATTTTGACAACCTCGACTAGGGACAAACATAATTTATGTCATGTATAACTTATAGGGTTTCATGATCAAGTCCTCAACTTGACGACCTATAATATGACATAAACTTATTTTGGGACCATTATTTAGATCACAATAAATAATGCTGAAATCAAATTTCATTAAACATTTCCAAAAGAATGTTCACAAGAGCATCTTATTATAACTAAAATAAAACTAAAACTCCCACTAGAATCAAGATTACATCTTAAGATCTCTAATGCCTACAACAGTCGTATGACTCTCATGCTTAGGCCTTGGGAGTGGCTTAGTCAGAGGATCAGCGACATTCTCGTCGGTCGGAACTCGGCTGATCTTCACACCACCTCTATTTACGATATCACGAATCAGGTGATATCTCCTCTCTACGTGTTTGGACTTCTGGTGTGACCTGGGTTCTTTTGCCTAAGCAATGACTCCATTGTTGTCACAAAACAAAGCCACTGGCTCCAAGATACTAGGAACCACACCAAGTTTAGTCATGAACTTCTTGATCCAAACAGCTTCCTTTGCCGCTTTTGAAGCAGCAGCATATTCAGCTTCCGTGGTGGAATCAGCTACGGTATTCTGCTTAGAGCTCTTCCAGCTCACTGCACCGCCATTTAGACAGAAGACATATCCAGACTGTGATCGGAAGTCGTCTCTGTCCGTCTGAAAACTCGCATCGGTGAATCCATTCACCACAAGTTCTTCACTTCCTCCATATACCAAGAACTTATCCTTGGTATGTCTCAAATACTTGAGAATATTCTTGACAGCTGTCCAGTGATCTTCACCTGGATTAGATTGGTATCTACTCGTCATGCTTAGCGCGTAAGCTACATCTGGACGAGTGCAGAGCATGGCATACATGATAGATCCTATTGCAGAAGCATAAGGAATCCTATCCATGCGCTCTCGCTCAGCATGTGTCGCCGGACACTGCTTCTTGCTGAGACTAATGCCATGAGACATTGGTATGAAGCCCTTCTTGGAATCATGCATCTTGAATCTGTGCAACACCTTATCAATATAAGTGTCCTGGCACATTCCAATCAGCCTGTTCGCTCTATCTCTGTAGATTCTGATTCCAAGAATGTACGCTTCTTCTCCCATGTCTTTCATGGAAAAACAACTTCCGAGCCAAGTCTTAATAGACTGAAGCAACAGAACGTCATTACAGAGAAGAAGTATGTCATCAACATACAATACAAGAAACGCAATTCCGCTCCCACTAGTCTTCTTGTATACACATGGTTCTTCCTCGTTCTTAATGAAATCAAATTGTTTTACTGCTTCATCAAAACGAAGATTCCAACTCCGTGATGCTTGCTTCAATCCATATATGGATTTATGAAGCTTGCATACCTTCCCAGCATTCTTAGGATCTACAAAACCTTCAGGCTGTGTCATATACACATCCTCTTCCAGAATACCATTTAGGAAAGCGGTTTTGACATCCATATGCCAAATCTCATAGTCATAATGAGCGGCAGTTGCTAGAAGAATCCGAATGGAATTAAGCATAGCGACTGGGGAATAGGTTTCATCATAGTCAATACCATGAATTTGCTTGAAACCTTTAGCCACCAACCTAGCTTTGTAAATTTGCACATTACCATCCATGTCAATCTTCTTCTTGAAGATCCATTTACACTCAATGGCTTTTTCACCATTAGGTAAATCGACCAAGGACCATACTTGGTTTTCTGACATGGATCCCATTTCGGATTTAGAGGCTCCAAGCCACTTTTCGGAGTCCGGGCCCATCATTGCTTCCGCGAAGGTCGCAGGTTCGTCACTTTCAATGATCATCAGATCATTGGAATTGGTCACGAGAAATCCATAGTATCTCTCGGGTTCGTGACGGATCCTTCCGGATCTGCGAACTTCAGGCTCCACAGGCGTGGGCTCCACAGAACTTTGTGGGTCTAACTGCTGCTCTTCCTCAGCAGGTTGAGCAGTCTCCTGTGCATCTCGAATTTCTTCAAGACGTACTTTACTCCCACTGTTTTTCTTAGAAAGAAACTCCCTCTCAAGAAAAAAACAGTCCCGAGCAACAAATACTTTGTTCTCAGATTGGTTGTAAAAGTAGTATGCCTTGGTTTCCCTAGGATAACCAACGAAGTAGCATTTATCTGATTTGGGTGCGAGCTTGTCAGAGATTAAACGTTTGACATAAGCCTCACAACCCCAAATCTTCAGGAAAGACAGACTAGGAATGTTCCCAGTCCACAATTCATGTGGTGTCTTTTCCACTGATTTAGATGGCACCCTATTTAGTGTAAACGCAGACGTTTCTAGAGCGTATCCCCAAAAGGATAATGGAAGATTTGAATGACTCATCATAGAACGAACCATATCCAATAAGGTTCGATTCCTCCTCTCTGACACTCCATTCCATTGAGGTGTTCCAGGAGGAGTGAGTTGTGAAACAATTCCACACTCGCTCAGATAGTCACTGAACTCTTGGCTCAAGTATTCTCCTCCGCGATCCGACCGCAGAACTTTGATACTTTTGCCAAGTTGGTTCTGTACTTCATTTTTGAATTCTTTGAATCTATCAAAGGATTCTGACTTGTGTCTCATCAAATAAACGTAGCCATACCTACTGAAGTCATCAGTAAAGGTAATGAAGTACTTGTAATTTCCTCTGGCAACAGTGCTCATCGGCCCACATACATCAGTATGAACAAGGCCCAATAAGTCACTAGCCCTTTAATTCGGTTTGTTGAAAGGGGCCCTAGCCATTTTGCCCATCAAGCAAGATTCGCATTTCTCACATGATTCAAAATCAAATGAGCCCAGAAGCCCATTACGATAGAGCCTTTGGATGCGTTTCTCATTGATATGGCCCAAACGACAATGCCATAAGAATGTCGGGTTTTCGTCATTTGACTTAAACCGCTTTGTATTTATGTTAAAGACAGGCATTTCTTGGTTTAAAACATATAACCCATTGTCTAATGGGGCGCTACCATAAAATGTACCATCACGATTAAAAGAACAAAATTTATTCTTAACAGCAAAATCAAAACCTTCCAAATCCAAAACGGAAACTGAAATTATGTTTCTGCTAATCGCAGGTACAAAGTAGCAATTATTCAAAGCTAAAACCATGCCCGAAGGTAAAGACAAATCGTAAGTGCCTACGGCCAGTGCAGCAACCTTAGCTCCATTCCCGACCCGTAGCTCTACTTGTCCTTTCTTCAGCATTCTACTGTTTCTTAGTGCCTGCATATTAGTACAAATATGAGCACCGCAGCCGGTATCCAATACCCACGAAGTAGAACTAGAAGACATAACATTAAGTTCGATAACATAAATACCTGAGTCAGATGCATCATACGTCTTCTTCAGCTTCTTGTAATCTTCCATGAACTTCTTGCAGTCTCTCTTCCAATGTCCCAACTGCTTGCAGTAGTTGCATTTGTCCTCAGGAGAAGGTCCGGATTTGGGCTTTGGCTCGGGCTTGTCCTGACTCTCAGTCTGGACAACTTGGGCCTTTCCCTTATCCTTCTTAGGTTTCTTAAATATTCTACCCCCTTGTACCATCAGTACACTGAGAGTTGCCTTCTTGAGATTCGGCTCTGCTGTCTTCAGCATGCCGTGCAACTCAGTCAATGTCTTAGTCATGTTTTGCATATTGTAGTTCATGATGAACTGATCAAAACACGACGGCAAAGACTGCAGAATCATGTCAGTGGCTAGCTCCTGGCTAATGGCACAGTCCAGTTTCCCCAGGTTATCAATGTAACCCATCATTTTAAGGACATGAGGACTTACTGGACTGTCCCTAGCCAGCTTGCAATCCATGAGAGATTTAACCGTCTGGTATCTCTCTGTGCGAGCTTTCTCCTGAAACAAAGCTTTCATGCTGTTAATCATCTCAATCGGTGACATTACGTTCTCATATTGCTTCTGCAGCTCAGAGTTCATAGTCACCAGCATTAGACAATTAACGTCTTTGACATCAGCTGAATGCTTATCCCAAGCATTCTTTTCTGTCTGCGGGGCATTGGAACGTGGCCTCTCAGGGAGAACTCTTTCAAGGACATATTCCTTGTTCTTCTGCCTGAGAACTATTCTCAGATTCCGATACCATTCCAAGAAATTAGATCCATTTAACTTGTCCTTCTCAAGGACGGATCTCAGTGAGAAAGTGTTGATGTGAGTTGAGACAGACATAGCTGTAATTAAAAGGAGGTAGAGATTTTAGTTATAATGCTCAAGGAAATGAGAATTCTTATCTAATAAGAAAACTCGCATTGTATTCAAAACTATGTTTCCTCAGATGAATACAATGAGCCAAGATCCATACTTCACCAAAATCTGAGTGGGCGACTCGCCATCACCCAAACTTTAGTTATCTAGGTAAGCAAATCATTGCTAATTGTACCCAGTACAACTCTTGGTCGTAGATGAGACAAACTATGTCTAATCCACTCTGATGTCTCTGGGCCCAGAACTTCTGATAGCCTAGTCAAGTAAAACCAATCTCTTCTGTCTTGTGATCACTGACAGTCGCCTTGCAAGTCTATCAATGATCACCTGCCTTACTCATGTAGTTGTGGATACCAAGGACTCCAAGGCTATCCAACAACGAAACAAGTCTTGACAGTAGACGAGATCGGGCAAGACATCAAGATCACTTGATATTTAGTTGAGAAAAGAACTATTTAATCTTGATGTATATCCAATATACATTCAAGAAGTTATTAAGTTAGTTAAACATTCAGTTTTATTAAGTTTAGGTTCATCTAGAACTTTAGGATTAAATTTGGTCTGGTATATACAAATTTGAGGTCCAACCATCAAATTTGCGAATGGTGTGTCGATCGACGCCAACCATTGGCATCGATCGATACAATCCAAATAAAACCGGTCTTCGATAACCAGTCAAACCGGATCGAATTTTCTTAACCGATTCAATCTAATTGAACCGATCCGGTTTAATGGTCCATGTCGATCGTCACATAACTCTGTGTCGATCGACATTACCCAACCAGAACCAAATTGGTTAACAGACTTAACCAAGCGAGATAATTGATTCAATCCAATTGAACCGATCTATCGATCCGCTTAGTCTGTGTCGACCGACACACCCAGTGTGTCGACCGACACAGAACGATCTCCAAGACCGAGTGAACGCTTTCGCGGTGTGTCGACCGACACAAGATTAGTGTCGATCAAATGAAAGGGCCAGTGACCTATTGGGCCTTATACATACAGATGTGTGCGGCCAATGAGCACAAGTGCCAGAGAAAATTTTCGATACTTCATTACCTTCACTGATGATTTCAGCAGGTATGGCTATGTCTATTTAATGAGACACAAGTCGGAATCTTTTGAAAGGTTCAAAGAATTCCAAAATGAAGTACATAATCAACTTGGCAAAAGCATTATGGCTCTTCGATCAGATCGTGGAGGAGAATACTTAAGCCAAGAATTCAGTGATCATTTGAGAGATTGTGGAATTGTTTCACAACTCACTCCTCCTGGAACACCACAATGGAATGGGGTGTCCGAGAGGAGGAATCGAACTTTATTAGATATGGTTCGATCAATGATGAGTCTCTCAACTCTTCCATTATCCTTTTGGGGATACGCTCTAGAAACGTCTGCGTTTACACTCAATAGGGTTCCGTCAAAATCAGTTGCAAAGACACCACATGAGATGTGGACTGGAAATGTTCCGAGTTTGTCTTTCCTGAAGATTTGGGGTTGTGAAGCTTATGTTAAGCGATTAATTACAGATAAGCTCGAACCCAAATCTGATAAGTGCTACTTCGTTGGTTATCCTAAGGAAACCAAGGCATACTACTTTTACAACCAATCCGAGAACAAAGTGTTTGTTGCTCGGAACTGTGTTTTTCTTGAGAGAGAGTTTCTTTCCAAGAGAAATAGTGGGAGTAAAGTACAACTCGAAGAAGTTTGAGAGCCACAGGAAACCGCCCAGCCCATTGTGGAGGAGCAACAGTTGGATCTACAAAGAGTTGTAGAGCCAACGCCTGTGGAGCCTGAAATTCGCAGATCCGAAAGGATCCGTCACGAACCCGTGAGATATGGATTTCTCGTAACCAATTGTCATGATTTGTTGATCATTGACAGTGACGAGCCAGCGAATTTTGAAGAAGCGATGATGAGCCCTGACTCCGAAAAGTGGCTGAAAGCCGCTGAATCCGAAATGGGATCCATGTCATAGAACCAAGTATGGACTTTGGTTGATTTACCCGATGGTGCAAGACCCATTGAGTGTAAATGGATTTTCAAGAAGAAAAATTGATGTGGATGGAAATATTCAGATATATAAAGCAAGGCTAGTGGCAAAAGGTTTCAAACAAATTCATGGTATTGACTATGAAGAAACCTATTCACCTGTCGCCATGCTTAAATCCATTCGGATTCTCCTAGCAACAGCTGCTCATTATGATTATGAGATCTGGCAGATGGACGTGAAAACAGCTTTCCTTAATGGAATACTGGAAGAGGATGTGTACATGACACAGCCCGAAGGTTTCATCGATCCTAATGCAGCTAGGAAAGTATGCAAGCTTCATCGATCCATTTATGGATTGAAGCAAGCATCTCGGAGTTGGAATCTTCGTTTTGATGAAGCAGTCAAAAAGTTTGACTTCATCAGGAACGAAGAAGAACCATGTGTTTACAAGAAGACTAGTGGGAGCGCAGTTGCATTTCTCGTGTTGTATGTAGATGACATACTTCTTCTCGGAAATGACGTTCCGTTGTTACAGTCTGTTAAGGCTTGGCTCGGAAGTTGTTTTTCAATGAAAGACATGGGAGAAGCCGCGTATATTCCTGGAATAAGAATCTATAGAGATAGATTAAACAAGTTAATTGGACTGTGTCAAGACACTTATATCGATAAAGTCTTACACATATTCAGAATGCAAGATTCCAAGAAGGGCTTCATACCAATGTCTTATGGCATAAGTCTCAGCAAGAAGCAGTGTCCTGAGACACCTGCTGAGCGAGAACGCATGAGTTGGATTCCCTATGCCTCGGCGTTGGGATCCATCATGTATGCCATGCTCTGTACTCGTCCAGATGTTGCTTGTGCTTTAAGCATGACGAGTAGATACCAATCGGATCCAGGTGAAAGTCACTGGACAGCAGTCAAGAATATTCTGAAGTATTTGAGAAATACTAAGGATAAATTCCTTGTGTATGGAGGAAGTGATGAGCTGGTAGTAAGTGGTTACACAGACACAAGTTTTCAGACAGACAAAGATGATTTCCGATCGCAATCTGGTTACATCTTCTGCCTGAATGGCGGTGCAGTCAGCTGGAAGAGTTCCAAGCAGGACACTGTAGCAGATTCCACGACTGAAGCTGAGTACCTCGCTGCTTCTGAAGCGGCAAAGGAGGCTGTTTGGATCAAGAAGTTCATCACTGAACTTGGTGTGATTCCTAGCATTTCTGAGCCAGTGGCTTTGTATTGTGACAACAATGGTGCCATTGCGCAAGCAAAGGAACCTAGATCACACCAGAAATCCAAACACATAGAAAGGAGATATCACCTTATCCGTGATATTGTGAATAGAGGAGATGTGAAGATCAGCAGAGTCCCGACGGATGAGAATGTTGCTGATCCACTAACCAAGCACCTCCCAAGACCTAAGCATGAGTTTCACACTGCTGCTGTAGGCATTAGATTTCTTAAGATATGATCTTGTTTTCAGTGGGAGTTATATTTGGTTTTTAGTTATGACTTGATGTTCGTAAAACATAATTTGGTTATGTTATTTTAATGAAATTGTTTCAGCATTATTTAATTGTGTTAATTAAATATATTGTCCCAAAGTAATTTATGACATTTTATAGGTCATCAAGTATGTGACTTGATCATGAAACCCTATAAGCAATAAATGATATAAATTATAAATGGTCCCTGGTCGAGGTTGTTAAAATGGGACATTAACAACCACGTGAGACTAGTATGTGAGGTGACTGATGACTATGTTTCATGGAGTCATTAATAAGTGTATTAAAGTCAATCACATAGATATGTGTTAAAGAACACATGATCGGACTTGACCCGTTAATGAGAACTCTACAAGATGTTATATGAGTGTCATAAGAGTTTCTCATTACGACTAAAGAGTGTAGTCCTTAGACCTGAGTTCATCATGTCCTCTCTTATATGGATTGGTTCGTCTTGACTTTGTCAAACGTCAGCCGTAACTAGTGACCATAAAGACACTGATTAGGCGTATCATGAGATATAAAAGAGACATGGATGGAACAAGATGGGATTTGTACCTCCTATATAACATGAGTTAAATATCTCTGGGCCTATCGAAGATTTGATACTGGAAATGCGTGGCCGCGCTCAAACGAGGTGATTGTCAGTCGTTTGTTTTATCAGTACAAATCGGGATTCGATAAACGTGATCTAGCTTAATAAGGATGACACAGTTCTTGCCTTATGCTAGACTGAGATATAGCTACAAAGGAATTAAAGGAATAGATGATTCCAGTACAAGTGGGAGATTCTTGGGAATGTCGTGAAATCTATTGTGCTTGCTCTAAGTGAAAGTCGTATAGTCGAGATGAGACAATCACATAACACTAGGTAGTCATAACGCTTTGCTAGAAGCCACTTACGATCAATGAGTTGAGAACTCATTGCTAGTGTTATATGATCCTACAGGGTCACACACCTAAGCGAACTGGACGTTAAAGACGAGGTTGATCATTAATGTAATGATCCAGTGAATGCATATTTGATATGCATTCGATATCAATAATCTGGGGCAGTGTCGATCGATGCAGATAGTGCATCGATCGATGCAACTCGCGGATTAATCAGATTAATTCGGTTTAATCGTTGGTTAATTCCGTTATGGTTTAAGTCGACATATATAAGATATATGGTCGACCTAAACTATTTTCTAACCTAATTCACAGCCACCAGAACTTGAATAGAAACCTCTGAAGAGATTGGATCTCTATAGGCACTAGCATCCCTCCTGTCCAGTTTGTGTGCGTGTGGATACCAGTAGAGGCACATCGTTTGAGGTGCTTCGTGATCTCGATTATCTGCAAATCTTCCGCTGCTAATCACCAGGTAAATCTGAGATCGCATTGATTCAATTACATGAACCTTAGATCCTAGGCTCGGAATTCAGACTAGGGTTGCTAATCCTGATTAGAACTGCTAGAAATTCCTTCACTTAGTCATTCAACCAACCATCCCCACATGACCGAATACAAAAGAGGTCTTCATGTTCTTTCCTTTGACCACCATTCCTTTCGTGCTTCATCTTTGTCTCCTTTTTCATTCATGTTCATAAGGCCGATCCGCGTCCCGACTGTTCCTGGATCCGCGACCGTATCGCGTTCCTCAGTCGTACGCGTTCGTCCGTATGTTCATCCGCGCGTTCGTCACGGAAGTCCGTAAGGCCATCCGTGTGACCGTCATGGTCGTCCGTGAACAGACGCGACTGTTCGTGAACAAACACGACCGTTCGTGAACGGACACGACTGTCCGTGAACGGTTACGGTCATCCGTGCACGACCCACGTGCGTCCGTAACGACCGATGGTCGTCCGTACCGTCCCGCGGACGTACGTGATCACACCGTGGTCGTTCGTGTACGACCCACGGTAGTCCGTATCGTCCCGCGGACGTACGTGACTGCACCGTGGTCGTCCGTATCGACCCACGGTCGTCCGTATCGTCCCGCGGACGTATGTGATCGAACCGCAGTCGTTCGTGTACGACCCACGGTCGTCCGTATCATCCCGCGGACGTACGTGATCGCACCGTGGTCGTTCGTGTACGACCCACAGTCGTCCGTATCGTCCTGCGGATGTATGTGCACGACCCGCGGTCGTCCGTGATCGTCCCGCGGTCGTCTATGAATGGACACGACTGTCCGTGAACGGACACGACCATACGCGAACGGTCACGGTTGACCTTACGTGACCCTCGGTCGTCCGCGATGGACCCCCGGTCGTCCGTACGCGATCCACGGTCGTCTGCAGACGGTCCCACGGACAGTACTGGTTTTTATCTTCAATTCTTCAAGTGAATCTTCATCAAGTTCTTGGTTTTCTCACTTGGTTTCCAGCCTTAATTTTCCTTAGAAACCTTCCCAAATATCCCATTGAAACCGCCTCCATTTCCTTGTAGAAACCGACTATAGAATCCTTTATTTCTTCCATGAATCATGTCGGTTTCTTCCATGTTTGATTCTCAGATTCACCCACGGCTTCTGCCCTTCTTTAGGCATGGAGATATGGAGATTTTACCTTCAGAACACGTCCCCAAACTTGCTCTCCTTTGGCCGGCCAATCCCTTTGTTAAACCGGCCATAAATCCTTTGTTTTCTCTTGATTTAACTTGGCCTTTGCCTTAGGATTTTTTCTGGGGTTTTCCCCAGGGAGAGATGCACGAAAATGGCCTCCTAAAGGAGTATTTATAAGCCCCATTTCGCCCAGCAACTTCCTTGGGCGAATGGTTGCCTATGGTTAGCCGAAAGGGTGCCAAACCATTGGTGACCCTTCGGCCCAACCGCCCCTTGTCAGTTAGTGTCACTAGTTGACCAGCTGACCCAACACTTGAACACTCAATCTAGATGGGTTGAGCTGGTTGTCAGCTGACCTAGCTGACCAGCTCAACTGTTCAGCTCGTTTGAGTTGAACACTTCCATTTTAGCTGCTTTTCTTTAAGCCAAGCTTCTTCCCAGCTGAGCTTGACGTTCTTCTGTCTATGGAACACTCTTATTGATCTTCCTTGATCATTTGTTCGGTCTTATGGTTCCATAGACAGCCCAAACATTTAGGGTGGAGTCAATATCTCGGTTCCGGGATGTTACAGTCCGATAAGCGTGTTCTGCTCGAATTGTCCGAGCAGTGTGTTTTGCTTGGATGGTCTGAGCAGGCTATCCTGCTCGGATCGTCCAAGCAGACTATCATGTTTGGATTTTCCGAGTAGTTGGCCATGCTAAGATCATTTGCGTAGTTGGCCAAGATCGGACTGTCCGAGCAGTTCGTCCGATCAGTTGATTAACTTGGGATATCCGAGTATCCGAGCAAATCCATGGACTTTGTTGAGTAGTATGCATGTATAAGTGATACATCCAAACAGTTTGGTTGGTTTGGCTAAGTGGTTTCGTCAATTTATACCAAATGTTATTTATACAAAACATAGTTATATCCGAACACTTCATCCAATTTTGACTATTGATTTCGTCTAGGGGGATTCCGATACCAAAAGTTAGCCTCCCAGCTCGTCAGACTCGAGTGCGACGATGGCGAGCTTTAAATAGTCGAGGCAAAACAAGTTGTACGAAGCTTCAACAATCGCTTAGTCGTAATGGAAGACTATCATAATATTTTACTTGTAGATCATGGAGGATCAGTATGCCGAGCAAGATTGGTCACAGAAATGATGAGCAAGATGTATCAATATGAGATGAAAATGCTTCGATCAGGATCCGTCAATATTTACGAGAAGAACATATGCGCTGATTATCCGAGCATGATTTGCGCCGAGCAGGGCGTACGCCACATATATCAGTTTGCGGGATGATCATGCACTTTTCTCAGCTTCGGGCGGTCGTGTTCTGCTTTGGCTCGGGAATTATATTCGATCAAATGGATTAGTTTCGAAATGGTATAGAAGAATTGTCAACAAGCCAATATGCCAATCCCTGTCGAGCATATTGGGAATTGTGTATGGCAAGTCCATTTTGTATTGGTCGTCCGAGAAAATGGACATGCTTGGATTGTTAAGCTTGGAGGTGATTCTTCGATTGAACTCCCTAGTTGTTTCTCCCAAAAAGGCTACCTAAGTATTTCAATCAAGTTCTTGTGCTGCATAGCCATAAGGAAATCAGTTTAGCGTCTATCTGAGAAAGATATCGCCGATATTAAAAGGCATGCCTAACACTGATCAATTTAAGCATGATTAGCTTAAGCATCTGATGCTAATAATAATGTGTAATTATTATTAAGGTACCATGCCTTTGAAAAATCTATAAGTACTCCCCCATCCTTCACTCATTTTTCACACTTTCACCCCTCAAAAACTCTAAGGTAACTTCTCTCTAGTTTTTTTTGCCTAAGCGCTTTCTTCGTTCTTGAGTGTTCTTAAGCCTTTTGGTGAAGTTTAGAGGATTCGATATTTCACGAGTGTAGCTTTTTGTTTCGCGGTGTTTTCGATGGGGGAATCAAGCGGTACGACTAGTCTTGTTTCGTGGCTCGGATATGAGGACTTCACTTTCGAAGAGGGGTCATGAGAAATTTTCAGGCCGTGCCTTCCGTCGATCATCCATGTTCCTCGAGAGGATTTGCGAGTGATCCAATATATGAGGAGTTTGAGTATGTTCCGATCAGCTAAGAGGAGAGTAGACGTTACTGGGATGATCTTTACGGGAGCATAATGCAGTTCAAAGAAAGAAAAATAAATTGCCACAGCAAGTCCCTATTGGTTCGACCCTATACGTGAGGGAATCAGTCGAGAAACTTAGGAGAAAGTTCAGAATATCTGAAGTGGTGACGTTTTCGATCCCATCGCCTAATGGCCGAGCAAATCCCACCCGATGGCTACTTCACTGTCTACGGATATTTCGTTGAGTCTTGTTTCTTGTGGTTTTCGGTTCCTGTTGTAATAGTTTCTTTCTTTGGCGTAGAGGATTGGATCTCGCACAAATTTCGCCCATAGGCATTCAACATTTTATCGGAACATTGGTTTGGAGCTTCGAGTGTGGCGTCAAGCTCCGACTTTAGCATCTTCGAAACATGTTGACCGTAGTTCCGATCGTAAAAGGCCGTGATGAGCAATATCTTAAGCCCGTGACACATCAGACTCGTTACGAATTTTGAGAACAAGGATCCTCAATGGAGATATAATTTCTTTTATGTGTTGAATGATGAAGAATCAGTTGAGAAGGGTTGCCTACAATTTATGAAGTCGAAATGGGGACCAAATTGTAGCCAATTTAGTTGTTTGGTTTCAGGCTGTTCTTGTATGTCGTTTGCCGAATCTTAATTCATTCCTTTGTTTTTCTTCCTAGAAACAGATCCTATTCCATTGTGTTTGTCGAATCTGATCAAGATCATTTGAAAATTGAACGCCGAAAATACGGGTTGCAGGAGAAGTTTTTATTCCGAGAGAGTTAAACGAGCAAGACGAATGTCCCTTCTCTACGCGCGAAGCAACAAGGGCCGAGAAGAGGGCATCTGAGGAGCTGTGGCGAAGTGAAGATGAACAACCGCAAACGGCTGGTGTGATCAGTTTGTGGCTAAGTAGTGGAACAAAGTTTCCCGAGCTGGATCCAAACGGGGATGACCAATGGAATGGACATGATCCAACAATTCGTGAGAGCATTTTCGTCGCCAATGTTGAAGCTAGCTTAATTGTGGCCGTCCCTCAAGTTCTTCAAGGATAGGTTATGGGGTGGCTTAGACCGTGGTGCCTAAATCGAAACGGAAGCGGACGAAGAAGAGGCATGGAAAAGATACTGAAGTTCCTTAACCTGATTCAGAGCTGATACAATTTGACCGGAGCAAGGGAGGTCCGCTGTATGCTAATGCCTCTTAAGTGGCAATTTTTTTGTGCGGGCGTGCATCATTCTGGCATTGACCATGTCAGATACGAGTACATGGTCTATGGTAATTCGCTTGCCGGTGTGGGTTAATATTTTTTGAAGTTTTGTATTCTTTTGGTACTTAACCATTCTAACTTGTCAATTTTTCTTCTTGTTGCATGCATGGGCGTCGGTTAACACGCAGGCTGCTGAATCCAACAAGGAGATTCAAAAATCTAAGAACTTGCTTGTTGCCATTTCATGGACAACGCAAGGTCGAAAGGTTTTGCGGCCAAGATGAAAACATAGCTCAAGGGAAGGAGGGCCGAGTTTGAGGCGGCGAGGCTGTCACACGTGAATGAAAAGGCGCAAGCCCTTGCTGAAGCTGAGTCCTTGAAGATTCAGATTGCGGAAGAAAATTTTTCCCATGAAACGGCCTTGAGGGAGGCGATCAAGAAATGAATAAAAGGGATGTTCAATAAGATTGCATCCCGTCTTTCCAAGCTTCGTGGAGTTTTCACAAAAATGCTAAAGTCTAAGAAAAAGCAAAGTCACTACCTCGAGGCGAGGAGCATCATCTATTTGATTGTCGGGCTGAGGGCACAAGATCGTCCCGCGTTTGAGACCGAGGAGGAAAAACTGAAGTTGACAAGGACTATCTAATGGCATACTATGTCCTTGAGTACGACAGGTTGATGGGCAAAGCCGAAGGTAATTTCAATCTTACTCTCTTTTCAGGTTATCCTACCGGGGCATCACAATTGGATAAATCACCTCAGGATGAGTGGCATCAGCTCGCGTAACCAATGCTTATGATTTCAATGCCTTAGTGTCGGGATTATTGGTTTTATTTATCTTTGTGTTGTTATTTTGTATTTCGTGTGTCACTGAACTCTTTCCCTGGAGCGATTAGTCGCTCCAGTCTATGATTTGGATGCTTGTTATTATGAATGAAATGTTCTGTTCCGAGTCTTGAATGTTCAGAATTATGTCATTGGTCTTTTGTTATTGTTTTAAGTTTGGATTATGTGAACAGTAGAAAGGCGTGATGGACAATGAAACGATTTCAGTTACAGATGTGATCGAACCAAGCGGGACATGTGTCAAGCAGACAATCCGAGAAAGTTTGGTTGAGGATCAGCACGCCAACCATCATTCGTTGCTAAGAGCCGAACGTCAGAACTCGGAACATACAAGAATGTCTGCCTGAATCATCTGAGCATAGCCCCTTCGTAGGAGAGCTAATCAGGCCTGCTCAGATTGTCTAAACTTGCAAGAAGCCGAGAAGACCATCCAAGCAGTTTTGGTTGGATATCAGCACGGCAAGCATCCTTCATTGCGAAGAGCCGAGCAGCTGAACTCATATCCTCTAAGCATGTCTTCTCGGATCGTCCAAACTAGGGAGAAGCCGAGAGAGGTCACGTCGATTGATGCTGGTTGTGGAAGTGCCGAGCACATCTTAATGGTTGGAAAATCATGTCTCAGTGTTATCTTGTTTAGTCTGATCGGTCATATCGCTAGCGCCGAGCAAACCGAGGAGATCAAGTTTCCTACCAGACCGTAAGCTGGTGGGAGGGACGTTTGCCGAGCAAAATTCCTCATGCGGAAGGCCAAGAAGCTCAGGCATGTCAGTTTAACGAGCAGTATTCGTCGCGCAGCGGACCGTGTAGGATTGCGAATTGTTTGACTTGTTTGTGCGGCAAACCATTCATGCAACATAGAGAACTACCTAGCAGTCCGTCGATTTATGCCGATAATTTTGTATTGCAACCTGCGAGTTTTCACTCACCTTGATCACGAGATTTAAATGTTCTGAGCAAAATCATCGTTTTTCGAGCATTGAAATTCAACCTATCAGTCCCATATGTGAGCAGCCAAGCAGTCCAAGAAGGTTTATGCCGCTGGTAAAGCCGAGCAGACCGATCGTAACGCCGAGTGAAGCTGCTCGGACAGACGGTGGTATCATAGCGTGATCTTGCTCGAGCATGTCAATTGTATAAACTGTCCGGGTAAGTTTTGTTTCGTATGAAAACTTTCCAAGCAGTTTCGTGTATTTTAAACAAAATTTATAGTTTATAAGAAACGATGTTCACGAGGAATGTATAGTGATCATTTCTAAGTCCAATCTTATTGCTTAGACTATTTTGTTTAGCGCCGGTGTGCTTGGAAACGTTTCGAGTCATAATCAGAGTTTAAAGTTTAGCGAGGTATACCGACTTACAGACATGTTTTGGTAATGAATGCTGCATAAGAAGGTGCGCTTAGAATCGTTTTAATGGGTTTTGAGTTGTACCTTGAGTTTGGAGGTTAGTGAGGTAGACTCGACTTACAGACTTTCTTTAGTAATGAAACGATGCTTAGGAACAGCGTGCTTAGAAGCGTTTTACTGGGTTTTGAGTTATACTCCTAGTTTGAAGGTTAGTGAGGTATACTCTACTTACGGACCTGCTTTAGTAATAAACGATGCTTAGGACCAGATTTCTTAGAAGTATGTTACTGAGTTTTGATTTATACTCTGAGTTTGAAGGTTAGCATATTATACTCGACCTACGGACCCGTTTTGGTATTAAACTATAATGAATACCAGCTTGGATATACCTAGAGGATATTAGACCAAGATATACTCGGTCGGAATTTTTATAGCGTGCTTTTAAACCTGTGAAGATGTGTAAGGACCATCATCCATATAGGACATATCGGTTAATGTCCGTAAGGGTTGGGATTGTTCGTATGTTGTGGCCAACAATATACGAGAAAGAAAATGCTGAGAAAAACGTATGTTTACTAACCTTGATTTGAAGGAATATCATAGTGGAATGATTAGTGAATCGAGTTTCTCGCTGGAATGTTAAAAAATGGAACGTGCATGAATATCGGTTAGCAGTCTCTATCGCATATGAATAGATCTCTGAGCAAGCTAATGATCATTTTTTCCGAGCAGACTTGTTAGCTGTCGAGCAAGTTGATTGCGTCCGAGCAGGATACACTGTCTGATTTGTCGTTGAAAGAAATTATATAAGGTTCCGAACAAGACTGGATGCAAAAGGTGTTTTAAAATTTTTTTGCGATTGTGGTAGTTCAAGAATGATTGGATCAATCAACAAGTGATGTATAGGATCATATAGACAAAGACGAGTAATTTGAAGATGATAAGAACTGATTTGACATATGTTTTCAATAAGCCAGGTGGAACCTTCAATTTTAGAGGGATGAATGATTATATCCAAACTCTGGTCTTTAGAATCAGTACGTAATCTTGAATGATCCCGATGTCGTAAGGAATCATTCATGAGGTAGTGCAAAGGCTGACCGTAAAGCTTTTTGATTGAGATACTTAATCCAACCCGACTCGTGAACGGAATCATTGAACCGCAATTTGTCGGAAGAGGAATTTCTTTATTGTAATCGAGCATAGAAAAGCGATCACTGATCTCAGCTTTGATTTTGGAAGAACCGGAATCATTTGATGCTCGTGGATTCATAATCACTTCACTTTACATTGTCCCAGATGAGCAGTTAGAGTCCGTGACTGCAAATGCAGTATGTGCGACGATGCTATCACTTACATCATGTCTAAGGGCCCAAAGTACAAAATGGGTTGGGCGCCAAGGAAGATCTCAAGACATGTAGAAGTCTGATTTTTGGCCGAGAAGATCCATATGATGAGATGCCGAGTTGGCGAGACGCGACTTTGCCGAGCAGTCCACGATCCCAAGCAGACTAGACAATGCCGAGCAGATCAACCCTTGGTTCACCGATTTTTGGATATGCCGAATGACCGAGAAGGGAAGCATGTTGGGTTGTACGAATCACTGAGCAGAGAAAACCGCTTCTCGTTGCAAGCTCCCAAGCAGGATTCTCCGATAAGGTTGCGTTTAAGTCGAAGATTCTAAATTTTTTGAATTTCTGATGCGGAAGTATAGTTATATACAGATTCACACCCCCCCCCCCCCTTTTAGAGGGGGATAAATGAACCGACCAGAAGATCGGCTGCTAACGTACCACTTCCGGGGATCAAGCCGTCCCGTAGTTCAAGTTGTTTCTCTTTTTTTTGGACGTTTGGAAGTCTCGGCTTAGTATTACTTCTTTAGATGCATCGCGCACCATCATCTTTGAATTCTGACGTTGTCCACGGAATTGATGAGAAAGATGTATTAATATGAGATGAAAATGCTCCAATCAGGATCCGTCAATATTTACGAGAAGAACATATGCGCCGATTATCCGAGCATGATTTGCGCCGAGCAGGGCGTACGCCACATATATCAGTTTGCGGGATGATCATGCACTTTTCTCATCTTCGGGCGGTCTTGTTCTGCTTTGGCTCGGGAATTGTCAACAATCCAATATGCCAATCCTTGTCGAGCATATTGGGAATTGTGTATGGCGAGTCCATTTTGTATTGATCGTCCGAGAAATTGGACATGCTTGGATTGTTAAGGTTGGAGGTGATTCTTCGATTGAACTCCTAGTTGTTTCTCCCAAAAAGGCTACCTAAGTATTTCAATGAAGTTCTTGTGCTACATAGCCATAAGGAAATCAGTTTAGCGTCTATCTGAGAAAGATATCGCCGATATTAAAAGCCATGCCTAACATTGATCAGTTTAAGCATGATTAACTTAAGCATCTCATGCTAATTTAATAATGTGTAATTATTATTAAGGTTCCATGCCTTTGAAAAATCTATAAGTACTCCCCCATCTTTCACTCATTTTTCACACTTTTACCTCTCAAAAACTCTAAGGTAACTTCTCTCTAGTTTTTTTGCCTAAGCGCTTTCTTCGTTCTTGAGTGTTCTTGAGCCTTTTGGTGAAATTTAGAGCATTCGATATTTCACGAGTTTTGATTTTAGTTTCGCGGTGTTTTCGATGGGGGAATCAAATGGTACGACTAGTCTTGTTTCGTGGCTCGGATATGAGGACTTCACTTTCGAAGAGGGGTCATGAGAAATTTTGCGACAGGCCGTGCCTTCCGTCGATCATCCATGTTCCTCGAGAGGATTTGCGAGTGATCCAATATATGAGGAGTTTGAGTATTTTCCGATCAGCTAAGAGGAGAGTAGACGTTACTGGGATGATCTTTACGGGAGCATAATGCAGTTCAAAGCAAGAAAAATAAATTGCCACAGAAAGTCCCCAACCCTATTGGTTCGACCCTATACGTGAAGGAATCAGTCGAGAAACTTAGGAGAAAGTTCAGAATATCTGAAGTGGTGACGTTTTCGATCCCATCGCCTAATGGCCGAGCCAATTCCCACCAGCTGGCTACTTCACTGTCTACGAATATTTCGTTGAGTCTTGTTTCTTGTGGTTTTCGGCTCCTGTTGTAATAGTTTCTTTGTTTGGCGTAGAGGATTGGCTTTCACACAAATTTTGCCCATATGCATTCAACATTTTATCGGAACATTGGTTTGGAGCTTCGAGTGTGGCATCAAGCTCCGACTTTAGCATCTTCGAAACATGTTGACCGTGGTTCCGATCGTAAAAGGCCGTGATGAGGAATATCTTAAGCCCGTGACACATCAGACTCGTTACGAATTTTGTGAACAAGGATCCTCAATGGAAATATCATTTCTTTTATGTGTTGAATGAAGAAGAGTCAGTTGAGAAGGGTTGCGTACAATTTTTGAAGTCGAAATGGGGACCAATTTGTAGCCAATTTAGTTGTTTGGTTTCGGGCTGTTCTTGTATGTTGTTTGCCGAATCTTAATTCATTCCTTTGTTTTTCTTCATAGCACCAGATACCATTCCATTGTGTCTGTCGAATCTGATCAAGATCATTTGAAAATTGAACGCCGAAAAGTACGGGTTGCATGAGAAGTTTTTATTTCGAGAGAGTTAAACGAGCAAGACGAATGTCCCTTCTCTACGCGTGAAGCAACAAGGGCCGAGAAGAGGGCATCTGAGGAGCAGAGGCGAAGTGAAGATGATCAACCGCAAACAGCTGGTGTGATCAGTTTTGGCTCAGTAGTGGAACAAAGTTTCCCGAGCTGGATCCAAACGGGGATGACCAATGGAATGGACAGGATCTAACAATTCGTGAGAGCATTTTCGTCGCCAAGGTTGAAGCTAGCCAAAATGTGGACGTACCTCAAGTTCTTCAAGGATAGGTTATGGGGAGGCTCAGATCGTGGTGCCTAAATCGAAACGGAAGCGGACGAAGAAGAGGCATGGCAAAGATACTGATGTTCCTTAACCTGATTCAGAGCTGATCCAATTTGATCGGAGCAAGGGCGGTCCGTTGTATGCTAATGCCTCTTAAGTGGCAATTTTTTGTGCGGGCGTGCATCATTCGGTTAACACGCAGGCTGCTGAATCCAACAAGGAGATTCGAAAATCTAAGAACTTGCTTGCTGACATTTCATGGACAACGCAAGGTCGAAAGGTTTTGTGGCCAAGATGAAAACATCGCTCAAGGGAAGGAGGGCAGAGTTTGATGCGGCGAGGCTGTCACACGTGAATGAAAAGGCGCAAGCCCTTGCTGAAGCTGAGTCCTTGAAGATTCAGATTGCGGAAGAAATTTTTTCCCGTGAAACAGCCTTGAGGGAGGCGATCAAGAAATGAATAAAAGGAATATTCAATAAGATTGCACCCCGCCTTTCCAAGCTTCGTGGAGTTTTCACAAAAATGCCAAAGGCTAAGAAAAAGCAAAGTCACTACCTCGAGGCGAGGAGCATCATCTATTTGATTGTCGGGCTGAGGGCACAAGATCATCCCGCGTTTGAGACCGAGGAGGAAAAACAAATCGTTTACAAGGACTATCTAATGGCATACGATGTCCTTGAGTACGACAGGTTGATGGGGGAAGCCGAAGGTAATTTCAATCTTCTCTCTTTTCAGGTTATCCTGTCGGGGTATCACAATTGGATAAATCACTTCATGATGAGTGGCATCAGCTCGCGTAACCGGTGCATATAGTTTCAATGCCTTAGTTTCAGGATTATTGGTTTTATCTATCTTTGTGTTGTTATTTTGTATTTTGTGTGTCACTGAACTCTTTCCCCGGAGTGATTTGTCGCTCCAGTCTATGATTTGGATGCTTGTTATTATGAATGAAATGTTCTGTTTTGAGTTTTAAGACCCATTTTCCGAGTCTTGAATGTTCAGAATTATGTCAAGTTTGGATTATGTGAACAGTAGAAAGGCGTGTTGAACAATGAAACGATTTCATTTCAGATGTGATCGAACCAAGCGGGACATGTGTCAAGCAGACCATCCGAGAAAGTTTGGTTGAGGATAAGCACGCCAAGCATCCTTCGTTGCTAAGAGCCGAACGTCTGAACTCGGATCATACAAGAATGTCTGCCCGAATCGTCTGAGCATAGCTCCTTCTCAGGAGAGCTAATCAGGCTTGCTTGGATTGTCTAAACTTGGAAGAAGCCGAGAAGACCATCCAAGCAGTTTTGGTTGAATATCAGCACGGCAAACATCCTTCATTACGAAGAGCCGAGCAGCTGAACTCAGATCCTCTAAGCATGTCTTCTCGGATCGTCCAAACTAGCGAGCAGCCGGGAGAGGTCACGTCGATTGGTGCCGGTTGTGGAAGTGCCGAGCACATCTTAATGGTAGGACAATCATGTCTCAGTGTTGTCTTGTTCAGTTTGATCGGTCGTATCGCTAGCGCCGAGTAAACCGAGGAGATCAAGTTTCATACCAGACCGCGAGCTGGTGGGAGGGACGTTTGCTGAGCAAATTTTCTCACATGGAAGGCCAAGAAGCTCAGGCATGTCAGTTGTTGGGGTCAAAACCCCTCGACGAAAACAATAACTGAAAACAAGGTCGGACGATCGGACACGGACAAACGTCCATTTCGGATAAACAGAATTTCGTATAAATCACGAGTAACACGAAGTATCTATAACTTCATATGAATAACCTTTCATACGAAAAGATTCAACGGACGACATTTCATACGAAATAGACTACATTCTATACGAAACAGATCAATCGGAAAAACACATCTTTCAGCAGAAACTATAGATAGACGAAACATCCGAACAGACAACTGAAGGAACATCGGCCAATTCTAACAGTTTCAGAATTCCTCAAGTTCTAAGCCTAGGATATGGGTTTGAGTAATTGAATCCTTACCGATGGATCTCGTGTTTACCTGGAGATTTGCAGTGGAATAATGAACATGTAATTGAGATCGAGAGCGCCTCAGATGCTGCGCCTCTACTGCAGTCCACACGCACACAAGCTGGAATCCGCCGGGATGCTAGTGCCGGGAATCGGATCTCCTGGGAATCCCTGAGTTTCTAGGTGGCTAGGTTTTGTTTCTACAAAACAACTGCGACGGCTGCTCTTCCAGGTCGTGCATATAAGCTTATATATAGACCTGGAATGACAAAACCATTCATTGGATCAAAACCCAAAACGTTTAATTCATAAACCGAAACATCAGATTCGGAACCAGCCTTGTGTTGATCGACACACATAATGGTGTCGATCGACACACCTCTTAAAATTCGAATTCAATGTGTATCCAATACACATTGACCAGACCATATACCAATGATCAATCCCATACAAAGTGTATCCAGCTTGCTTAGGTGTGTGACCCTGTAGGTCCACATAATACTAGCAATGAGTTACAACTCATAAGTCATAAGCGGCTTCTAGCAAAACATTATGACCACCTAGTATCACATGAATTGTCCGATCTCGACTATACAACTATCATGCAGAGTAAGTACAATATGATTTCAGGACATAATCCCAACAATCTCCCACTTGTACTGGAATCATCTATTCCCATAATCCCTTTGTCGCTATATCTCGATATGGCATAAGGCAAGAAACTGTGTCATCCTTATTATAGCCAACATCATGTTCATCGAACTCCTGATCTATACTGATAAAACAAACGACTGACAATCACCTCGTTTGAGCACGGCCATGCATTTTTCTCAGTATCAAATCTTCGATGGGCCCCGAGATATTTATCTCCTGTTATATAGGAGGAACAAATCCCTTCTTGTTCCATCCCTGTTTCTACACACACTTCATGATACGCCTAAGCAATGCTGTTATAGCCGCCAGTTACGGAACGACGTTTGACAAGGTCAAAACGCACCAATTCACATGCTATAAAGCATGATGAACTCAGGTCTAAGGATTATACTCTATAGTCGTAATGAGAACCTCTCATGACACTAATATAACTATCCTGTAGAGTTCTCATTAGCGGGTCATATCCGATCATATGTTCACCAACATATATCTATGTGATTGACGTTGATACTCATATCAATGACTCCATGAAACTTAGTCATACGTCACCTCACATACTAGTCTTAACGGTTGTTAGTGTCCCACTTTAACAACCTACGACCAGGGACAAACATAATTTTATGTCATCTTTCACTTATAGGGTTTCATGATCAAGTCGTAAACTTGATGATCTATAAAATGAACATAAAATACTTTGGGACCATTATTTAATTATCCAATAATCAAATAATGATGATGTCAGTTTTTCATAAACATGACCATAGCATGTCTATGTGAACATCATAACTAACTTAACTCCCACTAGAATCAAGACCACGTCTTTAGATATCTAATACCTACAACAACATTGTAAAACTCGTGCTTAGGTTGTGAGGGAGACTGCGGTGTTCTTGCATGGAACCATTCCAACAAATCACACCGCCATTCATTAATAAGCACTATTCTACAGTCCTCTGCTTGGAGCCCTTCCAACAGATAGCACCGCTACACAGATAAAGAGACATAACCAGGTGGGAACCGAAAGTCGTCTTTGTCCGTCTAACTACTTTTAACGAACTCGTCACTTCCTTAGTTGAACAAGAACCTATCCTTAGTGTTCCTCAAACACTTGGGGATATTCCTTACAATTGTCCAGTGACTTTTACCGGAACATATTGGTATCTTCTCGTCATGCTTTATGCGTAAGTTGCATCTAGACGAGCGCAAAATATGACATTCATGATGGATTCTATTGCAGAAACATAAGGAATCACACTCATACATACTAGCTCAGCCAGTGTCCAAGACACTTCATCTTGCTAAAATTGATACTAGCTCAGCCAGTGTCCAAGACACTTCATCTTGCTAAGATTATTGCCATAAGACCTTTGATGTGAAGCCATTCTTGGAATCATGCATATTGGAACTGTCCAATACCTTATCAACATAAGGATTCTGACACGATCCAATTAGCCTTCCCTATCCATCTCAATGGATCCTTATTCCAATAACTCACGCGGCTTCTCCCATGTCTATTGTTAAAATTGACTTCCGACCCAAGTCCTGATAAGACTTTAGAGACAGAACGTCGTTTATGAGAATTAGTATGTTATATACACACAGTGTGAGAAATGCAACTACGCTCCCACTAGTCTACTTGTAAACGCACGGTTTCTATTCGTTCCTGATCAAGTCAAAACTTTTGACCGTTTTAACAGAACGTAGATTCCAACTCCAAGATGTTTTCTTCAATCTATAAATAGATCGGTGAAGCTAACATGCATACCTAGCCAATTTTCGGAGTTGGGGCTCACCTTTGCTCTTTGAATCTCGCATGCTCGTCACTTTTCAATGATCATCAGATCTTGGCAATCGGTCACGAGAAATCACTCTCGGGTTAGTGACGGATCCTTTCGGATCTGCGAACTTCAAGCTCCACAGGTGTAGGTCCTACAAAACTTTGTAGATCTATCCGCTGCTCTCCCTCAATAGGTTGAGCAGCCTCCTGTGTTTCTCGAATTTCTTCGAGCTGTACTTTTACTCCCACTGTTCTTCTTGAAAGTGACTTTCTTTCTAGAAAAACAGAGTTCCGAACAACAAAACTTTGTTCCTGGATTGGTTGCAAAAGTAATAAGCCTTGGTTTCCATAGGAAAACCAGCGAAGCAGCACTTATCAGATTTGGGTTCAAGCTTGTCTGTTGACAACTGCTTTACATAAACCTTGCAATCCCAATTAATCAGGAAAACATACTTGGAAAACTTCCAGTCCACATCCAATGTGGTGTCTTTCAACTGATTCTGATAGAAAACTATTTCGCGTAAACACATACATTTTAGAGCGTATTCCTCAAAGGATAATGGAAGATTCACGTGACTCATCATTATTCGGAGCCTATCTAATAAGGTCCGATTCATTCTCACAAAAACACCATTCAAGTTTTTCAGGAGAAATGAGCTTTGAGAAGACTTCACACTCAGTTAGATGATCACTCAATTCTTGACTCGAGTATTCTCCTCCGCGATCTAATCGAGGATTTTCAATACTTCTGTCATATCGGTTCTATACTTCATTTTGGAACTCCTTTGACCATTTCAAAGGATTCCGACTCGTGTCTCATCAAATGAACACAGCCATACTTATTGAAGTCATCAATAAAGGTAATGAAGTACTGAAGTTTTCCTCTTGCACTAATGCTCACCGGGCCACATACATCAGTATGAGCAAGGCCCGATAAGCCTCAGGCCCTTTTCTTTAGCTCTGCTAAAGAAGCCTTAGTCATTTGGCCCAGTAAGCAGAATTCATATCTCATATGATTTATAATCAAATGAGCTCAAAGGCCCATAACTATGGATCTTCTGAATTCGCTTCACTCCATGTGGTTTAAACGACTATGCTAAGGAAAAATCGAGTTCGAGTCTTCAGACTTAAACCGTTTGGTATTTATGTTATTTACAGGCGTACATTGGTTTAAGATATAAAACCCATTTCAAAAAGGGGTGCTACTATAGAATATTTCATCAAGATCAAAAGAGCAAAACTTGTCTTTTATCAAAATGAAAAACATCCAAATTCTTACAAGAAAATGAAAGACACCTCTGCTTAAAGCAGGTACATAGCAGCAATTACTTAATTCAAAAACCAAGCTTGGAAGGCTCCTACAAGTGGAGGATCTCTACGGCTAATGCAGCAACCATTGCTCCATTCCAGACGTGCAGTTCCACTTGTCCTTTCTTCAACGTTCTACTGTTGTTTAGGCCCTGCATATTTCAAAAATATCAGTACCACAACCAGTATCCAATACCTACATAGAACTTGAAGTAATAACACAATACCTGAAAAAGAAGTTCCGTACATCTTCTTCATCTCTTGTGAATCTTCCAAGAATTTAATGAAATTTCTCTTCCAATGCCCAAACTCTTCACAATAGCAGCACTTATCAACATCAGATGGACCAGACTTGGGCTTATAAGATGACACATGCTTATCCTGATTCCAAATCTGGACGACCTTGCCTCTACCCTTGTCTATACAAGATTTCTCAAACCTTTTGCCCTTTATGATGTTTTGCTCAGCTGTCTTGAGCATGCCATGCAGCTCAGTCAACGTCTTCGTCAAGCCATTCTTGATATAGCTTTTGATAAACTTATCATAACTTGACGGCAGTGACTGCAGGATGATTTCAGTAGCCAACTCTAGGCTAACAGGACAATCCAGTTTCCCCAGGTTATCAATGTAACCCATCATTTTAATGACATGAGGACTCACTGGAGCATCCTTTGGTAGCTTGAACCCAATGAGAGACTTGACCATCTGGTATCTCTCAACTCGTGCCTGATCCTGAAACATCAGTTTCAGGCTGGTGATCATCTCGATTGGCGACTCCATGTTCTCGTGTTGACTCTTTAAGTCCGAGTTCATGGTAGCCAACATCAGACCACACACATCTACCACATCAATATAATTCTTATTCCAAGCATCATATACTGCATGCGAGGCATTGGTCCCAAGCCTCTCGGGGAGAGCTTTCTCAAGGACATAGTCCTTACTCTCTTGCTTGAGAATAAATCTCAAGTTCCGATACCAATCCAGGAAATTTGATCCATTTAACTTGTCCTTCTCAAGGACGGATCGCAACGAGAAAGTAGTTTTAGACATAGGCTGAAAACTAAGAAAAGAAAAGTTTTAGTTATGAAGTTCAGGAAATGAGAAATCTTATCTAATAAGAAAACTCGCATTATATTCAAACTATGTTTCCTCTATGAATATAATGATACAAGACCCATACTTCACCAAAATATGAGTGGACGACTCGCCATCACCCAAACTTCAGTTATCTAGGTAAGCAAATCATTGCTAATTTTACCCAGTACAACTCTTGGTCGCAGATAAGACAATCCATGTCTCATCCACTCTGATGTCTCTGGGCCCAGAACTTCTGATCGCCCAGTCAAGTAAACCAATCTCTTCAGTCTAGTGATCATTGACAGTCGCACTGCAAGTCTATCAATGATCACCTGCCTTACTCATGTAATTATAGATACCAAGGACTCCAAGACTATCCAACAACGAAATGAGTCTTGACAGTAGACAAGATTAGGCAAGACATCAAGGTCACTTGATATTAAGTTGAGGAAACGGAACTTTAAAAGGTTAGTAAATCAATCTCTTAGGTCATGTAATTGTTTATGTCACGCACTGCAAGACCATCAACACAACTACCTGCCTTACTCATGTAATTGTGGACACCAAGCTCTTGGCAAGACTATCACAACAACGAAATGAGTCTTGACAGTTGACCATATTGAAAACTAAGCTTTGATCTAATACACATCCAATGTGTATTCAATGGGTTTAGAACATGTTTAACTTTTAATTTTAATTGAGTTTAAATTGTTCTAACAAAAGTGGGTTAGGTCATTTGGTTCGGTTTCTCAATCATTTGGTTCAATAACCAAACGATTACGGTTCGCATCCAACCTTAACAAAACCCGATAACCGGTCAATCCAATTGAACCGATTCAATCAGTTTTAACTAATCGCGATAACCGGTCCAATCCAATTGAACCGACTTATCCAATCAAACTGATCTTATCCAATCAAATCGGTTTATACTAATTGAGATAACCAGTCCAATCCAATTGAACCAATTCATCCAATTTAAACCGATCTGATCTACCTTAACCAAGCATGACAACCAGTTCAATCCAATTGAACCAATCAACCAATCGCAATGCCCGTGTTGACCGACACTTATCCTGTGTCGATCGACACAGTAGGGTATCAGGAAATTTAACCATGCGAGATAACCGGTTCAATCCAATTGAACCGATCTATCCTTTCGCACAGCCTGTGTCGATCGATGCACCCAGTGTGTCGATCGACACAGTGCGATCTCTAAGATCGATACCCAAATTTTAATAAGCGTATTCGCGGTGCATCGACCGACACAAACGTAGTGTCGATCGACACTGTGCGAAAAACCTTAAAGTTTTATGATCGTTTTCGCGGTGTGTCGGCCGACACAAACTTGTGTCGATCGACACTGTGCGAAAACACAGGTTCTTCGTTTTCGATAAGAAACAAAATCCAAGATTATTTTTATCAAAACAAAAACAGCAAGCATTAACCTCTTCAAATAAATTATTATTCGAATTACATGCTTCAGATTCAATGATTAAAACCCTAAGGCTCTGATACCACTGAAGGAACTTGGGCCAATTCTAACAGTTTCAGAATTCCTCAAGTTCTAAGCCTAGGATCTGGGTTTGAGTAATTGAATCCTTACCGATGGATCTCGTGTTTACCTGGAGATTTGCAGCAGAATAATGAACATGTAATTGAGATCGAGAGCGCCTCAGATGCTGCGCCTCTACTGCAGTCCACACGCACACAAGCTGGAATCCGTCGGGATGCTAGTGCCAGGAATCGGATCTCCTGGGAATCCCTGAGTTTCTAGGTGGCTAGGTTTTGTTTCTACAAAACAACTGCGACGGCTGCTCTTCCAGGTCGTGCAGATAAGCTTATATATAGACCTGGAATGACAAAACCGTTCATTGGATCAAAACCCAAAACGTTTAAGTCATAAACCGAAACATCAGATTCGGAACCAGCCTTGTGTCGATCGACACACACAATGGTGTCGATCGACACACCTCTTAAAACTCGAATTCAATGTGTATCCAATACACATTGACCAGACCATATACCAATGATCAATCCCATACAAAGTGTATCCATCTTGCTTAGGTGTGTGACCCTGTAGGTCCACATAATACTAGCAATGAGTTACAACTCATAAGTCATAAGCGGCTTCTAGCAAAACATTATGACCACCTAGTATTACATGGATTGTCCGATCTTGACAATACAACTATCTATCAGAGTTAGTACAATATGATTTCAGGACATAATCCCAACAACAACTTCCAATCTGAACCAGCTCGGACCGAGCTAAACCAGCTCAGAAATTTGCGAGCTAAAATCAGCTCGGATCCGAGCTAAACCAGCTCGGATCCGAGCTAAAATCTCGGGATTTCCGAGCTGAACCAGCTCAGATTTCTGTGCTGAACTGACTAGCTCGGATTTTCCGAGCTGAACCAACTAGCTCGGATTTTCCGAGCTAAACCAGCTCAGATCCGAACATTTCCCTTCTCATTTTCCGAGCATGATTCGCTCCTTCGGAAGTTCCGAGCTGAATGCATCTCTTGGAAACTTCCGAGCTAGATTTTGCTTCTTCAAACCTTCTGAACGGAAAGCGTATGATCAAACGTTTGCCGATATCTCATTCTGCGGATGCGCAACTAGCCGCAATCCATCTTCGGAAACATCGGCTTATACTTGCTTGGCCGTTAAACAAAATCATTGGATAAAGTTAGAAGAAATACGAATTTGGCCAAAACATGCAATATTCGTATGTCCGAAACTTTGGGCCAAATAAAGAAGTCTATACACAAACGGTGGACCGTCCGTTCTCGGCCCATTCGACAAATAGGTCAAGCCGCAGAAAGACAGTTGCCGAAGAAAGAAGATAGATTCAAATAAGTAAAGATGAAGATATCTCCGAGCTAAAGAGAAGAATCCGATATGAAAATGTAAATCTTAACAGAAAATGGAAGGAGATAACAATAGGAAGATTTCCGCAAATCTTGCGGAACATATCCTCGAAGCCGACTTGCCGTAGCTATATAAGGAGATGGTGGTCATACGATTTAGGGAGAGAAAAAACCCTAGCATCTAGACTTTAGAGCTTAGCAATTTTCTTAGCCGTTTTCGTTCTTTGTATTCTTTTTCTGATCTCATCAATAAAATATCCTCCAGGTTTACTATTTCGGTGTGTTTACTCATGAAATTTCTGTTCCCTAAAAGTTTGCTCTACAAGTTTTTACAGTGCGAGTTCCGACTCTCATAGTTTGGCGCCGTTTGTGGGAACATAGAAGTTTCTAACACTTAAAACCACCGAATAGCGGATCCGAGGATATGACCACCGACGCAGACAAGACAAATCATTCACTGGTAATCAACACAGAAGCAGACACAACCACAACATACAACACCCTGATGGTCAACGCTGCAACAAACGCAGCCGCAGCTGATGCAACGACAGCCGACGTAGAGCTAAACGATTAAAAGCAGAGGACAGCCGTATTGATGCAAAAAACCAGTATCGGGTGAAGGCAAATAGCATGATCATCGATCAAACGAAATGGCTCGAGACAGAAGACAAAGGAGCACTTAGGCGGTGAACTTCGTAACGACCGAGCATAGGCGACTTGACTTCTCAATGCCTTACGGCTCAAGGAGAAACCTTATGATACATTATCCGCAACTTGCAAAAAAGCAAACCTCTCTTGCGGTCAGATCTAACACAACAGATAAATCACCACTAATTCGACCAAGAAGGATCGCGAAAACTATCGACGTCGACGAAGAAGATTGCATGGACACAACCTCAAACGAAAAAGAGTCGTAACAAGAAGACCATCATTGGGTCATAACCGAAGAGAACATTTTTTTGGTGTTCAAAGATCGTCTTCGTAACTCACTTTATGATTTGTCCGATTGTCGTGATAAGTACATAAATTCGTATTCGCCTTATCATCATCAATTTCTTTATACATTACTCCGATTTATTTAACTTCTTTATAACTTATCGATTTTAGCCTTGTTACAAGTTTTTCGCTTTCAACGCTTTACGATTATAGAAATTACTAATACCTCTAACTTACGTAGAAATTAACATGATAAACTCTTTATCGAAATCATAAATATCTTGTCTAATATTTTTGTATGTTCAACGTACAATCTATTGCTCTTTTATTTAGTTTTACATGTTGAGTATCTTGGTTTGGGACTTTGGGTTTACACACATGATCAGATTCTAACCGATTTTCATCATCGACCGAGTCTCCGACTTTGCTTCGTATGAAGATCCAATCCGACGCCAAGTAGCCAAACTATCTTTAACCGATCGTAGTCGATTACCCGCCGTCATGCCAGATAGCGTTCCAAGCCATCCTGATGTCGCAACGATCCAGATACAAAGTCCAATATCTATCTGAATACAATAGTCGATCGTCCGAGTAATCGAAGTCGTCCAAGCAACGCAGCTCGCCAAACTGCACATTCGTATACATCTTTCTCGAACAACATAACACCATGCTTGACTTGACTTTTTCACGTTCAGTTCGGCTTCACGACAAGTTCGCGACCTGATCGGTCCGACATCATCGTCTGTCCGTGAACGACAGACTGCACATCTCTGTAGTTCAATGCGGACTACGAGGCTCCGGCAAATGCCTTGCTCGGACAACAAAAGTTCATGCGGGGAGAACAACCTGCTCGACACGATTCTCACCCGCGAATACAATCAGCACACGACATGATGCGTCTTGTCGATCATATTTTACTCGACTTGTCCGCAGTCAAATTGTTTAGCATCTCCGATCGGAACATCCTGATCAGACGGTCCACGACTAAACCAGCTCGGACGTACCGCAACAAAGCTATCGAGACGATGAGCCTGCTCGGACTGGTTGTCGTATGGTCCTTTTGCGCAATATACTCGGCAACTCGCACAGTTTGCTCGGCAACTAGCGCAGCTTGCTCGGTAACTAGCGCAACGTGCTTGGAAAGTAGCGCAGCGTGCTCGAAAAGTCGCGCAGCATGCTCGGCAACTCGCGCAGCGTGCTCGGCAACTCACACAGCTTGCTCGGAAACTCACATAGTTTGCTCGGAAACATGAGCAACATGCTCAGCAACTCGCTCATCTTGCTCGGCAACTCGCTCATCTTGCTCGGCAACTCTCTCAGCTTGCTCGTCAACTCGCGCAGCGTGCTCGGCAACTCGCGCAGCATGCTAGGCGACTCGCACAACGTGCTCTGCAACTCACGAAGCATGCTCGGCAACTCCGCATCTTGCTCGGCAACTTGCGAAGCATGCTCGGCGACTCGCGCATAATGCTCGGTGACTCATGCAGCGTGCTCGGCAACTCGCGCAAGATTCTCGGCATCTCAAAGAATGGAAAGTCGCAGAATGCTCGGAAGCTCTGAGCAGGCAGATCATCGCGGAAATTTTGAGCTAACTACCTCAAATTTTTCGAGTTCGCCTCATTTTGTTTTTCGAGCTAAAAAAAAGTCAACTCGGGAAAAAAGAGGAATCGGCTCGGGCAAAAGAAAATGAGCTCGGACAAAGAAAAAAAAAAAGAAAGGAAAAAATTCAGCTCAGACAATTTTTGAGAAGCAAAAAAAAAAGGGGGGGGGGGGGGGGTTCATCTCGGAAAAAAGCAGCCAGCTCGGAGAAGAATGAGGATCACTTAATTAATTAATATCATCTTCATATCAGCAAAACAGGATGTCCAAGCAAAAAAAAAAAAAAAAATCGAGCAGAATAAAAGCTTTTCCGAGCTGAACAAACTTTCCCGAGCTGAATCAAAAAGTCAAGCAGAACAAACTTTTTAACTACCTAACCTATGCTTGGGTCACTTTTTCGTTGAGGACTAAAACACACAAAAAAAAGTGACGAGCCAATAAGAAAGAAGGAGGCACAACAAAACAAAAAGGATTTCATGCTCGGATATTCATGGTCGTGGTGGGCTTAATTAATTAAGTCTCACCCATGAAATTTCGCCAAAAGAGAGAAGAGCAACCATTTTCCGAGCTGAAAAGTATGTTCGGCATAATTATAAAAAATGTGCTCCAAGTCACAATCCTTCATTAATTATGTTATGCTCGGGAAATCGTGCTCGCTTAATTAATTAAGACTCATGTATGATTTCATCCGAGCAAAAATCGATCCGAGCATATGGATGACTGGGAACAACTCAGTGCGCGATCTCCTTGTTCTGCGACGATCGCATCATCAGACTTTGCAAACACAAAACGTCATGCTCAGAAGACTCGACCGTGCAACAAAGTAATCTTCTCAAAACATTGTTCTCCTCGTGCGATGATCAAACCACCCATACGAACGACGCGATCATGCACTTGTCCGCATCCGAAACTACCAACAAGAAACTGTTGAATACTTCAAATCCAATTTATGCAGTTAAAGATTCCTCGAAAAACGACCTGGTCCTATGGAAAGTGTCCTAGAACGCGTCTAAACGAAACACATGCAAACTAGGAGCGAACCGAGAAAGAACGTACATAGTTACTAAAGTATTTCGCCGTTGAGCATACGAACTTGTCAACATAGACGAACGAAAAGATTTCAAGAAGTTGGAATGCAACACATTTTGGAGAAGTACTATCACTAAGACGAGATTTCCGAACATCTCGAGAAACATTCGAACTACATGACGGCTTGATCCCCGAAAGGGGTACGTAGGCAGCCGATATCTTGATCGGTTCAGCTGTCCCTCCTTTAAAAAAAGGGGAGGGGGAGTGGGTCCGTATATATCTATACTTCCGCATCAGAATACAGAAATTTTTAAAACATTTTCGAACTCGAAAGCTTTTCGGAAAAAGTTGCTCGGAACATTCAAAACAAATCAGCTAGGAACTTCCGGCAAGTCAGCTAGGAATGTCCGAGCTGTTCGAACAAGTCAGCTTGGAACTTCCGAGCAAGTCAGCTAGCAATTTCCAAGCAAGTCAGCTACGAAAGTCCGAGCAAGTCAGCTAGGAACTTCCGAGAAAGTCAGCTAGGAAAGTCCGAGTTGTTCAACAAATCAGCTAGGAACTTCCAAGCAAGTCGGCTAGGAAAGTCCGAGTTGTTCGAACAAATCAGCTAGGAACTTCTGAGCAAGTCAGCTAGGAAAGTCCCAACCATTCGAACAAGTCAGCTAGGAACTTCCAAGCAAGTCAGCTAGGAAAGTCCGAGCTGTTCAAACACGTCAACTCGGAACTTCCAAACTAACCAGCTAGGAAATTCCAAGCTGACATTCTTTTCGGAAATTTCGAACTAACCAGCTAGGAAATTCCAAGCTGACTACTCTTCTCGGAAATTCTGCGCTAACAAATCCAGGCTTACCAACTTCCTCGGAAATTCCAAACTAACCAGCTAGGAAATTCCGAGCTAACCACTCTTCTTGGAAATTCCGAACTAAACAACTAGGAAAATCCGAACTAACCAGCTTGGAAATTCCGAGCTGACCAATCTTCTCGGAAATTCCGAGCTGACCTCTCTTCTCGAAAATTCAGAGCTGGCCACTCTTCTCAGAAATTCCGAACTAACCAGCATATTATACTCAACCTACGGACCTGTTTTGGTATCAAACTATAGTGAATATCATCTTGGATATACCTAGAGGATATTAGACCAAGATATACTCGGTCGGAATTTTTATAGCGTGCTTTTAAACCTGTGAAGATGTGTAAGGACCATCATCCATATAGAACGTATCGGTTATTTTCTGTAAGGGTTGGGATTGTTCGTATGTTGTGGCCAGCAACATACGAGAAAGAAAATGCTGAGAAAACGTATGTTTACTAACCTTGATGTGAAGGAATATCATAGTGGAATGATTGGTGAATCGAGTTTCTCGCTGGAATGTTAAACAATAGGACGGGCATGAATATCGGTTAGCGGTCTCTATCGCGTATGAATAGATCTCTGAGCAAGCCAGTGATCATTTTTCCGAGCAGAATTGTTAGCTGCCGAGCAATTTGATTGCATCCGAGAAGGATACGCTGTATGATTTGTCGTTGAAAGAAATTATATATGGTTCCGAACAAGACTGGATGCAAAAGGTGTTTGAGAAATTTTTTGCGATTGTGGTAGTTCAGGAATGATTGGATCAATCAACAAGTGATGTATAGGATCATATAGCCAAAGATGAGCAATTTGAAGATGACAAGAACTGATTTGACGTATTTTTTCAAAAAGCCAGATGGAACCTTCAATTTTAGAGGGATGAATGATTATATCCAAACTCTGGTCTTTAGAATCAGTACGTAATCTTGAATGATCCCGACGTCGTAAGGAATCATTCATGAGGTAGTACAAAGGCTGACCGTAAATATTTTTGATTGAGATACTTAATCCAACCCGACTCGTGAACGAAATCATTAAACCGCAATTTGTCGGAAGAGGAATTTATTTAGTGTAATCTTTGTACGTTTATGTTCTTATCAGCAATGAACCTTCATCTTCATTGACTGTGTGAGATCTATCGAGCATAGAAAAGCGATCACTGATCTCCGCTTTGATTTTGGAAGAACCGGAATCATTTGATGCTCGTGGATTCATAATCACTTCACTTTGCATGGTCCCAGACGAGCAGCTAGGGTCCCTGACTGCAAATGCAGTATGTGCGACGATGCTACCACTTACATCATGTCTAATGGCCCAAAGTACAAAATGGGTTGGGCGCCGAGGAGGATCTCAAGACATGTCGCAGTCTGATTTGTGGCCGAGCAGATCCATATGATGAGATGCCGAGTTGGCGAGAAGCAACTTTGCCGAGCAATCCACGATCCCAAGCAGACTAGACTACGCCGAGCAGATCAACCCTTGGTTCCACGATTGTTGGATATGCCGAATGACCGAGAAGAAAAGCATGTTGGGTTGTACGAATCGCTGAGCAGAGAAAACCGCTTCTCGTTGCAAGCTCCCGAGCAGGATTCTCCGATAAGGTTGCGTTTAAGTCGAAGCTTCTAAATTTTTTGAATTTCTGATGCGTGATAACTAGGATTTTGCAATCCTTTGAGGTACCAATTCCTCAAGCTTATCTTGTAGTCTTGAGGTATCGAACCTTTTCGGGATGGATAAAACCAATAAGCACACACTAAACCTCTAGAGTCAAATCACTCAATTAAGTTTTTGGTTTCTAACAATCCTAACGAGAACAATTCAAACAGAAGTAAGTAAAAGGCAAGTAAACGAATGCGAATTCAATCAATGATAAAGATAGGGCATAAGGTCAAGGTCAACGGACAGGTGACTCGGGATGATCAAGGATCCTAATTCAAACTTCAAACAAGCTAACCTCCTAGCAAGGAACACAACGATACGATCAGTTTAATCTCTTAATACTAATCTCTTTACTTAATCCTAATCCAACAGCAAATTCCCATTTGTGAATTAGAATCAAGCAAGCAATCAAACAAGTTCCAAACAACTAACAATCACTCTAAACATACATTCTCATGCGCTAGAATGTGAAAGTTCTATCAAAGCTATGAACAGGAATTTCATCGAACATGTTGTGAACAAGAAATCTTAAGCATTCTAATCAACTTGATCAAGGCTAATTAGACATTAAACACACTTTGACATATGAGATTTTAAACAATCAAGCACTAGAAATCCATTGATCACCCCTAATCAACCTAATCCTACCTAACCCATAAGCCCTATGAAGAACTACTCACCAATCATCATGTGAACAACAAAATCCATAGGGATAGTGTTGATCATTAGAGATTAGAGATTTTGAGGAAGATTAAGAAAAGAAATCACCAAAAAGTACTTAGATTAATCAAAGGAATCAAACTTGTTCTTCCCAAGTGTTTAGACATAAAATAAAGCTTCCCATCCAATAAAAAATAGGTTTTTGGCTTAAATAGTCAATAGGGTGCGAGCCGGGTCAACCCGGAACAAACCGGGTGTTGACCCGGATCCAAGGCAATTTCTGGGACGCGTATCGGTTGGGTCGGTCGATACACCGACCGATACGAGCTCTCGGATTTTTTGTCGAAGGAGCGTATCGGTTGGCTGAACCGATATGCCAACCGATATGGATGCACAAAAATTAATCCGAGAGGTCGTATCGGTTGGCTGGCCGATATGCAACCCGATATGAAGACTGTGTTGAGATGCATCCAGTAAATCAGGCATAACTCTTTACATATAGCTCCGAATGACTTCACACCACCTCCATTAGAAAGCTAACTCAATTTCCCATGATTTGTATTTAGAATCACAGAGCTAAAAGTCAACTTAATATCTTCATATGACTCAATCTTTTAAGCTCATCGGTTTGGTCCTTCATCACCATTTCACTTTCAATCACTCCTTTGGCCTCCAAACTCTTCCAAACATCTTTAGCAACTCCAAGAACCTACAAAACATAAGAAACACTCCAAATGCAAGCCTAGAATGCCTAAACCTAGCTCTAGATGATCCTATACTCTAAACACACCAATGACCAAAGAAATGAAGCTAAAGGAAACTAAAAAGAAGTAAAACATGATCCTAACAATAGCCTAAATGCATGAAAATACAAGTATATCAATTCCCCCAAACTTAAACCTTGCCTGTCCACAAGCAAGCATAAGACTATCAAAGCAAGTTGGGAGAAAGATTTGAAGGCGGGAGCTCATATCCAAAGACAAAACTGAGATCAACAAGTTACAATTCGAGTCAACGTCACCAAGATGCAACCAAGTTAGGCTTACTCCAAAAATTTAGCCATGCTCATCAAGACAAAACTCTTAGCTCAATTCTCAACCTAGACAAGCATTCCTATCAACTAGCTCTTTAACATTCATTAGGTTTTCAAGTGGATCTTACTCGATGCAAGGTGATCAAACTCATTTGGCAAAGGGACAAGGTTTTAAGATTAAAGTGATCTCAATCAAAAGAGGGGTTTATTCCAAAAGCATGAAGGTTCTCTCATAAAGAAGTGAATGAGCTATAGTAAAATACTAAGAGTTAGAGGCAATTCGTGCATACTAGGTTGATTTCCATCTACCCATGCCCCAATTACTTCTTATCCTAATCTAGCCCACCTAAATGGATACTACCCTTGACCAAGGCTATTTTTGCCTCATCCCCTTTTCTCAATCAGATACCTTCCAATCAAACTCCCCAACGATCAATAAAGACTTTTCAAAACAGTGGCAAATCTTTTCTTTTTAACTTAGCTCAAATCTTTCTTTAGCAATGGTCTCTTTTCTTTCTTTAAGGTGAGCCTTTGGCTTCTTTTTATTTCAAAATATGAGACACTTTTCTTTTCTTTAAACACATAAGAGCTTTTCTTCTTTTAAAACACTTTGCCAACAAACATAAGATCCCAACCAAAATCCCTTTCATTCTTTCTTTTCTTTACTCTCTTTCTCCTTTCCCAATTCCTCCCCCAAACTTGGATTCTAGCCTATTGCAAAGCTAAAGGTGCTGAGCTTGCACTATATGGAAATTTCTCCTAGTCGCCTCATACTCAACACTTTTTACCTAGCTCATTCCAAATAGGCCTACCACTCAAGATAGTATTTGTGGCTTGAAAGAAGGGTGGTGAAAGGTATGGAAGTCTATTTGAGCAAGTAGAGAGGGGTAGAAAGGATAAGAATGCTCAAATATTTTAGGGTATCCATGAGTTTAGCACACAGAGCATGAGTAAGATAATTAGATGTCATCATTAAAGTTCTCACTTAGGTAGAGCTAGTGTCAATTCAAAGCCTATTTCAGTTTCAAAGCAAGCAATCCTAGCATGGTTCGTCTTAACTTTCTAGCCTTTCTTGAATTGCAATCTTAGGACAATCAACTAGCTCAAACAACTAGCATAAAGAACAAGTCATCACTCACTCAGTCATACAAGGAATTTCAATCATTGCTCCCTATGCATGCGTCCTATATGATGCAACTAGACTCGATCCTATGATGCAAGTGCAACTACATGCTTTCTTTTTGAAAATTTTGAAATTTTTCGATTTTTTTTTTGGATTTTCTATGCCTTAAGTAAAATGCATGAGACTCAAAGTGAGGAAATCGAAAATAAGAACAAAGAAAACATGATTAGAAACTAGCCTCTTCCCCAAACTTAGTTCACACCGTCTCGGTGGGGAAGCAAGCTCGAGAGAGAGACTCAACAAAAGGAGAAAAAGAAAGAAAAGAAGCTAAAATGCAAGTATGTACAAGTTGGAGTGTTACCTGGTCCAAGAGAAGGCGTATCGGTCGAGTGAACCTGGGCAGTGAGAGCGTATCGGCCTGGCCAACCGATACGCCAGCCGATATGATGTCTCGGATTATTTCTGGGAGGCACGTATCGGCCTGACCAGCCGATATCGTGGCCGATACTGCTTCACTGTTTTCCTTTCGACCACTTCGTCTAAGATGTTTCGGCCCTTTCTTAACGCCAATGAGTCCATAGCTTCACCTATCAACCAAAACCTGATAAAAAACTCAAAGCAAAACGTCAAAGATGACTAGAAAAAGATCAATATGTACAAGGATAAACATGGGAATGTCTCCCAAGTGCGCTTTTGTTTAAAGTCGTTAAGCTCGACTTTCGCTAACCGAGATTTAGGCGGTTGAAGAGTGTGGCCTGCCCTCGAGAGTGATGGCTAGGACCTGAGAAGTCAGCTCACTGAGATTGACTGAGTCGCCTTGGAACCTTGGACTGATCGAATCCTTTACAACCTTTGGAGATATCTTTCTCACCATATCCACAGCCTTCTCTTTGGGAGCTTTTTCCTTATCGATGCTCAGCTTCTTCGAAGAGATGGATCCAACAAACTCAGTCCTTATGGTCATGGGAGGAGTTCTAATAGCTCTATCCACTCCCTTCTTTTGAGCACGTCCCATGTGCTCACTCCATGATCCATAAGTGGTGTGTTTAGGCCAAACTTCCTTGCCTACATTTGCAAACAGCCTTGCCTCCTCTAACACATCATCCTCATTTGGAAAGAGGATGACACCACAAGTGTGAAGAGATGTGCTCCTCAGAGGATAGCAAGCCTTGGTGTCAACATTATTCAGCACAACACGTTTCTTTTTGAAGTCCATACAAGCTCCAGTGGTGTTGAGGAAAGAGGTACCAAGTAAGAGAGGTAGTTGGGTACTCTTCTTCATCTTCATGACAATAACGTCAGTTGGGATAGTGCACTCACCAATCTTCAGTGGATAGTCCTTGATCATTCCCATTGGAGTTTTTGAGTAAGAGTCTCCAAATGTAATAGACGATGGGTACCTTTCCATGCTCTTAATCCCAAGAGATTCCACCATGTCAAGAGATATCACACTCACAGTAGAGCCGGAATCACACAATGCATCCGTAATCTCTAAGTCTCCCAAAGTAAAACTGATTGTAAATTTACCCGGATTGCCAAGCTTAGGAAGCACTTTTGGTGCTGTTTGGACAGTAGGCACAATATCTTCAGCAAAATTATCAGTAGCACTCATCATCGTAGCTGGTGCAACATAGGAAGGCTTAACTACAGTGGCCTTCATCTCCTTGAGAGGGACATGTGCAGCCGGATGGAGTTCATAACCATAGAGAAGTGCTTCTATCTCATCAACCTCTCGCTCATAATCTGATTTCTCATGATCAACAGTAGAGAAGATTGCATTGCAGTAGTCTTTCGGGTTTTTCTCCGGGTTTCCAGGCAAGGTACCGGTAGGTCTAGAAGTGTAAGCGTGCATGTTTTCAACATTGATCAAGCGAGAGATCAAATGCTGCAACTCATTCTTTAAGTTCTTCACTTCCAATGCCCCACTAGCTTGTCCTTGGATGAGTTGTTGCATCATGCCCTTTAACTCATTACCCAAACCCAAAGAGGAAGAAGCTTGTGGCTGTTGTTGCCCAAAACCGGGTGGAGGGTATTGCTGCTTGGGAACATAGCCTTGTTGTCCTTGAGGCTGAGGCTGAGAGACAAACCCTTGCTGGTTTGTGTATGGAACAAAAGGCTTTTGCTGCTGAGGAAAGCCTTGCTGCCCTTGTTGATGAGCTTGTCCTTGAGATGGAGCTTGAGGATAGACTTGGTCTTGAGGATTGGCTACATTGGGATTGCGGTATGAAAAGTTTGGGTGGTTTCGATAGTTTTGGTTGAAGCCCTTATTGAAACCACCTTGTCCAGCAATGAAGTTAATCTCTTCTTGTGTCAAATCCTCATCATCATCATAAAGCTGTGGCATAGAATCCTCATAGTGTCCCACAAAGCTGATGTTCTTTTGGCCAATGGAGATCATCTTGTCTAACTTCTCATTCAAAGCTTTGATTTCCTTTTCAGACTTCTCATCCGTGGAAGATGATCCTCTATTGGTGCGCTCATAGTCCTCATTGTAGTTACCATCACTCGTTGCAAGATTTTCAATCAGCTCCATAGCTGCATCTACTCCCTTGCCTAGGAAGTGTCCATTGCTGCAAGAATCTAGCATTGCCCTCATTCTAGGAAGCACTCCACGGTAGAGGTTGCTGAGTAATGTTTCCTTGGTGAAACCATGGTGGGGGCACTGAGTAGTGAGCTTATTGAACCTCTCCCAAGCTTCAGCAAAGCTCTCATTGTTGCGTTGCACAAACCCGGATAGCTCACTGCGAAAACGGGCGGTCCTGGTAGTTGAGAAGAACTTCTTCAGGAAAGCTTTCTTGAGGTCTCCCCAAGTAGTGATGGATCCTGGTGGGATGGTGCTTTCCCAATCCTTGGCTCTATCTGCCAAAGAGAAGACAAAGAGACGCATCTTCAAACCATCGTCAGTCACACCATTCAACCTTGTAGTAGCGCATATCTTGTCAAAAGTGTCCAAGTGTTGCAACGGGTCTTCAGATGCTAGCCCATGAAATTGATTGTTCTGCACCATGTTCATCACCATAGCCCGGATTTCAAAGTTGTTGTTGTTCACCGGTGGTGGAATGATCCCATGCCGGTTCGCATTTGTGTCCGGTGTGTCTCCATCACCAATGGCCCTAGCTGGCCTCTCTTGCTGCTGTTGTTGTTGATCTTGATGATTATCCATAACTTGTTGCTCAACACTCTCAAAGTCTTGTATATCTTCAACAGTTGGTTCCAACCCAATTCTCTCAACGTTAACAGCTTGTTCTTGTGCTCGTCGTTCCCTTGCTAATCTCCTCTCGTGTGCTTTGATGTCGTAAACTCTTGCAACTAAGTTTGTAGTCCCTTTGCTGCGCAAGTTCATACACCTAGCATCAAATAGAGGGAAAGTAGCAAATTAGTAACAATAACTTGAACTAAAAAGGAATAGAAAACGAATTGATATATCCAGAATCCCAAAATGGCAACGGCGCCAAATTGATAACTAGGATTTTGCAATCCTTTGAGGTACCAATTCCTCAAGCTTATCGTGTAGTCTTGAGGTATCGAACCTTTTCGGGATGGATAAAACCAATAAGCACACACTAAACCTCTAGAGTCAAATCACTCAATTAAGTTTTTGGTTTCTAACAATCCTAACGAGAACAATTCAAACAGAAGTAAGTAAAAGGCAAGTAAACGAATGCGAATTCAATCAATGATAAAGATAGGGCATAAGGTCAAGGTCAACGGACAGGTGACTCGGGATGATCAAGGATCCTAATTCAAACTTCAAACAAGCTAACCTCCTAGCAAGGAACACAACGATACGATCAGTTTAATCTCTTAATACTAATCTCTTTACTTAATCCTAATCCAAGAGCAAATTCCCATTTGTGAATTAGAATCAAGCAAGCAATCAAACAAGTTCCAAACAACTAACAATCACTCTAAACATACATTCTCATGCGCTAGAATGTGAAAGTTCTATCAAAGCTATGAACAGGAATTTCATCGAACATGTTGTGAACAAGAAATCTTAAGCATTCTAATCAACTTGATCAAGGCTAATTAGACATTAAACACACTTTGACATATGAGATTTTAAACAATCAAGCACTAGAAATCCATTGATCACCCCTAATCAACCTAATCCTACCTAACCCATAAGCCCTATGAAGAACTACTCACCAATCATCATGTGAACAACAAAATCCATAGGGATAGTGTTGATCATTAGAGATTAGAGATTTTGAGGAAGATTAAGAAAAGAAATCACCAAAAAGTACTTAGATTAATCAAAGGAATCAAACTTGTTCTTCCCAAGTGTTTAGAACATAAAATAAAGCTTCACATCCAATAAAAAATAGGTTTTTGGCTTAAATAGTCAATAGGGTGCGAGCCGGGTCAACCCGGAACAAACCGGGTGTTGACCCGGATCCAAGGCAATTTCTGGGACGCGTATCGGTTGGGTCGGTCGATACACCGACCGATACGAGCTCTCGGATTTTCTGTCGAAGGAGCGTATCGGTTGGCTGGCCGATATGCAACCCGATATGACGACTGTGTTGAGATGCATCCAGTAAATCAGGCATAACTCTTTACATATAGCTCCGAATGACTTCACACCACCTCCATTAGAAAGCTAACTCAATTTCCCATGATTTGTATTTAGAATCCCAGAGCTAAAAGTCAACGTAATATCTTCATATGACTCAATCTTTCAAGCTCATCGGTTTGGTCCTTCATCACCATTTCACTTGCAATCACTCCTTTGGCCTCCAAACTCTTCCAAACATGTTTATCAACTCCAAGAACCTACAAAACATAAGAAACACTCCAAATGCAAGCCTAGAATGCCTAAACCTAGCTCTAGATGATCCTATACTCTAAACACACCAATGACCAAAGAAATGAAGCCAAAGGAAACTAAAAAGAAGTAAAACATGATTCTAGCAATAACCTAAATGCATGAAAATACAAGTATATCAATGCGGAAGTATAGTTATATACGGAAGGGGGGGGGATGAACTAACCAAAAGATCGGCTGCTTACGTACCACTTTCTGGGATCAAGCCATCCCGTAGTTCAAGTTGTTTCTCTTTTTTGGACGTTTGGAAGTCTCGGCTTAGTATTACTTCTTTAGATGCATCGCGCACCATCATCTTAGAATTCTGACGTTGTCCATGTTGGCGAGTTCGGATATTCCAAGGCGAACCTCTTTGGTAATTTTGTATGGTCCTTCCTAGTTTGGCCATGGTTTGCTTGCTATCAGTTGGCACCATACTTTTCGTAATACCAACTCGCCTTCGAGAATTATTTGTCCGACGAGACTAATGGACTCCTTCTAATTCATTATCCTGTTGATTGCGTTCATTGTTGTGGGGGTAGTGTGAAGTAGATTTTCCCCGAATACCCCAAATCTTCCTTATTCAACGAGGTATCAGAAACTTTAGGCATAGATGATAAGCTGATGGAAGGGCTCTTTGTCACCCCTCCAGCTTGCACTGGAAACTTAATCATCCCGTGAGTCATTGTTGCGCCTCCAGTGAATCATGTTAATGGTGTTAGGACAGGCGATACTGTTGGATTATTTGTGTTCATGGTTTAATTCATCAGATTACAACCTAGCACATAATCAACTAGGATCTAGGTGATTTGCAGTTGAATCATAAACAGATCAGAATCATTACCTTATGATTGCAGCGGATTGATCAAAGGAATGAAGAGATCACAGAGAGCTGATGATAACCGGCTCCTCCTAGGTATCCACACGCTTACAAGCTACTGGATCAGGCTGCTAGACCAAGTTGGAATCAACAGAGAGAGAGAGAGGACGGCTGAGGCAAAAATCGCAGAGCCTTAGGCTAAGTGGCGCCTCCCTCTTCCTTATATGGGCCCAAGGAATTAACCTAATGGCCTATTGAGATTTTGGGCCCAAGGCCCAAATCAGACAAAAAGACTGTATTTTGTCTGGCCCAATTCTCTGTACAAATACAGTAAATGCCTTGCATCTTACCGTATTAATTTCATTTTAACTTTCCCGTTAGCTATGGTGTGTGACCCTTTGGGATCATACAATACTGGTAATAAGTCCTAAACTTATAGATCAAGAGCGGACTCTAGCAAGTCATCATGATCACCCAGTATTTATGACTTATGTCTGATCTCGACACTTATCATACTTTCTAGAGATAGTACGGTAGATTTCAGGACATTCCCAACAATCTCCCACTTGTACTGGAATCCTACATTCCCTAATCCTTTTGTCTCAATATCTCGATCTGGCATAAGGCAAGATGTGTGTCATCCTTATATAGCCAGACCATGTTCATCGGACCAGATTTGATACTGACAATGCAAACGACTTGGGCAAGTCCGTTTGGGAGTGGCCACTCTCTTACCAGCTATCAAGTCTCCGATTGGCCTAGAGATATTACCTCCGTTAAACGGCAGGGACAAATCCCATCTTGTTCCATCACTATGAACTACACACTTCATAATACACCCAACCAAGGTCCTTATAGCTCCCAGTTACGAAACAGCGTTAGACAATGATCAAAGCGCATCAATCCATGTGCAGCCACATGCATGCGAACTCAGGTCTAAGGACTATACTCTATAGTCGTATATGAGAACCTCTTATGACACATATATTAATATCTTGTAGAGTTCTCATCAGCGGGCCATGTCCGGTCATATTCTCCCCTACATATACCTATGTGTCGACTTTGATGCCGCGCATCTATGACCCCTCGAAACTTGGTCATAAGTCTCAACACACTCTAGTCTCAAATGGTTGTTGGTGTTCCAATTTCAACAACCTTCGACTATGGACACTATGATTTATGTCATTTCGTTAAACATGGGGTTTCAGGATCAAGTCTACTCATGTACTTCGATGGCCCATATATAATGACATGAATCATTTTGGAACGATTATTTATATCACAGTTAAAATAATCCAGAAATCATAGATTTCATAAACATAAAATATTATGTTTACATGAACCTTTCAAAACAACTAAATAAAGCCCTTTACAAACTCCCACTGAAATTAAGACTACATCTTAATTTCTCTTATCCTACAGCTACAGTCCGCGACTCGTGCTTAGGTCTAAGGAGTGGCTTCGTTAATAGATTAGCAACGTTCTCATTTGTTGAAACTTGCTGATCTACTTAACACCTCTGTCATTTATCTCACGGAATAGGTTATACCTACCCTCAAGGTGTTTGACCTCTGATGTGCAGCTAGTCTCATCTATGCTGGCAATCACATCAAGTTCAGTGATGAACTCTTCTTTCCAAACAACCTCTTTCGCCGCTACCCAAGCTGCGAAATGTTCAGCTTAAGTCATGGAGTCAGCAACAGTGCCTTGCACCGCCAGACAGACACAAGATATAACCGGACTTTGACCGGAAATCATCTTTGTCTGTTGGAAACTTGCCTTTCAGACTCTACCGACTTGTAGCACCTCACTTTCTCCGTAAATCAAGAACTTATCCTAAGTATTTTCCAAATACTTGAGGATATTCATTACGTCTATCCAGTGATTCTTTGCTGGATTTGACTGGTCTTTACTTGTCTTGCTTAACATTAAAGCAATATCAAAACAAGTACGTGTCATGGCATACATGATAGATCCAATTGCCGACGCATATGGAATCTCATCCATGCATTCAAGCTCAGCAGTTATCGTAGGACACTGTTTCTTGCTTAACGTAATGCCATGTGACATTGGCATAAAACCCTTCTTGGAATGCTGAAAACGTGTAGGACTTTGTCAATATAAGAATCCTGACTTTGTCCTATCAGCTCTTTTGGATCTCTATCTTTTGATCCAAAATCCAAGAACATACGTGGCTTTACCCATGTCAATCATAAAAACAACTCCCAAGCCAGTCCTTTACCGACTGCAGCATTGGAACGTTATTTCCGAGAATCAGTATGTCATCGACATACACTATGAGAAATGCAACATCGCTCCCACTTATCTATTAGTAAACGCACAGTTCCACTTCGTTCCTGTTCAAGTCAAAACCTTGACTACTTCAACAGAACGAAGATTCCAACTCCGATATGCTTGCTTCTATCCATGAATGGATCGATGAAGCTAACTTACATACAGTATAATTTTCGGAGTCCGGGCTCACTTTCGCTTCTGTGAATTTCGCAGGTTCGTCACTTTCAATGATCATCAGATCATGGCAATTAATCACGAGAAATCACTCTCGGATTAGTGACGGATTCATTCAGATCTGCGAACTTCAGGCTCTACAGGTGTAGATTCTACAGAAATCTGTAAATCCATCCGCTGCTCTCCCTCAACAGGTTGAGCAGCCTCCTGTATTTCTCGAATTTCTTCGAGTTATACTTTTACTCCCACTGTTCTTCTTGGAAAGTAACTTTCCTTTTAGAAAACAGAATTCCGAACAACCTAACTTCGTTTTCGGAATGGACGTAAAAAGTAACAAGCCTTGGTTTCCCTAGGACAACCAGTGAAGTAGCACAACTACAAATACTCAGTAAAGACGAATTTGGATCATTTCCAGTCCACATTTATGTGGTGTCTTTCAACTGATATTGGTGGAACTATTTCAGCGTAAACTTAGATATTTCTAGAGCGTTATTCTTAAAGAATATCATGGAAGATTCGTGTGACTCATCTTTAATCATTTCTAATAAGATCTGATTCTTTCTCACAGAAACACCTCCAGGTTTTCAGGAGAAATGAGCTGTGAAACGACTTCACACTCATTCAGATGATCACACCATCAATGACTTAAGTATTCTCACTCGTGATCTAATCCAGAGTCTCAATACTTCTGTCACTCAGATTCTATACCTCATTCTGGAACTCTTTCGACCATTTCAAAGAATTCTGACTCGTGTCTCATCAAATGAACACAGTCATACTCACTGAAGTAATCAGTAAAGATAATGAAGTACAGGAAATTTTCTCTGGCATTACTGCTCATCGGGCCACATACATGAGTATGTTCAAGGTCCAATAAGTCTTTGGGCTTTTCTCTAGCTCGGCTAAGATGGGCCCTTTGTCTTTTGGTCCAGTAAGCAGAATTCAAGTCTCATAAGATATCCGATCAAATGAGCCCAAAAGTCCATAACTATGGGGTTTCTGAATCCGACTTACTCTATGTGACCAAAACATTTACGCCAAGAAAGATCAGGTTTAATTCATCAGATTTAAACCAATTCGGTATTTATGTTACATTTAGGCACTCTTTGGTTTTAGATATAAAACCCATTCCTTGAATAGGGTGCTACAATCAATATTTCATTGAGATCAAAAGAACAAAACTTGTCTTTTATCAAAATGAAAAACATTCAAATCCTTACAAGAAAATGAAAGACAACTCTGCTTAAAGCAGGTACATTGTAGAAATTACTTAATACAAAACCAAGCCTCAAAGGCATCTACAAGTGAAAACCCTACGGCTGAGGCAGCATCCATAGCTCCTTCCAGACATGCAGTTCCACTTGTCCTTCCTTCAACGTTCTACTGTTGCTTAGGCTCTGCATATTATAACAAATATCAGTGCCACAACCAGTATCCAATACCTATAAGGTAGAACTTGAAGTAATAACATGAATACCTGAGGAAGTAGTCTCATACATCAACTTCAACTCCTCATAATCTTCCATGAATTTAATGCAATCTCTCTTCCAATGCCCAGTCTCTTTACAGTAGCAGCACTTACCAACGTAAGATGTATCTGACTCGGGCTCAGAAGACACAGGCTTGCCATGATTCATAATCTGGACAACTTTGTCTTCACCCTTGTCAGCACTAGGTTTAGTAAACCTACCCTTCTCCATTATGAGATTATACAGGGTATTCTTCACGTTTGGCTCAACTGTCTTGAGCATATCATGCAGTTCAGTCAGCGTCTTCGTTAAGCCTTTCTTGATATAGTTCCTTTTGAACTTATCATAGCTTGACGGCAGTGACTGCAGAATGATCTCAGTTGCCAATTCTTGGCTAACTGGATAATCCAGTTTCCTCAGGTTATCAATGTAACCCATCATTTTACTGACATGAGGACTCACTGGATGATCATTTGGTAGCTTGCAGCTAGTGAGAGACTTAACCAACTGGTATCTCTCCACTCTTACCTGCTCCTGAAATTTCAATTTCAGGCTGCTGATCATCTCTATTGGCGACTCCATGTTCTCATATTGCTTCAGCAAATCTGAGTCCATGGTAGCCAATATCAGACCACGCACATCTACCGCATCATTATAATGCTTATTCCAAGCATCATATACTGCATGAGAGGCATTGGACCCGATCCTCTCGGGGAGAGCTCTCTCAAGGACATAGTCCTTTCTCTCCTGCCTGAGGACTAGCCTCAGGTTCCGCGACCAAGTCAAGAAATTTGATCCGTTCAGTTTGTCCATCTCAAGGACAGACCGGATCGAGAAAGTGTTTTGATTGTTTGTGCTAGTCATAACTGAAATTTAGAGATAAATAGAGTTTTAGTTATTCAGTTCATAAAAGAGTAATCTTAATAACTTATAAGAAAACTCGCATTGCATTCAAAATTTCTTTGTTTAACCTCATAAGAATGCAATGATTCCGAGACCCATGTTCAGCAAAATCCAAAGTGGGCCACTGGCCGTCACCCAGAAGTAGTTTTACTTGGTAAGCATACACACAGCTAGTTATATCCAATAACTCTCGGTTGTGAATTGGGCCCAAGGCCCAATACACCAGATGTCTCAAGGCCCGGGACTCCCGATGGCCCAGTCAAGGAAACCAATCTCTTACAGCCAAATAATCATTAAAGTCTGGGACTCCCAATGAAATTAGTGACTATATACTACTTTACTTACGCAAAAACAGACACCTCACACTGTAAGCCATATCTGTAATTGAATAAGCGTTAAGTAGCTGACAAGATTGGGCAAGACATCCAAGCTTGATATTGTTTTTGAGGATTTTAGGTTTCAATAGATTTCCTCCCAAAATAGAAGATTACTATTTTGGGAAACTTTCCATTTCAGGTAACTTACTAAATGTGGAAACTTTCTATTTAGGGAAACCTACTATTTTTAGAAACTTTCTAAATCGGAAACATACTATTTTTAGAAGTTTCCTTTTCATGCCAAAATTAGAAACTTCTAATATTAGAAGCTCTCTAATTTAATGTTTTATTAAAGTTTTCGGTTGGGTCACAAATTATAGGTCCAATTCTTGGCCCAAGACCACAGAATTCCAATTGGCCCAATAATTTGACATAACCGAGTCGGTTCATTAATTCTGGTCCAAGACCAAATTAACTACTAAATCCAACTGGTTATTTACTAAACCAGACCAGCTCTAAATTATTTGGTCCAACCAAATCAAACTTAGACCAGCCTTCGGTTTAGGTTAAAATTCAATTTTGAATTTAAATCCGGTCTAACCAGAAATTAAATAATACCAATTGTATTAAATAATTTCCAGCAAACCGCGATTTGGGTTAACCGCTTGAACCACCAATTAAATTGGATCGGTTCGGTTAAGTCCAAAATCAGGAAGAAACACCTTGTGTTTTAGCCAATTTTGACCTAACTTGCGGTTTTGGCTAAAGCAGACAATGAACCACAATCGGTTTGATCGGTTCATTGTCGCGGGTTTGGGAAAAACGAACCACAATTATCAAGGCTTTGAATTGTTTTTGTCTTTAGCTTAAAAACAAAAAACTTGATCGCCAACCTGACTTTTCTTAAATTGAACAATTACTTATTCATACGATCATGAGATCATCAATCGCTAACCAATTCAATAATTGATCATGACATCACTTGAAGACAAAAACGATTTTTTCCTTTTTCCAATTCAACAATCGATTCACTTAATTCAATAATTGATTTTGACTTTTCCAAATCGTTTTATGCTATTCACTTTACGATCATGACAATAACAAACCAATCAAATCGTTTCTCTATTATGAAACAAAGTCAACAAGCGATTGTTTATAGGTTTAATTATCGATTATCATAAAGCAAAGTTAACGATTCTTATTAAAAAAACGATATCGACATATAATCGTTTTCTTATTTCTAGGTTTTCCAAGTTTCAATCAATTTTACTCATTAAAATCGATTCATCAAACTAATACACAACCTAGTATGATCCAAAAGGCAAAAACCTAACGACCTAGGCTCTGATACCACTGTTGGATTATTTGTGTTCATGGTTTAATTCATCAGATTACAACCTAGCACATAATCAACTAGGATCTAGGTGATTTGCAGTTGAATCATAAACAGATCATAATCATTACCTTATGATTGCAGCGGATTGATCAAAGGAATGAAGAGATCACAGAGAGCTGATGATAACCGGCTCCTCCTAGGTATCCACACGCTTACAAGCTACTGGATCAGGCTGCTAGACCAAGTTGGAATCAACAGAGAGAGAGAGAGGACGACTGAGGCAAAAATCGCAGAGCCTTAGGCTAAGTGGCGCCTCCCTCTTCCTTATATGGGCCCAAGGAATTAACCTAATGGCCTATTGGGATTTTGGGCCCAAGGCCCAAATCAGACAAAAAGACTGTATTTTGTCTGGCCCAATTCTCTGTACAAATACAGTAAATGCCTTGCATCTTACCGTATTAATTCCATTTTAACTTTCCCGTTAGCTATGGTGTGTGACCCTTTGGGATCATACAATACTGGTAATAAGTCCTAAACTTATAGATCAAAAGCGGACTCTAGCAAGTCATCATGATCACCCAGTATTTATGACTTATGTCTGATCTCGACACTTATCATACTTTCTAGAGATAGTACGGTAGATTTCAGGACATTCCCAACAGATACTTCGGAAAATATGGTGTTCATCTTCTTTAGAGTGTCGCAGAAGATTGTGTCAACGGAACTTCCTGTATCCTCAGTATGTCACGCGATCTGCGATGATTAGCTTGATGACAAGGGGATCGTTGTGCGGTGGATTGGTTCCTGAAGTTTCGCTATCCTTGAACGTTATCACATTTTTGGGGATTTGTGAGGGTATTAGCCAGCACACGCTCCTCCATGCTTGCCTTTGATAAGCATTAATCAAAGATACTTTGTCTTGGCAGTATTGTGATCCTACAATGATCATGTTTATCCTTTGTCGACCACTTGCTTAGGATCTTCATCATTTCTTCTCCTCCGCCTATTATTTCTTGTTTTTGCTCGTCCTCTCGAGGAGCTTGCTCTTGCTCGTCTTGATTTTGCTCGTCACCTTGATTTGTCTCGCCTGGCCCGTCTTTGGTCTCGTTTTCCTTTGTCTTTAACACTTATCACATTGCCGAGCTCTTTGGCCACAAATTTTGCCGCGAGCTTAATGCCCAGTCTGCGGCAGTCGGCAGTGTGATGGCCGCATCTTTGGGGATGCTTGCAGAATGCCTTTTCGTCTTGCGAGTTAAAGTTTCACTTACATGTTTTCCATGGTAATTTTCCTCGTCCGACTGACCCGCTTCCTCGTTCTTTCTAGCCGACTTGATAGTTGTGTGATCGGCTTGAGATTTAGTGTCGCACATGACTGCTTGATTTTGAACTTCTTTTGTCGTTGCCTGCACCAGTGTGTGGATGGGCATCTTTTCTTGACTGCCTTGTTGACTTATGAATTTGGGATAAGACTTTCATTTGTTCTTCATTGACTACGAAATGCAATGCCCGATGCAAAGCATCCGATATCGTTTGAGGTTTGTTCAGTGAGGCTTTCTTTCTGAAATCCGACTCGTACTACAACACTTTCTATAATGCGTTAATGTCAGCTTTGTCTCTTAAGTCTTCAATCCTAAAAACCATCTTCTTTAATCTTCCGATAAAGTTTCTTAGGATTTCGTTCGGACCTTGATACATTGACCACAAATCAACGTTAGAAGTATCACGATCCATGAATATTGAATACTGCTTCATGAATGCCGAGGATAACTGTCAGAAACTGCTGATAGAGTTTTGTTCTAGCCTTGAGAACCACTTGAGGGCGGCTCCTTTTTGGTGCTCTACTAGCAGGAGGCAGGAACCATTGTCTCTCTCCCATTCCTTTAGATTGGCTCTTCCCATCGCTATGTGGAAGGCCATCGTATGAGCTTTTGGATTGGAAGTTCCTTTGTAAAGGGATCCTGACTTTTCCTTGCTCAGAGATCTTTGTTTCAGTGATTTGAGCCGTGAATGGTGTCTTTTGTGTTTCCTCCAAGACACGGTCGATCTCAGCTGCTGCGCTCATTTCTTTGTGAATTTGTGACCGTACAACTTTCATTTATGCAGCAGGTAGCACGAGTATGGCTCTAAGCTCGTTGAGTTTATAGCGGCTTGCTACTACTAGCCCTTCAACTGACTTGTTTTATTCAGCTTGTAGGACGTTCTTCTTCCTTTGTAAGCTCATTTTCGTTTCGTTCAGGATTGAATCGATCTGTTCTTATCCTTTATTCGTCATCACCAAATTGTTGTTCAGTTTGGTTTTCGGGTAAGGTCTTATATTTGTATCCGCAATATTTTTCGTCGAAGTCGATAGCCTTTGTATGCCTTCTCGGTCGGATCAGTGGTGGCTGATCCGTTATTTTGGATCTGACCATTGGAGGGGTCCGCTCGTTTGCGAGGCCTGGTAATTGTTGCGTGGGTTTCTCGTTAAGCTGCCAAGCATTGAGAAGTCAAGTCACGTACGCTCAGTTGTGGAGAAGTTCACCGCTTATGTGCTCCTTGCTTGGTATTCTTTTTTGAGCCTTTCCACTTGCTTGGTGAGCGCTCTATTCACCTTTTTCTGATCCTGATTTTTCTGTATCAATACTGCTATCATCTCCTTTAATTCGGTCAGCATCGCCTCAGATGTTGTATCTGCCGTGGTTACGTTTATAGCAATGTTGTGTGCCGCGGTGTTGCCTGTTGTGATGTTGTCTGTGGCGGTATTATTTGTTGTGTTGTTTTTTGTTGTATCGCCGATCGCAAGTTGGTGAACTATTTTGTCTCCGTCAGTCGCCATCTCTTCGGATATGTTGATTGGTAGTTTTGTGTAAGAAAAATTCGTATTCCCCACAGAAGGCGCCAAACTCTGAGAGTTGGAACTTGCACGGTCAATTCTTGTAGGGTTTTAACTTTTAGGGAACAGAAGATACTAAGTAAACAAAACGAAAATAGATACGGATAATAGTTTTATTGATTGTTTGACGGAAAAAGGGATTACAAAAAGTGTAAGAGCAAAGAAAAGTATAAGTGTTTCTGCTAGGGCTTTCAGTGTGTATAGATCGTAATAATTCCATTGTCTTTTATAGTCGTGGCAAGTAGATTGAAAGACATTCTCCATCAAATTTTTTGGAGATCTAGTCATCGAATCTTCCATTTTTTTTTTTAGATTTACTTTTCTATTCGGATTTTCATCTTCTTGCTCGGATTTATCTTCCTCTTTTCTTGCTCGGATTTATCTTCCCATTTCGTATTTATAATTCAGATGGGCCGAAAAGACGATCCAAGTCCGTTAAGTATATATCTTCTTAGTTCGGCCCAAAGTCTATAGAATATGAATCTCGCGAGTATGGCCCAAATCTGTGTTTCGTATAACTTATTTTGGTAATTCTGTCAACTTTAGTAGTTATGAGTATGTATAAGTTGTTGGTATGAAGATGGGTTACGACTAATCATGCATTCGAAGGAAGATATCGACAAGCGCTTGAGCAACTAGTCCGAGTAGCGCTCCCTTCTAGGATCGTCCGAGCAGCGCTCCCTTCTCGGACTGTCCGAACAGCTGGCCATGCTCTGTTCGAGTGTCTGACCATGTTTTGATCTTCCAAGCAATTAGATTTCCGAGCATGGGTCGTCCGATCAGTTGATTAACTTGGGCTATCTGAGTATCCGAGCATGTCCATGGACTTTGATGAGTGGTAAGCATGTCCAAGTGATTCTTCCGAACATTTTGGTTGCTCAAAAGTTTGTCTAAGTGGTTTTATACGACATATTATTTATATGAAACATAGTTATGTCTGATCACTTAGTCCACTTTTGACTATTGATATCATCGGGAGGGGGGGGGGGGGAGGGAGGGGATTTCGACTTTAACATAATCAACTAAAATTACCTTGGATTTTATGCTGTTGACAAAAAAAGTAAAAATTGTTATAACCTATCAACTCAAAAATGGTAGTAAATTATTTGCTTGTCATCTCCATACAAAAAACAATTAAGGAGATCTAAGTGTTTCTGATCTCCAACTTGCACTAAACGATTTGAACCTTTAAAAAATAAAAACAGCAATTTGGAATCAACTAAAATTAAACTAATCATCACATACTGTTTATGGGCTAATGGTTAATCAATGCATATTAAAATGTAAGATTTTTTTAATGAATGGCATAAAAAACAATGTAATATTAATATTTAAACGGAATAAATATTGAATTAAAAGCTTACTAAAATAAACAAAAATAATAAAAATAATGTAAACATGATTATATTGGAAAGAATTTATTTATTTTTGTTTTAAATAATCAATATATACAATAAAATTAAAGTATCAACAATTTTTTTTAATATGTATAACAACCGTAACTAAAAGAATGACATATTTAATTAAGAAAAATAATTAATTCATAAATAGATTGATATAAAATTTTTATAAATAAGAGAATTTTTATCTTCCGTAATTCTGATATTGTTAAGAATTAAAAAGGTTGAAGAGAATATTAAAGAAATGTAATTTATTAAAATTAAATGTTATTCAAAATTTTATTTTTGTTAAACTTAAAATTTGGAAATTAAAGATTTATAGGATTTTAAAATCAAGATATATAATTTTCATAAGTAAGAGTATTTTTATTTCTTATAATTCAGATATGGTTAAGATTTAAAAGATTGAACAGAATATTATGGAAAAGCCATTTATAGAAATTAAATGTACGTCATCGTCTATGAGATACATTGCTGCCATTACTGCTCGATCTCATCCCAAACCTTCGGAATTCTTCTAGTCTCAATTGGTCTCGCCGTCATTTCGTTCAATTATGCTAGAAAATAAAATGAAAAAAGAAAAAATAAGGAAAACACTAAACTTACTTTCTGAACGGGTGCACCTATGCTCTACGCCAAAATCTAAAGTGTGATATACTCATTGAGATTTAGAATTATTGATAGACTTGGAGCACCTATAACATGAAACATTGACGAATACTAAATTCAAAAGAACATATATTTATTGGCCTACACTACGAATCAACTCCTTAGCGATGCTAAACATGAATAAACTTTTAAATCGGAACTTTAGTTTACATAGAAAACAATGGAAGAGATGAATTATCTTGGATGATTTGTTTTGTCAAAAGTAATATTAGGTTGTGAAAACAATCAAGTCTGAGCAACAACTTAAAAACCGATGCAACAAAAAAAAAAACTTAAAACCTTGCATAAACATAGCACTTAGAATTTAAAAAATACAAACAAAAGCCATAAATTCACTTAAAAACCAAATTCCTACTACGATTGCTTCACACACATGATAATATTTCCATCTCTTGACTTCAACATATATTATATAAAATAAACAATTCACATTCATCGTCGGCGTCTTATTATGATACAAATAACATATTCGGAACAACCCTTATTCATACTATCATGATTTATGGGATTAATCGTACATCGTGGCAATAACATTTACTTGGACTTTTTTGAACTCAAGGATTCAACCGGAAATATTAGAGAAAATCGTACAACGTTTTTAGCACCTCACAACATTGACAAACCTCGAGATTATCGAGCTTCTTATTCATGCGACTAAGAATCAAGCTAACTAACAAAACAAACATAAAAATATATTATGGATCGAGAAGAATAAAATAATTGAAATGATAATGGATCATCTGATTAAACACTTAATCGTCAGAAACATATACTGCCACCGAATAAGATAAAAACCTAGATGAAACTTCTTGAAAAATGGATGCAAATGATTAGGTATTTAGGCTACCAAAGCAATCATATATAGGGATTTCAGTTAATACTAATAATCTTCTATTAGAATATTAGAATAGTCTATAGTATATGTTAATCAATCGAAATTATTAAGATATTCAAACAGATATTCTGATATATTTTCGGAAACATAATAAATGCTACAAAATTTATTAATAATGGTATTCACCGTAATTAAGTCCAAGGTTAAACCCATTAATATATTTTGGGTATTTCACGTCATCATTCCACGTCAATATTTTTCCCAAACTCACTCTCGTGTTGACATATTAACTTTTTTTTTTTTGACAACAATTGCAAAGAGAACCTAATTATCTAAATCCCATGCTGGTAGTTCCGGCCCAACATGAAAGCTCCATGACTGTCTTAGACGTGCACGTCGTGCTAGTCCATCTGCTGTCATATTGTTTGCTCGAGATATGTGCTTGATCTTGAAAGATGAGAAGAATTCCTTCTTTTGATCAAACTCTTCAATGTATCTTATGAAGGCAGGCCATTCATCTGGTTCCGACACAATCTCAACCAGGTCTGAACAGTCAGTTGCAAATGTGATATGAGGTTGCTGTAAAGACTTCATACAATCCATAGCCCAGATTAGTGCTTCGAATTCCGCATGAAGGGGTGTCTGACTTTGTCTCACGTTCCTTGCTCCCATCATAATATTTACTCCACCTTCATAACAACTATACCACCCTTGACCTATAGTCAGTGACCCTTCTTTCCATGAGGCATCTATAAAACACCATTGACCAGAGTATGTCGAATCATTTCCAGTTGGTCGTAAACCAATATGCTCGGTTTCAATCTCCTTGACAGCCAGCATTTGCGCCTCTTCCCATAAGTTTGATTCCATTTCTGCCAGTTTGACCGTGTCCGGGGGACTTTTATCAATTTGGCTATATACCATATCATTCCCGCTCTTCCAAATGTACCATAGGATCCATGGATAGCTTTCTTTATGTTGATCCGTTGGGATCCTCCAGAAGAGATAATCCATATTGGTAAATAATGATTCCGAAGGGAATATGTTTGGATTTGCTGGGACTTGTGATAAAGCCCAAACTTGTCTAGCCGGTGGACATTGAAAGAGAACATGATTTATTGTCTCATCCATTCCACAACGAACACATCGTGTATCACACTTGATGCCTCTTTTGTTGAGATTCATTGTTACCGATAAGCAACCTGAAAGAGCTTGCCATATAAAGTGCCTTATTTTAGGAGGACATTTTACCTTCCAAGAGAAAGCTTGTAGTGGCTTAATGTTTGGTCCCCACACCGTTGGTTTCTCTCCAAAATCCTGTATATCTCTCTCTATCGCATAGCCTGACTTAACCGTATATTTTCCAGATTTCGTGTAATGCCATCCCACCGTGTCCGGTCGATTAAAACGGCTGAATGGGGTACTTTGAATTATCCTTGCGTCCTCAGGGTCAACCAATCTCTCGATTAACTCTGTGTTCCAGACCTGATTTTGGTGGTCGATCAGTTGATCCACCGTAAGAAGCACACATGAAGTGTTGGGTTTTATTTTTGCTGGTCTCGGGCGGTAGGCTGGGATCCAAGGGTCATTCCAAATTGAAATGGTTGCTCCTGTTCCCACCCTTTTGATAAGTCCTTTATTTACCAGAGATCTAGCTGAAATAATACTCTTCCATCCAAACGATGGTGAATATGTTCTTATCGGATCTAACGGGTCCGTATTCCGGAAGTATCTTCCTTTGAAGACCTTTGCGAATAATGTTCCTGGTTTTTCCATGAGTCTCCATAGTTGTTTTGCCAAGAATGCTGTATTTGTGTCCCTGAATGCCCGAAATCCAATGCCACCTTCCTTCTTGTCTTTACATAGTTTGTCCCATGCCAGCCAATGCATTCCTGAGTTTGTGCCTCCAGAGCTCCACCAGAAGCGGGAAGCCACACTTGTTAATTTTGATGTAACTGTTTTTGGTAACCGAAAACATGACATCACATGATTAGGCATTGCCGTAGCTACTGCTTTGATCATAACTTCCTTACCCCCTCTGGATAATAATCTAGTTGTCCACCCATTAACTCTCCCAGATAGTTTTTGATCCACTCAAACATTCAGGAATTCCTAAGTACATCCCCATACCCCCCCACCGTACTGATTCCCAATATCGTCTTCATCTCCTCCTTAACGGATTCTGCTACTTTGTGGCCGTATTGAATAGATGATTTCGTGAAATTTATTTGTTGGCCCGAAACCTTCTCATAATTTTTAAGGATCCTTAAAATTGTCTCGCATTCCTCCTTTATAGCTTTGCAGAAGAATAAGCTATCATCGGCAAATAAAAGATGTGATATCGATGGGCATTTCCTGGCAACCTTTAACCCTGTTAACTGCTTATCCCGTTCCGCCTTTTTAATATTTGATATCAGTGCTTCTGTGCACATGATAAACAGATATGGTGATAGGGGATCACCCTGTCTTAGTCCCCTTTCTGGGGTTATAGAACCATATGGTTGACCGTTTATAAGTACCTTATATGTAACTGTAGAAATACACTTCATAATTCTGTCAATCCATGTTGTCGCAAATCCCATTTTTCCAAGAAGGATCTCAATAAACGACCATTCTATCCGGTCGTACGCTTTACTCATGTCCGTTTTGATCGCCATAAATTTACCTTGACATGATTTATTTGTCCTTAATCCATGAAACATCTCTTGCGCTATAAGTATGTTATCCGAAATTAGTCTTCCTGCAACAAATGCTGATTGCGTCTCCGAAATCAGACATGGCATAAACCTCTTCAACCGTTGGCATAATACCTTGGAAATAATCTTATATCCCACGTTACACAAACTTATTGGCCTTAGTTCCGTCATTCTTGTTGGCCTTTCCGTTTTGGGTATCAAACAAATGTTTGTAGTATTTATCCGTGGGTCCAGAACCCCATCCTGTGTAAACATGTTTACCCATCTAGTGATTTCCTTCTTCACAATCGGCCATGACTGCTGGAAGAACAGTGCCATCATCCCATCCGGCCCCGGTGCCTTCTCTGGGTGCATCATGAATAATGCTCTCCTTACTTCCTCCTCCGTGGCCATAGACATCAATTTCTCATTCATACTCGAATTTATTGATACAGGTATCTCCTGTAAGAATTCCTCAAAGTCCTCCGGGTTGGTCGAAGTAAATAAATCCTCAAAATAATCAACCGCTACTTGTTCTATCTCATTCTCCTTTGTTACCCAATCCCCATTAGAATTGTGGAGTCCCACTATTCTGTTGCGTGCTCGTCTTTGTTTCGTTAGCGCGAAGAAGAATTTTGTAAACCGATCCCCATCTGTGTGCCATATATTTCGACTTTTTTGTTGCCAAAAGAATTCTTCGTCTCTATACGCTTTCTTGAGTTTTCCTGTAATTTCCATAACCTCTGCATGTGTCCGGGAATTATCTTTTTGGACCTCCTCGAGGGCTTGTTGTAGTTCTTTGATTTTATCTTTATTATATGGCAGATTTTGTTTTCTCCATCTAGAGAGTCCATGTCAACACTTGCTAATCCTAGTAACCATATCCACCTCTGGACCTTCATCAATACTCTCCCATCCTGCTTTTATTGTTTCCATAAGGCCATCTTTTTCCACCCAGCGTTTGACTCAAAACCACTTCTCATTTAAAAGAACAGATTGCTTCAATTACATTTTCTTTTATATATATGTCGACTATAAGAAAATATTATACTTCAACAATATATATAAATAAAGAAATTTGTTAACTATATTAAAGCTTCGAATGGTAGTAGCGGATAAAGCAGAGCAGCCAAAGCGGATGGAGTTGACAAAGTGGATAAAACGGACAAAGAAAAATGGTTTTCAGATGTTGGATGATAAAACGGTAGAAGGGGACTAGTTTAATATTTTACTAATAAAATATACTAAAATAGCTCAAAATTTACCACAATATTCTAATTTAAATATTAAAATTTTAACAAAACACATATTTAAACCTTAAATGTATAATATCTGATTATAAATATGAAAATTTCATTATCACATCACATTTAAATAAATGTTAAATTCCTACTAAACTGAACATACATTAAAATACAAAATTGAATTATAATATCAATTACTTCTATTTTCTATAAAATATCAACAATATTTTCTCGAATATTTGCCATAAGTTGTCCATCAATAATCTCTGCCTCTTCAGCTCATCTAAGGCATCGTTTTGATCTTCCGTTTGTGTCTTTGTAAATTCTTCGACAAAATGTGTATCGGAAAAATTGAAGTGTTAAGTTAATCGATTAGTTAGGATTCATAAATTTTAGTTCTTTATCTAGCTAGGTTGTTAGTATGCTTAATATGAACTGGCCATTTAGATTATTGATATTAGGTTGATTATCGTAACGATGTTTGCATGGTTAATTAGGTAGAAAAAACTAGGTGAGCAATTTATTTACTCGCAAAGATATTTGGTTTAGAGAAATTGTGAACAAATCGAACTTGAAATTAATGCATGATTTAGACTTAAGAATCTGCAAAATGTTTTTGAGATTTTAAGATTTAGACAAATAACTATCGCTACAAAAGTTGGTTAGTTATAATCTATTGTTTCGATTTCAAAAACATTGCATAATTTAGATTATAATTGATTGATTGCCTATATTCTTAATTTATTGAGAAAATCCTTGGACCTAACGCTTCCTGTTTACTGATTTACATCTCAATTATTCGCGTTGTAGTTACATTTAATTGATCTTGCTTAGTATAATTCGAAACAACAAATCTATTGTGTGAAACTAGAGTTTATGAGGATTCAACCCCTATTATACTACGATTACATTATGTGCACTTATAGTGTAGCTCTAGTTAAGTAAACATCGAGCATATAAAGTTTTTGGCACTGTTTTCGGGGACTCTTTGAGTTCGCCGATAGATTTTAGAAATAGAAATTTTGACTAAGTTTTCTTTTATTTTGTTACTCACCTGTTCATATCTTTTTGGTGTTTCAGGCGAAACGATCAGAAACTAGAAGAGTTTGATCACAAAAACAGTAAATTTGAAAGACCACAGTGGTAATGGATCATGTGATTCTCACTCGCGATGAAGCCGATAATCTACGAGACCAAGTGGGTCATGTTTGCAACACGAGAGGCCGTCAAATACTAGATGGGGAAGGAAATCCCATTGTGCCAATGACTACCAAGGGCATGGAGCGGGAACTACAATAACTGGCTGCAAGAAACGAGGTGAATGGTCGAAGAATGTTGTTAATAATTTATATGATCATAAGATTTTCAATATGAAAATTTCAAAACATTCATACATGTCCATCAAATTGTTCAACTCATCCTAAGTTAAACGATGATAGTAAATTGAAGAATCTCTTTCTATTCCTCTAAGCCAAGTAATCCCTAAACAAAAAAATATATGTTATCATAATGTTGTTCTATATTAATGTCTTCCTCATATTTTCTTGAAAACATGTCAACATACCGCAAAATTTTTCGATCCAGAAAAATCGGAGCAAACAAACAAATGCTTGTCAGGAACTTGTTCAATACGCCTAGACAATTCCTCAGCAATTGGTCCATATGTAACGCATTCTATAGCTCTCTTCCTTCAATTCCAACAACATTATTTATTAAGTTTTATAGGTGATTATAAAACTCTGAAACTTAAACCATGTGAATAACTTACTCTGCATTTCTTTAACACGTGTACATGAATATGAATAAACCTCTGAAGACTGATCTTTCCATTCAAGATTTCCAACCCATGTTATAGCACCAACAACATCTATAGGAAAAATCATTTAAATATAAGTTAATCTCCTAAAAGCAAGAACCACAATTCTACAATATCCGATGCTAGATTTTTCCTCTTAATCTAATACCAATTGCATATTTATCTGAAACCATCCCATAATTAATTCTTTGGATTGGTTTGATGTTCAAGAGGTTATCCAAAGTTGGAGGATCGAAGTTCTCAGTGATATTTTTCTCGTCAGTTAAATGAATATCCTTATAAGTTGGACACACTCTATCATACTTTGGCCCTAACGAAAACCTAAAATCAAAAAATTAAACAAGAAACCTTCTTTCTGTAAAAGAAAAAGAAACTTTCGAGCATTGTTTTTAAAAGCCAATGCTTGAATCCGACTTCCATGTTGATTATAACCAAATGTTACAAAAGGAAGTACCCAAATAAAAACGTATGGGTTTGTGGGTGCTATGTATACCCAAAAAATGAAAGGGGTAAAATTAATTCTAAGGGATAAAAATAAGTAGAAGAAGAATACAATTTCATCGAATAAAATTAATTCCAAGGGATCATCATAGTGAGTAAAACACCACGCCCTCAAAACCTTCGCTCTAACGTTCCAGTGAGTATCCCTCAAAGTAATATCAGCAGTTGTTTGAAATTGTGAGTCCAGAATCACATGTTATAAGCGGATTCATTTTGTGGATGTCTCTTTGAATATCAGAGAATGATATCGAAGAGGTAGAAGAAAAAAGTGAAGAGTTTTTAGGTTCATTAAAATAAATACCCGGTAACTATTATAACTCGATATACAACAGTTGCAACTTTCCATTAAAATCCA